>JAQJVK010000061.1:1200000-1800000 GCA_035578135.1 Flexamia atlantica
GTCAAAAAAATTAATGACGTCACAAAATACATAACGTCACAAAATAAATGACGTCACAAAATACATAACGTCACAAAAATAAATGACGTCACAATAATAAATGACGTCACAAAATACATAAGGTCACAAAAATAAATGACGTCACAAAATACATAACGTTACAAAAATAAATGACGTCACAAAATACATAACGTCACAAAAATAAATGACGTCACAAAATACATAACGTCACAAAAAAATGACGTCACAAAATACATAACGTCACAAAAATAAATGACGTCACAAAATACATAACGTCACCAATATAAATGACGTAACAAAAATTAATTACGTCACAAAATACATAACGTCAAAAAATATATAACGTCACAAAAATAAATGACGTCACAAAAATTAGTTACGTCACAAAATACATAACGTCACAAAAATAAATAACGTCACAAAATACATAACGTCACAAAATACATAACGTCACAAAAATAAATGACGTCACAAAATAAATAAAGTCACAAAAATAAATGACGTCACAAAATACATAACGTCACAAAAATAAATGACGTCACAAAATACATAACGTCACAAAATTAATGACGTCACAAAACTTAATTACGTCACAAAATACATAACGTCACAAAAATAAATGACGTCAAAAAATACATAACCTCACAAAAATAAATGACGTCACAAAATACATGACGTCACAAAAATAAATGACGTCACAAAATACATAACGTCACAAAAATAAATGACGTCACAAAAATTAATTACGTCACAAAATACATAACGTCACAAAATATATAACGTCACAAAAATAAATGACGTCACAAAAATTAATTACGTCACAAAATACATAACGTCACAAAAATAAATAACGTCACAAAATACATAACGTCACAAAATACATAACGTCACAAAAATAAATGACGTCACAAAATAAATAGTCACAAAATAAATGACGTCACAAAATACATAACGTCACAAAAATAAATGACGTCGGAAAATACATAACGTCACAAAATTAATGACGTCACAAAACTTAATTACGTCACAAAATACATAACGTCACAAAAATAAATGACGTCACAAAAATAAATAACGTCACAAAATACATAACGTCACAAAATACATAACGTCACAAAAATAAATGACGTCACAAAATACAAAACGTCACAAAAATAAATGACGTCACAAAAAAAATAACGTCAAAAAAATAAATGACGTCACTTAATACGTAACGTCACAAAAATAAATGACGTCAAAAAATACATAACGTCACAAAAATAAATGACGTCACAATAATAAATGACGTCACAAAATAAATAACGTTTCAAAAATAAATGACGTCACAAAATACATAACGTCACAAAAATAAATGACGTCACAAAATACATAACGTCACAAAAAATGACGTCTCAAAATACATAACGTCACAAAATATATAACGTCACAAAAATAAATGACGTTACAAAATACATAACGTCACAAAAATAAATGACGTCACAAAATACACAACGTCACAAAAACAAATGACGTCACAAAATACATAACCTCACAAAAATAAATGACGTCACAAAATACATAACGTCACAAAAATAAATGACGTCACAAAAATTAATTACGTCACAAAATACATAACGTCACAAAAATAAATAACGTCACAAAATACATCACGTCACAAAATACATAACGTCAAAAAAATAAATGACGTCACAAAAAAAATAACGTCAAAAAAATAAATGACGTCACTTAATACGTAACGTCACAAAAATAAATGACGTCACAAAATACATAACGTCATAAAAATAAATGCCGTCACAAAAATTAATTACTTCACAAAATACATAACGTCACAAAAATAAATGACGTCACAAAATACGTAACGTCACAAAATACATTACGTCACAAAAATAAATGACGTCACAAAATACATAACGTCACAAAAATAAATGACGTCACAAAATACATAACGTCACAAAAATAAATGACGTCCAAAATACATAACGTCACAAAAATAAATGACGTCAAAAAATACATAACGTCACAAAAATAAATGACGTCAAAAAATACATAACGTCACAAAAATAAATGACGTCACAAAATTAATTACGTCACAAAATACATAACGTCACAAAAATAAATGACGTCACAAAATATTTAACGACACAAAATTAAATGACGTCACAAAATAAATAAAGTCACAAAAATAAATGACGTCACAAAAATTAATTACGTCACAAAATGCATAACGTCACAAAATATATAACGTCACAAAAATAAATGACGTCACAAAAATTAAGTACGTCACAAAATACATAGCGTCACAAAAATAAATAACGTCACAAAATACATAACGTCATAAAATACATAACGTCACAAAAATAAATGACGTCACAAAATAAATAAAGTCACAAAAATAAATGACGTCACAAAATACATAACGTCACAAAAAATGACGTCACAAAATACATAACGTCAAAAAAATAAATGACGTTAAAAAATACATAACGTCACAAAAATAAATGACGTCACAAAATACATAACGTCACAAAAATAAATGACGTCACAAAATAAATAATGTCACAAAAAATGACGTCACAAAATACATAATGTCACAAAAATAAATGACGTCACAAAATACATAACGTCACAAAAATAAATGACGTCAAAAAATACATAACCTCACAAAAATAAATGATGTCACAAAATACATAACGTCACAAAAATAAATGACGTCACAAAATACATAACGTCACAAAAATAAATGACGTCACAAAATACGTAACGTCACAAAAATAAATGACGTCACAAAATACATAACGTCACAAAAATAAATGACGTCACAAAAATAAATAACGTCACAAAATACATAACGTCACAAAATACATAACGTCACAAAAATAAATGACGTCACAAAATACAAAACGTCACAAAAATAATTGACGTCACAAAAAAAATAACGTCAAAAAAATAAATGACGTCACAAAATACGTAACGTCACAAAAATAAATGACGTCAAAAAATACATAACGTCACAAAAATAAATGACGTCACAAAATAAATAATGTCACAAAAAAATGACGTCACAAAATACATAATGTCACAAAAATAAATGACGTCACAAAATACATAACGTCACAAAAATAAATGACGTCAAAAAATACATAACCTCACAAAAATAAATGATGTCACAAAATACATAACGTCACAAAAATAAATGACGTCACAAAATACATAACGTCACAAAAATAAATGACGTCACAAAAAACATAACGTCACAAAAATAAACGACATCACAAAATACATAGCGTCACAAAAATAAATGACGTCACAAAATACATAACGTCACAAAAATAAATGACGTCACAAAATACATAACGTCACAAAAACAAATGACGTCACAAAATACATAACGTCACAAAAATAAATGACGTCACAAAAATTAATTACGTCAAAAAATACATAACGTCACAAAAATAAATAACGTCACAAAATACATCACGTCACAAAATACATAACGTCACAAAAATAAATGACGTCACAAAATAAATAAAGTCACAAAAATAAATTACGTCACAAAATACATAACGTCACAAAAATAAATGACGTCACAATATACATAACGTCACAAAAATTAATGACGTCACAAAAATTAATTACGTCACAAAATACATAACGTCACAAAAATTAATTACGTCAAAAAATACATAACCTCACAAAAATAAATGACGTCACAAAATACATAACGTCACAAAAATAAATGACGTCACAAAATACATAACGTCACAAAAATAAATGACGTCACAAAATACATAACGTCATAAAAATAAATGACGTCACAAAAATTAATTACTTCACAAAATACATAACGTCACAAAAATAAATGACGTCACAAAATACGTAACGTCACAAAATACATTACGTCACAAAAATAAATGACGTCACAAAATACATAACGTCACAAAAATAAATGACGTCACAAAATACATAACGTCACAAAAATAAATGACGTCACAAAAATTAATTACGTCACAAAATACATAACGTCACAAAAATAAATGACGTCACAAAAATTAATTACGTCACAAAATACATAACGTTACAAAAATAATTGACGTCAAAAAATACATAACCTCACAAAAATAAATGATGTCACAAAATACATAACGTCACAAAAATAAATGACGTCACAAAACACATAACGTCACAAAAATAAATGACGTCACATAATACATAACGTCACAAACATAAATGACGTCACACAATACATAACGTCACAAAAATAAATGACGTCACAAAATACATAACGTCACAAAAATAAATGACGTCACAATAATAAATGACGTCACAAAATACATAACGTCACAAAAATAAATGACGTCACAAAATACATAACGTTACAAAAATAAATAACGTCACAAAATACATAACGTCACAAAAATAAATGACGTCACAAAATACAAAACGTCACAAAAAAATGACGTCACAAAATACATAACGTCACAAAAATAAATGACGTCAAAAAATATATAACGTCACAAAAATAAATGACGTCACAAAATACATAACGTTACAAAAATAAATGACGTCACAAAATATTTAACGACACAAAATTAAATGACGTCACAAAATACATATTTCATAAAATACATAACGTCACAAAAATAAATGACGTCACAAAATACATAACGTCACAAAAATAAATGACGTCACAAAATACATAACGTCACAAATATAAATGACGTCACAATAATAAATGACGTCACAAAATACATAACGTCACAAAAATAAATGACGTCACAAAATACATAACGTCACAAAAATAAATGCCGTCACAAAAATTAATTACGTCACAAAATACATAACGTCACAAAATATATAACGTCACAAAAATAAATGACGTCACAAAAATTAATTAGGTCACAAAATACATAACGTCACAAAAATAAATATCGTCACAAAATACATAACGTCACAAAATACATAACGTCACAAAAATAAATGACGTCACAAAATAATTAACGTCACAAAAATAAATGACGTCACAAAATGCATAACGTCACAAAAATAAATGACGTCACGAAATACATAACGTTACAAAAATAAATGACGTCACAATATACATAACGTCACAAAAATTAATGACGTCACAAAAATTAATTACGTCACAAAATACATAACGTCACAAAAATTAATTACGTCAAAAAATACATAACCTCACAAAAATAAATGACGTCACAAAATACATAACGTCACAAAAATAAATGACGTCACAAAATACATAACGTCACAAAAATAAATGACGTCACAAAATACATAACGTCATAAAAATAACTGACGTCACAAAAATTAATTACTTCACAAAATACATAACGTCACAAAAATAAATGACGTCACAAAATACGTAACGTCACAAAATACATTACGTCACAAAAATAAATGACGTTACAAAAAACATAACGTCACAAAAATAAATGACATCACAAAATACATAGCGTCACAAAAATAAATGACGTCACAAAATACATAACGTCACAAAAATAAATGACGTCACAAAATACACAACGTCACAAAAACAAATGACGTCACAAAATACATAACCTCACAAAAATAAATGACGTCACAAAATACATAACGTCACAAAAATAAATGACGTCACAAAAATTAATTACGTCACAAAATACATAACGTCACAAAAATAAATAACGTCACAAAATACATCACGTCACAAAATACATAACGTCACAAAAATAAATGACGTCACAAAAAAAATAACGTCAAAAAAATAAATGACGTCACTTAATACGTAACGTCACAAAAATAAATGACGTCACAAAATACATAACGTCATAAAAATAAATGCCGTCACAAAAATTAATTACTTCACAAAATACATAACGTCACAAAAATAAATGACGTCACAAAATACGTAACGTCACAAAATACATTACGTCACAAAAATAAATGACGTCACAAAATACATAACGTCACAAAAATAAATGACGTCACAAAATACATAACGTCACAAAAATAAATGACGTCCAAAATACATAACGTCACAAAAATAAATGACGTCAAAAAATACATAACGTCACAAAAATAAATGACGTCAAAAAATACATAACGTCACAAAAATAAATGACGTCACAAAATTAATTACGTCACAAAATACATAACGTCACAAAAATAAATGACGTCACAAAATATTTAACGACACAAAATTAAATGACGTCACAAAATAAATAAAGTCACAAAAATAAATGACGTCACAAAAATTAATTACGTCACAAAATGCATAACGTCACAAAATATATAACGTCACAAAAATAATTGACGTCACAAAAATTAAGTACGTCACAAAATACATAGCGTCACAAAAATAAATAACGTCACAAAATACATAACGTCATAAAATACATAACGTCACAAAAATAAATGACGTCACAAAATAAATAAAGTCACAAAAATAAATGACGTCACAAAATACATAACGTCACAAAAAATGACGTCACAAAATACATAACGTCAAAAAAATAAATGACGTTAAAAAATACATAACGTCACAAAAATAAATGACGTCACAAAATACATAACGTCACAAAAATAAATGACGTCACAAAATAAATAATGTCACAAAAAATGACGTCACAAAATACATAATGTCACAAAAATAAATGACGTCACAAAATACATAACGTCACAAAAATAAATGACGTCAAAAAATACATAACCTCACAAAAATAAATGATGTCACAAAATACATAACGTCACAAAAATAAATGACGTCACAAAATACGTAACGTCACAAAAATAAATGACGTCACAAAATACGTAACGTCACAAAAATAAATGACGTCACAAAATACATAACGTCACAAAAATAAATGACGTCACAAAAATAAATAACGTCACAAAATACATAACGTCACAAAATACATAACGTCACAAAAATAAATGACGTCACAAAATACAAAACGTCACAAAAATAATTGACGTCACAAAAAAAATAACGTCAAAAAAATAAATGACGTCACAAAATACGTAACGTCACAAAAATAAATGACGTCAAAAAATACATAACGTCACAAAAATAAATGACGTCACAAAATAAATAATGTCACAAAAAAATGACGTCACAAAATACATAATGTCACAAAAATAAATGACGTCACAAAATACATAACGTCACAAAAATAAATGACGTCAAAAAATACATAACCTCACAAAAATAAATGATGTCACAAAATACATAACGTCACAAAAATAAATGACGTCACAAAATACATAACGTCACAAAAATAAATGACGTCACAAAAAACATAACGTCAAAAAAATAAACGACATCACAAAATACATAGCGTCACAAAAATAAATGACGTCACAAAATACATAACGTCACAAAAATAAATGACGTCACAAAATACATAACGTCACAAAAACAAATGACGTCACAAAATACATAACGTCACAAAAATAAATGACGTCACAAAAATTAATTACGTCAAAAAATACATAACGTCACAAAAATAAATAACGTCACAAAATACATCACGTCACAAAATACATAACGTCACAAAAATAAATGACGTCACAAAATAAATAAAGTCACAAAAATAAATGACGTCACAAAATACATAATGTCACAAAAATAAATGACGTCACAATATACATAACGTCACAAAAATTAATGACGTCACAAAAATTAATTACGTCACAAAATACATAACGTCACAAAAATTAATTACGTCAAAAAATACATAACCTCACAAAAATAAATGACGTCACAAAATACATAACGTCACAAAAATAAATGACGTCACAAAATACATAACGTCACAAAAATAAATGACGTCACAAAATACATAACGTCATAAAAATAAATGACGTCACAAAAATTAATTACTTCACAAAATACATAACGTCACAAAAATAAATGACGTCACAAAATACGTAACGTCACAAAATACATTACGTCACAAAAATAAATGACGTCACAAAATACATAACGTCACAAAAATAAATGACGTCACAAAATACATAACGTCACAAAAATAAATGACGTCACAAAAATTAATTACGTCACAAAATACATAACGTCACAAAAATAAATGACGTCACAAAAATTAATTACGTCACAAAATACATAACGTTACAAAAATAAATGACGTCAAAAATTACATAACCTCACAAAAATAAATGATGTCACAAAATACATAACGTCACAAAATAAATGACGTCACAAAACACATAACGTCACAAAAATAAATGACGTCACATAATACATAACGTCACAAACATAAATGACGTCACACAATACATAACGTCACAAAAATAAATGACGTCACAAAATACATAACGTCACAAAAATAAATGACGTCACAATAATAAATGACGTCACAAAATACATAACGTCACAAAAATAAATGACGTCACAAAATACATAACGTTACAAAAATAAATAACGTCACAAAATACATAACGTCACAAAAATAAATGACGTCACAAAATACATAACGTCACAAAAAAATGACGTCACAAAATACATAACGTCACAAAAATAAATGACGTCAAAAAATATATAACGTCACAAAAATAAATGACGTCACAAAATACATAACGTTACAAAAATAAATGACGTCACAAAATATTTAACGACACAAAATTAAATGACGTCACAAAATACATATTTCATAAAATACATAACGTCACAAAAATAAATGACGTCACAAAATACATAACGTCACAAAAATAAATGACGTCACAAAATACATAACGTCACAAATATAAATGACGTCACAATAATAAATGACGTCA
This sequence comes from Flexamia atlantica, assembly GCA_035578135.1. Lineage (NCBI taxonomy): Eukaryota > Metazoa > Arthropoda > Insecta > Hemiptera > Cicadellidae > Flexamia > Flexamia atlantica. The sequence continues at coordinate 1,208,812 of JAQJVK010000061.1, forward strand.
CAAAATACATAACGTCACAAAAATAAATGACGTCACAAAATACATAACGTCACAAAAATAAATGCCGTCACAAAAATTAATTACGTCACAAAATACATAACGTCACAAAATATATAACGTCACAAAAATAAATGACGTCACAAAAATTAATTAGGTCACAAAATACATAACGTCACAAAAATAAATATCGTCACAAAATACATAACGTCACAAAATACATAACGTCACAAAAATAAATGACGTCACAAAATAAATAAAGTCACAAAAATAAATGACGTCACAAAATGCATAACGTCACAAAAATAAATGACGTCACGAAATACATAACGTTACAAAAATAAATGACGTCACAATATACATAACGTCACAAAAATTAATGACGTCACAAAAATTAATTACGTCACAAAATACATAACGTCACAAAAATTAATTACGTCAAAAAATACATAACCTCACAAAAATACATAACGTCACAAAAATAAATGACGTCACAAAATACATAACGTCACAAAAATAAATGACGTCACAAAATACATAACGTCATAAAAATAACTGACGTCACAAAAATTAATTACTTCATAAAATACATAACGTCACAAAAATAAATGACGTCACAAAATACGTAACGTCACAAAATACATTACGTCACAAAAATAAATGACGTCACAAAATACATAACGTCACAAAAATAAATGACGTCACAAAATACATAACGTCACAAAAATAAATGACGTCACAAAATAAATAAAGTCACAAAAATAAATGACGTCACAAAATACATAACGTCACAAAAAATGACGTCACAAAATACATAAAGTCAAAAAAATAAATGACGTTAAAAAATACATAACGTCACAAAAATAAATGACGTCACAAAATACATAACGTCACAAAAATAAATGACGTCACAAAATAAATAATGTCACAAAAAAATGACGTCACAAAATACATAATGTCACAAAAATAAATGACGTCACAAAATACATAACGTCACAAAAATAAATGACGTCAAAAAATACATAACCTCACAAAAATAAATGATGTCACAAAATACATAACGTCACAAAAATAAATGACGTCACAAAATACATAACGTCACAAAAATAAATGACGTCACAAAAAACATAACGTCACAAAAATAAACGACATCACAAAATACATAGCGTCACAAAAATAAATGACAACACAAAATACATAACGTCACAAAAATAAATGACGTCACAAAATACATAACGTCACAAAAACAAATGACGTCACAAAATACATAACGTCACAAAAATAAATGACGTCACAAAAATTAATTACGTCAAAAAATACATAACGTCACAAAAATAAATAACGTCACAAAATACATCACGTCACAAAATACATAACGTCACAAAAATAAATGACGTCACAAAATAAATAAAGTCACAAAAATAAATTACGTCACAAAATACATAACGTCACAAAAATAAATGACGTCACAATATACATAACGTCACAAAAATTAATGACGTCACAAAAATTAATTACGTCACAAAATACATAACGTCACAAAAATTAATTACGTCAAAAAATACATAACCTCACAAAAATAAATGACGTCACAAAATACATAACGTCACAAAAATAAATGACGTCACAAAATACATAACGTCACAAAAATAAATGACGTCACAAAATACATAACGTCATAAAAATAAATGACGTCACAAAAATTAATTACTTCACAAAATACATAACGTCACAAAAATAAATGACGTCACAAAATACGTAACGTCACAAAATACATTACGTCACAAAAATAAATGACGTCACAAAATACATAACGTCACAAAAATAAATGACGTCACAAAATACATAACGTCACAAAAATAAATGACGTCACAAAAATTAATTACGTCACAAAATACATAACGTCACAAAAATAAATGACGTCACAAAAATAAATGACGTCACAAAATACATAACGTTACAAAAATAAATGACGTCACAAAATACATAATGTCACAAAAATAAATGACGTCACAAAATACATAACGTCACAAAAATAAATGACGTCAAAAAATACATAACCTCGCAAAAATAAATGATGTCACAAAATACATAACGTCACAAAAATAAATGACGTCACAAAATACATAACGTCACAAAAATAAATGACGTCACAAAAAACATAACGTCACAAAAATAAACGACATCACAAAATACATAGCGTCACAAAAATAAATGACGTCACAAAATACATAACGTCACAAAAATAAATGACGTCACAAAATACATAACGTCACAAAAACAAATGACGTCACAAAATACATAACGTCACAAAAATAAATGACGTCACAAAAATTAATTACGTCAAAAAATACATAACGTCACAAAAATAAATAACGTCACAAAATACATCACGTCACAAAATACATAACGTCACAAAAATAAATGACGTCACAAAATAAATAAAGTCACAAAAATAAATTACGTCACAAAATACATAACGTCACAAAAATAAATGACGTCACAATATACATAACGTCACAAAAATTAATGACGTCACAAAAATTAATTACGTCACAAAATACATAACGTCACAAAAATTAATTACGTCAAAAAATACATAACCTCACAAAAATAAATGACGTCACAAAATACATAACGTCACAAAAATAAATGACGTCACAAAATACATAACGTCACAAAAATAAATGACGTCACAAAATACATAACGTCATAAAAATAAATGACGTTACAAAAATTAATTACTTCACAAAATACATAACGTCACAAAAATAAATGACGTCACAAAATACGTAACGTCACAAAATACATTACGTCACAAAAATAAATGACGTCACAAAATACATAACGTCACAAAAATAAATGACGTCACAAAATACATAACGTCACAAAAATAAATGACGTCACAAAAATTAATTACGTCACAAAATACATAACGTCACAAAAATAAATGACGTCACAAAAATTAATTACGTCACAAAATACATAACGTTACAAAAATAAATGACGTCAAAAAATACATAACGTCACAAAAATAAATGACGTCACAAAACACATAACGTCACAAAAATAAATGACGTCACATAATACATAACGTCACAAACATAAATGACGTCACACAATACATAACGTCACAAAAATAAATGACGTCACAAAATACATAACGTCACAAAAATAAATGACGTCACAATAATAAATGACGTCACAAAATACATAACGTCACAAAAATAAATGACGTCACAAAATACATAACGTTACAAAAATAAATAACGTCACAAAATACATAACGTCACAAAAATAAATGACGTCACAAAATACATAACGTCACAAAAATAAATGACGTCACAAAATACATAACGTCACAAAAATAAATGACGTCCAAAATACATAACGTCACAAAAATAAATGACGTCAAAAAATACATAACGTCACAAAAATAAATGACGTCAAAAAATACATAACGTCACAAAAATAAATGACGTCACAAAATTAATTACGTCACAAAATACATAACGTCACAAAAATAAATGACGTCACAAAATATTTAACGACACAAAATTAAATGACGTCACAAAATAAATAAAGTCACAAAAATAAATGACGTCACAAAAATTAATTACGTCACAAAATGCATAACGTCACAAAATATATAACGTCACAAAAATAAATGACGTCACAAAAATTAAGTACGTCACAAAATACATAGCGTCACAAAAATAAATAACGTCACAAAATACATAACGTCATAAAATACATAACGTAACAAAAATAAATGACGTCACAAAATAAATAAAGTCACAAAAATAAATGACGTCACAAAATACATAACGTCACAAAAAATGACGTCACAAAATACATAACGTCAAAAAAATAAATGACGTTAAAAAATACATAACGTCACAAAAATAAATGACGTCACAAAATACATAACGTCACAAAAATAAATGACGTCACAAAATAAATAATGTCACAAAAAATGACGTCACAAAATACATAATGTCACAAAAATAAATGACGTCACAAAATACATAACGTCACAAAAATAAATGACGTCAAAAAATACATAACCTCACAAAAATAAATGATGTCACAAAATACATAACGTCACAAAAATAAATGACGTCACAAAATACATAACGTCACAAAAATAAATGACGTCACAAAATACGTAACGTCACAAAAATAAATGACGTCACAAAATACATAACGTCACAAAAATAAATGACGTCACAAATATAAATAACGTCACAAAATACATAACGTCACAAAATACATAACGTCACAAAAATAAATGACGTCACAAAATACAAAACGTCACAAAAATAATTGACGTCACAAAAAAAATAACGTCAAAAAAATAAATGACGTCACAAAATACGTAACGTCACAAAAATAAATGACGTCAAAAAATACATAACGTCACAAAAATAAATGACGTCACAAAATAAATAATGTCACAAAAAAATGACGTCACAAAATACATAATGTCACAAAAATAAATGACGTCACAAAATACATAACGTCACAAAAATAAATGACGTCAAAAAATACATAACCTCACAAAAATAAATGATGTCACAAAATACATAACGTCACAAAAATAAATGACGTCACAAAATACATAACGTCACAAAAATAAATGACGTCACAAAAAACATAACGTCACAAAAATAAACGACATCACAAAATACATAGCGTCACAAAAATAAATGACGTCACAAAATACATAACGTCACAAAAATAAATGACGTCACAAAATACATAACGTCACAAAAACAAATGACGTCACAAAATACAGAACGTCACAAAAATAAATGACGTCACAAAAATTAATTACGTCAAAAAATACATAACGTCACAAAAATAAATAACGTCACAAAATACATCACGTCACAAAATACATAACGTCACAAAAATAAATGACGTCACAAAATAAATAAAGTCACAAAAATAAATGACGTCACAAAATACATAACGTCACAAAAATAAATGACGTCACAATATACATAACGTCACAAAAATTAATGACGTCACAAAAATTAATTACGTCACAAAATACATAACGTCACAAAAATTAATTACGTCAAAAAATACATAACCTCACAAAAATAAATGACGTCACAAAATACATAACGTCACAAAAATAAATGACGTCACAAAATACATAACGTCACAAAAATAAATGACGTCACAAAATACATAACGTCATAAAAATAAATGACGTCACAAAAATTAATTACTTCACAAAATACATAACGTCACAAAAATAAATGACGTCACAAAATACGTAACGTCACAAAATACATTACGTCACAAAAATAAATGACGTCACAAAATACATAACGTCACAAAAATAAATGACGTCACAAAATACATAACGTCACAAAAATAAATGACGTCACAAAAATTAATTACGTCACAAAATACATAACGTCACAAAAATAAATGACGTCACAAAAATTAATTACGTCACAAAATACATAACGTTACAAAAATAAATGACGTCAAAAAATACATAACCTCACAAAAATAAATGATGTCACAAAATACATAACGTCACAAAAATAAATGACGTCACAAAACACATAACGTCACAAAAATAAATGACGTCACATAATACATAACGTCACAAACATAAATGACGTCACACAATACATAACGTCACAAAAATAAATGACGTCACAAAATACATAACGTCACAAAAATAAATGACGTCACAAAATACATAACGTTACAAAAATAAATAACGTCACAAAATACATAACGTCACAAAAATAAATGACGTCACAAAATACATAACGTCACAAAAAAATGACGTCACAAAATACATAACGTCACAAAAATAAATGACGTCAAAAAATATATAACGTCACAAAAATAAATGACGTCACAAAATACATAACGTTACAAAAATAAATGACGTCACAAAATATTTAAAGACACAAAAATTAATGACGTCACAAAATACATATTTCATAAAATACATAACGTCACAAAAATAAATGACGTCACAAAATACATAACGTCACAAAAATAAATGACGTCACAAAATACATAACGTCACAAATATAAATGACGTCACAATAATAAATGACGTCACAAAATACATAACGTCACAAAAATAAATGACGTCACAAAATACATAACGTCACAAAAATAAATGCCGTCACAAAAATTAATTACGTCACAAAATACATAACGTCACAAAATATATAACGTCACAAAAATAAATGACGTCACAAAAATTAATTAGGTCACAAAATACATAACGTCACAAAAATAAATATCGTCACAAAATACATAACGTCACAAAATACATAACGTCACAAAAATAAATGACGTCACAAAATAAATAAAGTCACAAAAATAAATGACGTCACAAAATGCATAACGTCACAAAAATAAATGACGTCACGAAATACATAACGTTACAAAAATAAATGACGTCACAATATACATAACGTCACAAAAATTAATGACGTCACAAAAATTAATTACGTCACAAAATACATAACGTCACAAAAATTAATTACGTCAAAAAATACATAACCTCACAAAAATAAATGACGTCACAAAATACATAACGTCACAAAAATAAATGACGTCACAAAATACATAACGTCACAAAAATAAATGACGTCACAAAATACATAACGTCACAAAAATAAATGACGTCACAAAATACATAACGTCACAAAAAAATGACGTCACAAAATACTAAACGTCACAAAAAAATGACGTCACAAAATACTTAACGTCACAAAAATAAATGACGTCACAAAATACATAACGTCACAAAATACATAACGTCACAAAAATAAATGACGTCACAAAATACATAACGTCACAAAATACATAACGTCACAAAAATAAATGACGTCACAAAATACATAACGTCATAAAAATAAATGACGTCACAAAAATTAATTACTTCACAAAATACATAACGTCACAAAAATAAATGACGTCACAAAATACGTAACGTCACAAAATACATTACGTCACAAAAATAAATGACGTCACAAAATACATAACGTCACAAAAATAAATGACGTCACAAAATACATAACGTCACAAAAATAAATGACGTCACAAAAATTAATTACGTCACAAAATACATAACGTCACAAAAATAAATGACGTCACAAAAATAAATGACGTCACAAAATACATAACGTTACAAAAATAAATGACGTCACAAAATACATAATGTCACAAAAATAAATGACGTCACAAAATACATAACGTCACAAAAATAAATGACGTCAAAAAATACATAACCTCGCAAAAATAAATGATGTCACAAAATACATAACGTCACAAAAATAAATGACGTCACAAAATACATAACGTCACAAAAATAAATGACGTCACAAAAAACATAACGTCACAAAAATAAACGACATCACAAAATACATAGCGTCACAAAAATAAATGACGTCACAAAATACATAACGTCACAAAAATAAATGACGTCACAAAATACATAACGTCACAAAAACAAATGACGTCACAAAATACATAACGTCACAAAAATAAATGACGTCACAAAAATTAATTACGTCAAAAAATACATAACGTCACAAAAATAAATAACGTCACAAAATACATCACGTCACAAAATACATAACGTCACAAAAATAAATGACGTCACAAAATAAATAAAGTCACAAAAATAAATTACGTCACAAAATACATAACGTCACAAAAATAAATGACGTCACAATATACATAACGTCACAAAAATTAATTACGTCAAAAAATACATAACCTCACAAAAATAAATGACGTCACAAAATACATAACGTCACAAAAATAAATGACGTCACAAAATACATAACGTCACAAAAATAAATGACGTCACAAAATACATAACGTCATAAAAATAAATGACGTTACAAAAATTAATTACTTCACAAAATACATAACGTCACAAAAATAAATGACGTCACAAAATACGTAACGTCACAAAATACATTACGTCACAAAAATAAATGACGTCACAAAATACATAACGTCACAAAAATAAATGACGTCACAAAATACATAACGTCACAAAAATAAATGACGTCACAAAAATTAATTACGTCACAAAATACATAACGTCACAAAAATAAATGACGTCACAAAAATTAATTACGTCACAAAATACATAACGTTACAAAAATAAATGACGTCAAAAAATACATAACGTCACAAAAATAAATGACGTCACAAAACACATAACGTCACAAAAATAAATGACGTCACATAATACATAACGTCACAAACATAAATGACGTCACACAATACATAACGTCACAAAAATAAATGACGTCACAAAATACATAACGTCACAAAAATAAATGACGTCACAATAATAAATGACGTCACAAAATACATAACGTCACAAAAATAAATGACGTCACAAAATACATAACGTTACAAAAATAAATAACGTCACAAAATACATAACGTCACAAAAATAAATGACGTCACAAAATACATAACGTCACAAAAATAAATGACGTCACAAAATACATAACGTCACAAAAATAAATGACGTCCAAAATACATAACGTCACAAAAATAAATGACGTCAAAAAATACATAACGTCACAAAAATAAATGACGTCAAAAAATACATAACGTCACAAAAATAAATGACGTCACAAAATTAATTACGTCACAAAATACATAACGTCACAAAAATAAATGACGTCACAAAATATTTAACGACACAAAATTAAATGACGTCACAAAATAAATAAAGTCACAAAAATAAATGACGTCACAAAAATTAATTACGTCACAAAATGCATAACGTCACAAAATATATAACGTCACAAAAATAAATGACGTCACAAAAATTAAGTACGTCACAAAATACATAGCGTCACAAAAATAAATAACGTCACAAAATACATAACGTCATAAAATACATAACGTCACAAAAATAAATGACGTCACAAAATAAATAAAGTCACAAAAATAAATGACGTCACAAAATACATAACGTCACAAAAAATGACGTCACAAAATACATAACGTCAAAAAAATAAATGACGTTAAAAAATACATAACGTCACAAAAATAAATGACGTCACAAAATACATAACGTCACAAAAATAAATGACGTCACAAAATAAATAATGTCACAAAAAATGACGTCACAAAATACATAATGTCACAAAAATAAATGACGTCACAAAATACATAACGTCACAAAAATAAATGACGTCAAAAAATACATAACCTCACAAAAATAAATGATGTCACAAAATACATAACGTCACAAAAATAAATGACGTCACAAAATACATAACGTCACAAAAATAAATGACGTCACAAAATACGTAACGTCACAAAAATAAATGACGTCACAAAATACATAACGTCACAAAAATAAATGACGTCACAAAAATAAATAACGTCACAAAATACATAACGTCACAAAATACATAACGTCACAAAAATAAATGACGTCACAAAATACAAAACGTCACAAAAATAATTGACGTCACAAAAAAAATAACGTCAAAAAAATAAATGACGTCACAAAATACGTAACGTCACAAAAATAAATGACGTCAAAAAATACATAACGTCACAAAAATAAATGACGTCACAAAATAAATAATGTCACAAAAAAATGACGTCACAAAATACATAATGTCACAAAAATAAATGACGTCACAAAATACATAACGTCACAAAAATAAATGACGTCAAAAAATACATAACCTCACAAAAATAAATGATGTCACAAAATACATAACGTCACAAAAATAAATGACGTCACAAAATACATAACGTCACAAAAATAAATGACGTCACAAAAAACATAACGTCACAAAAATAAACGACATCACAAAATACATAGCGTCACAAAAATAAATGACGTCACAAAATACATAACGTCACAAAAATAAATGACGTCACAAAATACATAACGTCACAAAAACAAATGACGTCACAAAATACAGAACGTCACAAAAATAAATGACGTCACAAAAATTAATTACGTCAAAAAATACATAACGTCACAAAAATAAATAACGTCACAAAATACATCACGTCACAAAATACATAACGTCACAAAAATAAATGACGTCACAAAATAAATAAAGTCACAAAAATAAATGACGTCACAAAATACATAACGTCACAAAAATAAATGACGTCACAATATACATAACGTCACAAAAATTAATGACGTCACAAAAATTAATTACGTCACAAAATACATAACGTCACAAAAATTAATTACGTCAAAAAATACATAACCTCACAAAAATAAATGACGTCACAAAATACATAACGTCACAAAAATAAATGACGTCACAAAATACATAACGTCACAAAAATAAATGACGTCACAAAATACATAACGTCATAAAAATAAATGACGTCACAAAAATTAATTACTTCACAAAATACATAACGTCACAAAAATTAATGACGTCACAAAATACGTAACGTCACAAAATACATTACGTCACAAAAATAAATGACGTCACAAAATACATAACGTCACAAAAATAAATGACGTCACAAAATACATAACGTCACAAAAATAAATGACGTCACAAAAATTAATTACGTCACAAAATACATAACGTCACAAAAATAAATGACGTCACAAAAATTAATTACGTCACAAAATACATAACGTTACAAAAATAAATGACGTCACAAAATATTTAACGACACAAAATTAAATGACGTCACAAAATAAATAAAGTCACAAAAATAAATGACGTCACAAAAATTAATTACGTCACAAAATGCATAACGTCACAAAATATATAACGTCACAAAAATAAATGACGTCACAAAAATTAAGTACGTCACAAAATACATAGCGTCACAAAAATAAATAACGTCACAAAATACATAACGTCATAAAATACATAACGTCACAAAAATAAATGACGTCACAAAATAAATAAAGTCACAAAAATAAATGACGTCACAAAATACATAACGTCACAAAAAATGACGTCACAAAATACATAACGTCAAAAAAATAAATGACGTTAAAAAATACATAACGTCACAAAAATAAATGACGTCACAAAATACATAACGTCACAAAAATAAATGACGTCACAAAATAAATAATGTCACAAAAAATGACGTCACAAAATACATAATGTCACAAAAATAAATGACGTCACAAAATACATAACGTCACAAAAATAAATGACGTCAAAAAATACATAACCTCACAAAAATAAATGATGTCACAAAATACATAACGTCACAAAAATAAATGACGTCACAAAATACATAACGTCACAAAAATAAATGACGTCACAAAATACGTAACGTCACAAAAATAAATGACGTCACAAAATACATAACGTCACAAAAATAAATGACGTCACAAAAATAAATAACGTCACAAAATACATAACGTCACAAAATACATAACGTCACAAAAATAAATGACGTCACAAAATACAAAACGTCACAAAAATAATTGACGTCACAAAAAAAATAACGTCAAAAAAATAAATGACGTCACAAAATACGTAACGTCACAAAAATAAATGACGTCAAAAAATACATAACGTCACAAAAATAAATGACGTCACAAAATAAATAATGTCACAAAAAAATGACGTCACAAAATACATAATGTCACAAAAATAAATGACGTCACAAAATACATAACGTCACAAAAATAAATGACGTCAAAAAATACATAACCTCACAAAAATAAATGATGTCACAAAATACATAACGTCACAAAAATAAATGACGTCACAAAATACATAACGTCACAAAAATAAATGACGTCACAAAAAACATAACGTCACAAAAATAAACGACATCACAAAATACATAGCGTCACAAAAATAAATGACGTCACAAAATACATAACGTCACAAAAATAAATGACGTCACAAAATACATAACGTCACAAAAACAAATGACGTCACAAAATACAGAACGTCACAAAAATAAATGACGTCACAAAAATTAATTACGTCAAAAAATACATAACGTCACAAAAATAAATAACGTCACAAAATACATCACGTCACAAAATACATAACGTCACAAAAATAAATGACGTCACAAAATAAATAAAGTCACAAAAATAAATGACGTCACAAAATACATAACGTCACAAAAATAAATGACGTCACAATATACATAACGTCACAAAAATTAATGACGTCACAAAAATTAATTACGTCACAAAATACATAACGTCACAAAAATTAATTACGTCAAAAAATACATAACCTCACAAAAATAAATGACGTCACAAAATACATAACGTCACAAAAATAAATGACGTCACAAAATACATAACGTCACAAAAATAAATGACGTCACAAAATACATAACGTCATAAAAATAAATGACGTCACAAAAATTAATTACTTCACAAAATACATAACGTCACAAAAATAAATGACGTCACAAAATACGTAACGTCACAAAATACATTACGTCACAAAAATAAATGACGTCACAAAATACATAACGTCACAAAAATAAATGACGTCACAAAATACATAACGTCACAAAAATAAATGACGTCACAAAAATTAATTACGTCACAAAATACATAACGTCACAAAAATAAATGACGTCACAAAAATTAATTACGACACAAAATACATAACGTTACAAAAATAAATGACGTCAAAAAATACATAACCTCACAAAAATAAATGATGTCACAAAATACATAACGTCACAAAAATAAATGACGTCACAAAACACATAACGTCACAAAAATAAATGACGTCACATAATACATAACGTCACAAACATAAATGACGTCACACAATACATAACGTCACAAAAATAAATGACGTCACAAAATACATAACGTCACAAAAATAAATGACGTCACAAAATACATAACGTTACAAAAATAAATAACGTCACAAAATACATAACGTCACAAAAATAAATGACGTCACAAAATACATAACGTCACAAAAAAATGACGTCACAAAATACATAACGTCACAAAAATAAATGACGTCAAAAAATATATAACGTCACAAAAATAAATGACGTCACAAAATACATAACGTTACAAAAATAAATGACGTCACAAAATATTTAACGACACAAAAATTAATGACGTCACAAAATACATATTTCATAAAATACATAACGTCACAAAAATAAATGACGTCACAAAATACATAACGTCACAAAAATAAATGACGTCACAAAATACATAACGTCACAAATATAAATGACGTCACAATAATAAATGACGTCACAAAATACATAACGTCACAAAAATAAATGACGTCACAAAATACATAACGTCACAAAAATAAATGCCGTCACAAAAATTAATTACGTCACAAAATACATAACGTCACAAAATATATAACGTCACAAAAATAAATGACGTCACAAAAATTAATTAGGTCACAAAATACATAACGTCACAAAAATAAATATCGTCACAAAATACATAACGTCACAAAATACATAACGTCACAAAAATAAATGACGTCACAAAATAAATAAAGTCACAAAAATAAATGACGTCACAAAATGCATAACGTCACAAAAATAAATGACGTCACGAAATACATAACGTTACAAAAATAAATGACGTCACAATATACATAACGTCACAAAAATTAATGACGTCACAAAAATTAATTACGTCACAAAATACATAACGTCACAAAAATTAATTACGTCAAAAAATACATAACCTCACAAAAATAAATGACGTCACAAAATACATAACGTCACAAAAATAAATGACGTCACAAAATACATAACGTCACAAAAATAAATGACGTCACAAAATACATAACGTCACAAAAATAAATGACGTCACAAAATACATAACGTCACAAAAAAATGACGTCACAAAATACTAAACGTCACAAAAAAATGACGTCACAAAATACTTAACGTCACAAAAATAAATGACGTCACAAAATACATAACGTCACAAAATACATAACGTCACAAAAATAAATGACGTCACAAAATACATAACGTCACAAAATACATAACGTCACAAAAATAAATGACGTCACAAAATACATAACGTCATAAAAATAAATGACGTCACAAAAATTAATTACTTCACAAAATACATAACGTCACAAAAATAAATGACGTCACAAAATACGTAACGTCACAAAATACATTACGTCACAAAAATAAATGACGTCACAAAATACATAACGTCACAAAAATAAATGACGTCACAAAATACATAACGTCACAAAAATAAATGACGTCACAAAAATTAATTACGTCACAAAATACATAACGTCACAAAAATAAATGACGTCACAAAAATAAATGACGTCACAAAATACATAACGTTACAAAAATAAATGACGTCACAAAATACATAATGTCACAAAAATAAATGACGTCACAAAATACATAACGTCACAAAAATAAATGACGTCAAAAAATACATAACCTCGCAAAAATAAATGATGTCACAAAATACATAACGTCACAAAAATAAATGACGTCACAAAATACATAACGTCACAAAAATAAATGACGTCACAAAAAACATAACGTCACAAAAATAAACGACATCACAAAATACATAGCGTCACAAAAATAAATGACGTCACAAAATACATAACGTCACAAAAATAAATGACGTCACAAAATACATAACGTCACAAAAACAAATGACGTCACAAAATACATAACGTCACAAAAATAAATGACGTCACAAAAATTAATTACGTCAAAAAATACATAACGTCACAAAAATAAATAACGTCACAAAATACATCACGTCACAAAATACATAACGTCACAAAAATAAATGACGTCACAAAATAAATAAAGTCACAAAAATAAATTACGTCACAAAATACATAACGTCACAAAAATAAATGACGTCACAATATACATAACGTCACAAAAATTAATGACGTCACAAAAATTAATTACGTCACAAAATACATAACGTCACAAAAATTAATTACGTCAAAAAATACATAACCTCACAAAAATAAATGACGTCACAAAATACATAACGTCACAAAAATAAATGACGTCACAAAATACATAACGTCACAAAAATAAATGACGTCACAAAATACATAACGTCATAAAAATAAATGACGTTACAAAAATTAATTACTTCACAAAATACATAACGTCACAAAAATAAATGACGTCACAAAATACGTAACGTCACAAAATACATTACGTCACAAAAATAAATGACGTCACAAAATACATAACGTCACAAAAATAAATGACGTCACAAAATACATAACGTCACAAAAATAAATGACGTCACAAAAATTAATTACGTCACAAAATACATAACGTCACAAAAATAAATGACGTCACAAAAATTAATTACGTCACAAAATACATAACGTTACAAAAATAAATGACGTCAAAAAATACATAACGTCACAAAAATAAATGACGTCACAAAACACATAACGTCACAAAAATAAATGACGTCACATAATACATAACGTCACAAACATAAATGACGTCACACAATACATAACGTCACAAAAATAAATGACGTCACAAAATACATAACGTCACAAAAATAAATGACGTCACAATAATAAATGACGTCACAAAATACATAACGTCACAAAAATAAATGACGTCACAAAATACATAACGTTACAAAAATAAATAACGTCACAAAATACATAACGTCACAAAAATAAATGACGTCACAAAATACATAACGTCACAAAAATAAATGACGTCACAAAATACATAACGTCACAAAAATAAATGACGTCCAAAATACATAACGTCACAAAAATAAATGACGTCAAAAAATACATAACGTCACAAAAATAAATGACGTCAAAAAATACATAACGTCACAAAAATAAATGACGTCACAAAATTAATTACGTCACAAAATACATAACGTCACAAAAATAAATGACGTCACAAAATATTTAACGACACAAAATTAAATGACGTCACAAAATAAATAAAGTCACAAAAATAAATGACGTCACAAAAATTAATTACGTCACAAAATGCATAACGTCACAAAATATATAACGTCACAAAAATAAATGACGTCACAAAAATTAAGTACGTCACAAAATACATAGCGTCACAAAAATAAATAACGTCACAAAATACATAACGTCATAAAATACATAACGTCACAAAAATAAATGACGTCACAAAATAAATAAAGTCACAAAAATAAATGACGTCACAAAATACATAACGTCACAAAAAATGACGTCACAAAATACATAACGTCAAAAAAATAAATGACGTTAAAAAATACATAACGTCACAAAAATAAATGACGTCACAAAATACATAACGTCACAAAAATAAATGACGTCACAAAATAAATAATGTCACAAAAAATGACGTCACAAAATACATAATGTCACAAAAATAAATGACGTCACAAAATACATAACGTCACAAAAATAAATGACGTCAAAAAATACATAACCTCACAAAAATAAATGATGTCACAAAATACATAACGTCACAAAAATAAATGACGTCACAAAATACATAACGTCACAAAAATAAATGACGTCACAAAATACGTAACGTCACAAAAATAAATGACGTCACAAAATACATAACGTCACAAAAATAAATGACGTCACAAAAATAAATAACGTCACAAAATACATAACGTCACAAAATACATAACGTCACAAAAATAAATGACGTCACAAAATACAAAACGTCACAAAAATAATTGACGTCACAAAAAAAATAACGTCAAAAAAATAAATGACGTCACAAAATACGTAACGTCACAAAAATAAATGACGTCAAAAAATACATAACGTCACAAAAATAAATGACGTCACAAAATAAATAATGTCACAAAAAAATGACGTCACAAAATACATAATGTCACAAAAATAAATGACGTCACAAAATACATAACGTCACAAAAATAAATGACGTCAAAAAATACATAACCTCACAAAAATAAATGATGTCACAAAATACATAACGTCACAAAAATAAATGACGTCACAAAATACATAACGTCACAAAAATAAATGACGTCACAAAAAACATAACGTCACAAAAATAAACGACATCACAAAATACATAGCGTCACAAAAATAAATGACGTCACAAAATACATAACGTCACAAAAATAAATGACGTCACAAAATACATAACGTCACAAAAACAAATGACGTCACAAAATACAGAACGTCACAAAAATAAATGACGTCACAAAAATTAATTACGTCAAAAAATACATAACGTCACAAAAATAAATAACGTCACAAAATACATCACGTCACAAAATACATAACGTCACAAAAATAAATGACGTCACAAAATAAATAAAGTCACAAAAATAAATGACGTCACAAAATACATAACGTCACAAAAATAAATGACGTCACAATATACATAACGTCACAAAAATTAATGACGTCACAAAAATTAATTACGTCACAAAATACATAACGTCACAAAAATTAATTACGTCAAAAAATACATAACCTCACAAAAATAAATGACGTCACAAAATACATAACGTCACAAAAATAAATGACGTCACAAAATACATAACGTCACAAAAATAAATGACGTCACAAAATACATAACGTCATAAAAATAAATGACGTCACAAAAATTAATTACTTCACAAAATACATAACGTCACAAAAATAAATGACGTCACAAAATACGTAACGTCACAAAATACATTACGTCACAAAAATAAATGACGTCACAAAATACATAACGTCACAAAAATAAATGACGTCACAAAATACATAACGTCACAAAAATAAATGACGTCACAAAAATTAATTACGTCACAAAATACATAACGTCACAATAATAAATGACGTCACAAAAATTAATTACGTCACAAAATACATAACGTTACAAAAATAAATGACGTCAAAAAATACATAACCTCACAAAAATAAATGATGTCACAAAATACATAACGTCACAAAAATAAATGACGTCACAAAACACATAACGTCACAAAAATAAATGACGTCACATAATACATAACGTCACAAACATAAATGACGTCACACAATACATAACGTCACAAAAATAAATGACGTCACAAAATACATAACGTCACAAAAATAAATGACGTCACAAAATACATAACGTTACAAAAATAAATAACGTCACAAAATACATAACGTCACAAAAATAAATGACGTCACAAAATACATAACGTCACAAAAAAATGACGTCACAAAATACATAACGTCACAAAAATAAATGACGTCAAAAAATATATAACGTCACAAAAATAAATGACGTCACAAAATACATAACGTTACAAAAATAAATGACGTCACAAAATATTTAACGACACAAAAATTAATGACGTCACAAAATACATATTTCATAAAATACATAACGTCACAAAAATAAATGACGTCACAAAATACATAACGTCACAAAAATAAATGACGTCACAAAATACATAACGTCACAAATATAAATGACGTCACAATAATAAATGACGTCACAAAATACATAACGTCACAAAAATAAATGACGTCACAAAATACATAACGTCACAAAAATAAATGCCGTCACAAAAATTAATTACGTCACAAAATACATAACGTCACAAAATATATAACGTCACAAAAATAAATGACGTCACAAAAATTAATTAGGTCACAAAATACATAACGTCACAAAAATAAATATCGTCACAAAATACATAACGTCACAAAATACATAACGTCACAAAAATAAATGACGTCACAAAATAAATAAAGTCACAAAAATAAATGACGTCACAAAATGCATAACGTCACAAAAATAAATGACGTCACGAAATACATAACGTTACAAAAATAAATGACGTCACAATATACATAACGTCACAAAAATTAATGACGTCACAAAAATTAATTACGTCACAAAATACATAACGTCACAAAAATTAATTACGTCAAAAAATACATAACCTCACAAAAATAAATGACGTCACAAAATACATAACGTCACAAAAATAAATGACGTCACAAAATACATAACGTCACAAAAATAAATGACGTCACAAAATACATAACGTCACAAAAATAAATGACGTCACAAAATACATAACGTCACAAAAAAATGACGTCACAAAATACTAAACGTCACAAAAAAATGACGTCACAAAATACTTAACGTCACAAAAATAAATGACGTCACAAAATACATAACGTCACAAAAATAAATGACGTCACAAAATACATAACGTCACAAAAATAAATGACGTCACAAAATACATAACGTCACAAATATAAATGACGTAACAAAAATTAATTACGTCACAAAATACATAACGTCACAAAAATAAATGATGTCACAAAATACATAACGTCACAAATATAAATGACGTCACAAAAATAAATGACGTCACAAAATACATAACGTCACAAAAATAAATAACGTCACAAAATACGTAACGTCACAAAAATAAATGAGGTCACAAAATACATAACGTCACAAAAATAAATGACGCCACAATATACATAACGTCACAAAAATAAATGACGTCACAATAATAAATGACGTCACAAAATACTAAACGTCACAAAAAAATGAGGTCACAAAATACATAACGTCACAAAAATAAATGACGTCACAAAATACATAACGTCACAAAAATAAATGACGTCACAAAATACATAACGTCACAAAATACATAACGTCACAAAAATAAATGACGTCACAAAATACATAACGTCACAAAAATAAATGACGTCACAAAATACATAACGTCACAAAAATAAATGACAACACAAAAATTAATTACGTCAAAAAATAAGTGACGTCACAATAATAAATGACGTCACAAAATACATAACGTCACAAAAATAAATGACGTCACAAAATACATTACGTCACAAAAATAAATGACGTCACAATAATAAATGACGTCACAAAATACTAAACGTCACAAAAAAATGACGTCACAAAATACATAACGTCAGAAAAATAAATGACGTCACAAAATACATAACGTCACAAAAATAAATGACGTCACAAAATACATAACGTCACAAAAATAAATGACGTTACAAAAATTAATAACGTCACAAAATACATAACTTCACAAAAATAAATGACGTCACAAAATACATAACGTCACAAAATACATAACGTCACAAAAATAAATGACGTCACAAAATACATAACGTCACTAAAATAAATGACGTCACAAAATACATAACGTCACTAAAATAAATGACGTCACAAAATACATAACGTCACAAAAATAAATAACGTCACAAAATACATAACGTCACAAAAATAAATGAGGTCACAAAATACATAACGTCACAAAAATAAATGACGCCACAAAATACATAACGTTACAAAATACATAACGTCATAAAAATAATTGACGTCACAAAATACATAACGTCACAAAAATAAATGACGTCACAAAATACATAACGTCACAAAAATAAATGGCGTCACAAAATACATAACGTCACAAAAATAAATGACGTCACAAAATACAAAACGTCACAAAAACAAATGACGTCACAAAATACATAACGTCACAAAAATAAATGACGTCACAAAATACATAACGTCACAAAAATAAATGACGTCACAAAATACATAACGTCATAAAAATAAATGACGTCACAAAAATTAATTACTTCACAAAATACATAACGTCACAAAAATAAATGACGTCACAAAATACGTAACGTCACAAAATACATTACGTCACAAAAATAAATGACGTCACAAAATACATAACGTCACAAAAATAAATGACGTCACAAAATACATAACGTCACAAAAATAAATGACGTCACAAAAATTAATTACGTCACAAAATACATAACGTCACAAAAATAAATGACGTCACAAAAATTAATTTCGTCACAAAATACATAACGTTACAAAAATAAATGACGTCAAAAAATACATAACCTCACAAAAATAAATGATGTCACAAAATACATAACGTCACAAAAATAAATGACGTCACAAAACACATAACGTCACAAAAATAAATGACGTCACATAATACATAACGTCACAAACATAAATGACGTCACACAATACATAACGTCACAAAAATAAATGACGTCACAAAATACATAACGTCACAAAAATAAATGACGTCACAATAATAAATGACGTCACAAAATACATAACGTCACAAAAATAAATGACGTCACAAAATACATAACGTTACAAAAATAAATAACGTCACAAAATACATAACGTCACAAAAATAAATGACGTCACAAAATACATAACGTCACAAAAAAATGACGTCACAAAATACATAACGTCACAAAAATAAATGACGTCAAAAAATATATAACGTCACAAAAATAAATGACGTCACAAAATACATAACGTTACAAAAATAAATGACGTCACAAAATATTTAACGACACAAAAATTAATGACGTCACAAAATACATATTTCATAAAATACATAACGTCACAAAAATAAATGACGTCACAAAATACATAACGTCACAAAAATAAATGACGTCACAAAATACATAACGTCACAAATATAAATGACGTCACAATAATAAATGACGTCACAAAATACATAACGTCACAAAAATAAATGACGTCACAAAATACATAACGTCACAAAAATAAATGCCGTCACAAAAATTAATTACGTCACAAAATACATAACGTCACAAAATATATAACGTCACAAAAATAAATGACGTCACAAAAATTAATTAGGTCACAAAATACATAACGTCACAAAAATAAATATCGTCACAAAATACATAACGTCACAAAATACATAACGTCACAAAAATAAATGACGTCACAAAATAAATAAAGTCACAAAAATAAATGACGTCACAAAATGCATAACGTCACAAAAATAAATGACGTCACGAAATACATAACGTTACAAAAATAAATGACGTCACAATATACATAACGTCACAAAAATTAATGACGTCACAAAAATTAATTACGTCACAAAATACATAACGTCACAAAAATTAATTACGTCAAAAAATACATAACCTCACAAAAATAAATGACGTCACAAAATACATAACGTCACAAAAATAAATGACGTCACAAAATACATAACGTCACAAAAATAAATGACGTCACAAAATACATAACGTCATAAAAATAACTGACGTCACAAAAATTAATTACTTCACAAAATACATAACGTCACAAAAATAAATGACGTCACAAAATACGTAACGTCACAAAATACATTACGTCACAAAAATAAATGACGTCACAAAATACATAACGTCACAAAAATAAATGACGTCACAAAATACATAACGTCACAAAAATAAATGACGTCACAAAATAAATAAAGTCACAAAAATAAATGACGTCACAAAATACATAACGTCACAAAAAATGACGTCACAAAATACATAAAGTCAAAAAAATAAATGACGTTAAAAAATACATAACGTCACAAAAATAAATGACGTCACAAAATACATAACGTCACATAAATAAATGACGTCACAAAATAAATAATGTCACAAAAAAATGACGTCACAAAATACATAATGTCACAAAAATAAATGACGTCACAAAATACATAACGTCACAAAAATAAATGACGTCAAAAAATACATAACCTCACAAAAATAAATGATGTCACAAAATACATAACGTCACAAAAATAAATGACGTCACAAAATACATAACGTCACAAAAATAAATGACGTCACAAAAAACATAACGTCACAAAAATAAACGACATCACAAAATACATAGCGTCACAAAAATAAATGACGTCACAAAATACATAACGTCACAAAAATAAATGACGTCACAAAATACATAACGTCACAAAAACAAATGACGTCACAAAATACATAACGTCACAAAAATAAATGACGTCACAAAAATTAATTACGTCACAAAATACATAACGTCACAGAAATAAATAACGTCACAAAATACATCACGTCACAAAATACATAACGTCACAAAAATAAATTACGTCACAAAATAAATAAAGTCACAAAAATAAATGACGTCACAAAATACATAACGTCACAAAAATAAATGACGTCACAATATACATAACGTCACAAAAATTAATGACGTCACAAAAATTAATTACGTCACAAAATACATAACGTCACAAAAATTAATTACGTCAAAAAATACATAACCTCACAAAAATAAATGACGTCACAAAATACATAACGTCACAAAAAAAAATGACGTCACAAAATACATAACGTCACAAAAATTAATGACGTCACAAAAATAAATGACGTCAAAAAATACATAACGTCATAAAAATAAATGACGTCACAAAAATTAATTACTTCACAAAATACATAACGTCACAAAAAAAAATGACGTCACAAAATACGTAACGTCACAAAATACATTACGTCACAAAAATAAATGACGTCACAAAATACATAACGTCACAAAAATAAATGACGTCACAAAATACATAACGTCACAAAAATAAATGACGTCACAAAAATTAATTACGTCACAAAATACATAACGTCACAAAAATAAATGACGTCACAAAAATTAATTACGTCACAAAATACATAACGTCACAAAAATAAATGACGTCAAAAAATACATAACCTCACAAAAATAAATGATGTCACAAAATACATAACGTCACAAAAATAAATGACGTCACAAAACACATAACGTCACAAAAATAAATGACGTCACATAATACATAACGTCACAAACATAAATGACGTCACACAATACATAACGTCACAAAAATAAATGACGTCACAAAATACATAACGTCACAAAAATAAATGACGTCACAATAATAAATGACGTCACAAAATACATAACGTCACAAAAATAAATGACGTCACAAAATACATAACGTTACAAAAATAAATAACGTCACAAAATACATAACGTCACAAAAATAAATGACGTCACAAAATACATAACGTCACAAAAAAATGACGTCACAAAATACATAACGTCACAAAAATAAATGACGTCAAAAAATATATAACGTCACAAAAATAAATGACGTCACAAAATACATAACGTTACAAAAATAAATGACGTCACAAAATATTTAACGACACAAAATTAAATGACGTCACAAAATACATATTTCATAAAATACATAACGTCACAAAAATAAATGACGTCACAAAATACATAACGTCACAAAAATAAATGACGTCACAAAATACATAACGTCACAAATATAAATGACGTCACAATAATAAATGATGTCACAAAATACATAACGTCACAAAAATAAATGACGTCACAAAATACATAACGTCACAAAAATAAATGCCGTCACAAAAATTAATTACGTCACAAAATACATAACGTCACAAAATATATAACGTCACAAAAATAAATGACGTCACAAAAATTAATTAGGTCACAAAATACATAACGTCACAAAAATAAATAACGTCACAAAATACATAACGTCACAAAATACATAACGTCACAAAAATAAATGACGTCACAAAATAAATAAAGTCACAAAAATAAATGACGTCACAAAATGCATAACGTCACAAAAATAAATGACGTCACGAAATACATAACGTTACAAAAATAAATGACGTCACAATATACATAACGTCACAAAAATTAATGACGTCAAAAAAATTAATTACGTCACAAAATACATAACGTCACAAAAATTAATTACGTCAAAAAATACATAACCTCACAAAAATAAATGACGTCACAAAATACATAACGTCACAAAAATAAATGACGTCACAAAATACATAACGTCACAAAAATAAATGACGTCACATAATACATAACGTCATTAAAATAACTGACGTCACAAAAATTAATTACTTCACAAAATACATAACGTCACAAAAATAAATGACGTCACAAAATACGTAACGTCACAAAATACATTACGTCACAAAAATAAATGACGTCACAAAATACATAACGTCACAAAAATAAATGACGTCACAAAATACATAACGTCACAAAAATAAATGACGTCACAAAATAAATAAAGTCACAAAAATAAATGACGTCACAAAATACATAACGTCACAAAAAATGACGTCACAAAATACATAACGTCAAAAAAATAAATGACGTTAAAAAATACATAACGTCACAAAAATAAATGACGTCACAAAATACATAACGTCACAAAAATAAATGACGTCACAAAATAAATAATGTCACAAAAAAATGACGTCACAAAATACATAATGTCACAAAAATAAATGACGTCACAAAATACATAACGTCACAAAAATAAATGACGTCAAAAAATACATAACCTCACAAAAATAAATGATGTCACAAAATACATAACGTCACAAAAATAAATGACGTCACAAAATACATAACGTCACAAAAATAAATGACGTCACAAAATACATAACGTCACAAAAATAAATGACGTCACAAAATACATAACGTCACAAAAATAAATGACGTCACAAAAATAAATAACGTCACAAAATACATAACGTCACAAAATACATAACGGCACAAAAATAAATGACGTCACAAAATACAAAACGTCACAAAAATAATTGACGTCACAAAAAAAATAACGTCAAAAAAATAAATGACGTCACAAAATACGTAACGTCACAAAAATAAATGACGTCAAAAATTACATAACGTCACAAAAATAAATGACGTCACAATAATAAATGACGTCACAATATACATAACGTTACAAAAATAAATGACGTCACAAAATACATAACGTCACAAAAATAAATGACGTCACAATATACATAACGTCACAAAAAATGACGTCTCAAAATACATAACGTCACAAAAATAAATGACGTCACAAAATACATAACGTCACAAAAATAAATGACGTTACAAAAAACATAACGTCACAAAAATAAACGACATCACAAAATACATAGCGTCACAAAAATAAATGACGTCACAAAATACATAACGTCACAAAAATAAATGACGTCACAAAATACATAACGTCACAAAAACAAATGACGTCACAAAATACATAACGTCACAAAAATAAATGACGTCACAAAAATTAATTACGTCACAAAATACATAACGTCACAAAAATAAATAACGTCACAAAATACATCACGTCACAAAATACATAACGTCACAAAAATAAATGACGTCACAAAATAAATAAAGTCACAAAAATAAATGACGTCACAAAATACATAACGTCACAAAAATAAATGACGTCACAATATACATAACGTCACAAAAATTAATGACGTCACAAAAATTAATTACGTCACAAAATACATAACGTCACAAAAATTAATTACGTCAAAAAATACATAACCTCACAAAAATAAATGACGTCACAAAATACATAACGTCACAAAAATAAATGACGTCACAAAATACATAACGTCACAAAAATAAATGACGTCACAAAATACATAACGTCATAAAAATAAATGACGTCACATAATACATAACGTCACAAACATAAATGACGTCACACAATACATAACGTCACAAAAATAAATGACGTCACAAAATACATAACGTCACAAAAATAAATGACGTCACAATAATAAATGACGTCACAAAATACATAACGTCACAAAAATAAATGACGTCACAAAATACATAACGTTACAAAAATAAATAACGTCACAAAATACATAACGTCACAAAAATAAATGACGTCACAAAATACATAACGTCACAAAAAAAATGACGTCACAAAATACATAACGTCACAAAAATAAATGACGTCAAAAAATATATAACGTCACAAAAATAAATGACGTCACAAAATACATAACGTTACAAAAATAAATGACGTCACAAAATATTTAACGACACAAAATTAAATGACGTCACAAAATACATATTTCATAAAATACATAACGTCACAAAAATAAATGACGTCACAAAATACATAACGTCACAAAAATAAATGACGTCACAAAATACATAACGTCACAAATATAAATGACGTCACAATAATAAATGATGTCACAAAATACATAACGTCACAAAAATAAATGACGTCACAAAATACATAACGTCACAAAAATAAATGCCGTCACAAAATTAATTACGTCACAAAATACATAACGTCACAAAATATATAACGTCACAAAAATAAATGACGTCACAAAAATTAATTAGGTCACAAAATACATAACGTCACAAAAATAAATAACGTCACAAAATACATAACGTCACAAAATACATAGCGTCACAAAAATAAATGACGTCACAAAATAAATAAAGTCACAAAAATAAATGACGTCACAAAATGCATAACGTCACAAAAATAAATGACGTCACGAAATACATAACGTTACAAAAATAAATGACGTCACAATATACATAACGTCACAAAAATTAATGACGTCAAAAAAATTAATTACGTCACAAAATACATAACGTCACAAAAATTAATTACGTCAAAAAATACATAACCTCACAAAAATAAATGACGTCACAAAATACATAACGTCACAAAAATAAATGACGTCACAAAATACATAACGTCACAAAAATAAATGACGTCACAAAATACATAACGTCATTAAAATAACTGACGTCACAAAAATTAATTACTTCACAAAATACATAATGTCACAAAAATAAATGACGTCACAAAATACGTAACGTCACAAAATACATTACGTCACAAAAATAAATGACGTCACAAAATACATAACGTCACAAAAATAAATGACGTCACAAAATACATAACGTCACAAAAATAAATGACGTCACAAAATAAATAAAGTCACAAAAATAAATGACGTCACAAAATACATAACGTCACAAAAAATGACGTCACAAAATACATAACGTCAAAAAAATAAATGACGTTAAAAAATACATAACGTCACAAAAATAAATGACGTCACAAAATACATAACGTCACAAAAATAAATGACGTCACAAAATAAATAATGTCACAAAAAAATGACGTCACAAAATACATAATGTCACAAAAATAAATGACGTCACAAAATACATAACGTCACAAAAATAAATGACGTCAAAAAATACATAACCTCACAAAAATAAATGATGTCACAAAATACATAACGTCACAAAAATAAATGACGTCACAAAATACATAACGTCACAAAAATAAATGACGTCACAAAATACATAACGTCACAAAAATAAATGACGTCACAAAAATAAATAACGTCACAAAATACATAACGTCACAAAATACATAACGTCACAAAAATAAATGACGTCACAAAATACAAAACGTCACAAAAATAATTGACGTCACAAAAAAAATAACGTCAAAAAAATAAATGACGTCACAAAATACGTAACGTCACAAAAATAAATGACGTCAAAAATTACATAACGTCACAAAAATAAATGACGTCACAATAATCAATGACGTCACAATATACATAACGTTACAAAAATAAATGACGTCACAAAATACATAACGTCACAAAAATAAATGACGTCACAATATACATAACGTCACAAAAAATGACGTCTCAAAATACATAACGTCACAAAAATAAATGACGTCACAAAATACATAACGTCACAAAAATAAATGACGTTACAAAAAACATAACGTCACAAAAATAAACGACATCACAAAATACATAGCGTCACAAAAATAAATGACGTCACAAAATACATAACGTCACAAAAATAAATGACGTCACAAAATACATAACGTCACAAAAACAAATGACGTCACAAAATACATAACGTCACAAAAATAAATGACGTCACAAAAATTAATTACGTCACAAAATACATAACGTCACAAAAATAAATAACGTTACAAAATACATCACGTCACAAAATACATAACGTCACAAAAATAAATGACGTCACAAAATAAATAAAGTCACAAAAATAAATGACGTCACAAAATACATAACGTCACAAAAATAAATGACGTCACAATATACATAACGTCACAAAAATTAATGACGTCAAAAAATTAATTACGTCACAAAATACATAACGTCACAAAAATTAATTATGTCAAAAAATACATAACCTCACAAAAATAAATGACGTCACAAAATACATAACGTAACAAAAATAAATGACGTCACAAAATACATAACGTCACAAAAATAAATGACGTCACAAAATACATAACGTCATAAAAATAAATGACGTCACAAAAATTAATTACTTCACAAAATACGTAACGTCACAAAATACATTACGTCACAAAAATAAATGACGTCACAAAATACATAACGTCACAAAAATAAATGACGTCACAAAAATTAATTACGTCACAAAATACATAACGTCACAAAAATAAATGACGTCACAAAAATTAATTACGTCACAAAATACATAATGTCACAAAAATAAATGACGTCAAAAAATACATAACCTCACAAAAATAAATGATGTCACAAAATACATAACGTCACAAAAATAAATGACGTCACAAAACACATAACGTCACAAAAATAAATGACGTCACATAATACATAACGTCACAAACATAAATGACGTCACACAATACATAACGTCACAAAAATAAATGACGTCACAAAATACATAACGTCACAAAAATAAATGACGTCACAATAATAAATGACGTCACAAAATACATAACGTCACAAAAATAAATGACGTCACAAAATACATAACGTTACAAAAATAAATAACGTCACAAAATACATAACGTCACAAAAATAAATGACGTCACAAAATACATAACGTCACAAAAAAAATGACGTCACAAAATACATAACGTCACAAAAATAAATGACGTCAAAAAATATATAACGTCACAAAAATAAATGACGTCACAAAATACATAACGTTACAAAAATAAATGACGTCACAAAATATTTAACGACACAAAATTAAATGACGTCACAAAATACATATTTCATAAAATACATAACGTCACAAAAATAAATGACGTCACAAAATACATAACGTCACAAAAATAAATGACGTCACAAAATACATAACGTCACAAATATAAATGACGTCACAATAATAAATGATGTCACAAAATACATAACGTCACAAAAATAAATGACGTCACAAAATACATAACGTCACAAAAATAAATGCCGTCACAAAAATTAATTACGTCACAAAATACATAACGTCACAAAATATATAACGTCACAAAAATAAATGACGTCACAAAAATTAATTAGGTCACAAAATACATAACGTCACAAAAATAAATAACGTCACAAAATACATAACGTCACAAAATACATAACGTCACAAAAATAAATGACGTCACAAAATAAATAAAGTCACAAAAATAAATGACGTCACAAAATGCATAACGTCACAAAAATAAATGACGTCACGAAATACATAACGTTACAAAAATAAATGACGTCACAATATACATAACGTCACAAAAATTAATGACGTCAAAAAAATTAATTACGTCACAAAATACATAACGTCACAAAAATTAATTACGTCAAAAAATACATAACCTCACAAAAATAAATGACGTCACAAAATACATAACGTCACAAAAATAAATGACGTCACAAAATACATAACGTCACAAAAATAAATGACGTCACAAAATACATAACGTCATTAAAATAACTGACGTCACAAAAATTAATTACTTCACAAAATACATAATGTCACAAAAATAAATGACGTCACAAAATACGTAACGTCACAAAATACATTACGTCACAAAAATAAATGACGTCACAAAATACATAACGTCACAAAAATAAATGACGTCACAAAATACATAACGTCACAAAAATAAATGACGTCACAAAATAAATAAAGTCACAAAAATAAATGACGTCACAAAATACATAACGTCAAAAAAAATGACGTCACAAAATACATAACGTCAAAAAAATAAATGACGTTAAAAAATACATAACGTCACAAAAATAAATGACGTCACAAAATACATAACGTCACAAAAATAAATGACGTCACAAAATAAATAATGTCACAAAAAAATGACGTCACAAAATACATAATGTCACAAAAATAAATGACGTCACAAAATACATAACGTCACAAAAATAAATGACGTCAAAAAATACATAACCTCACAAAAATAAATGATGTCACAAAATACATAACGTCACAAAAATAAATGACGTCACAAAATACATAACGTCACAAAAATAAATGACGTCACAAAATACATAACGTCACAAAAATAAATGACGTCACAAAAATAAATAACGTCACAAAATACATAACGTCACAAAATACATAACGTCACAAAAATAAATGACGTCACAAAATACAAAACGTCACAAAAATAATTGACGTCACAAAAAAAATAACGTCAAAAAAATAAATGACGTCACAAAATACGTAACGTCACAAAAATAAATGACGTCAAAAATTACATAACGTCACAAAAATAAATGACGTCACAATAATAAATGACGTCACAATATACATAACGTTACAAAAATAAATGACGTCACAAAATACATAACGTCACAAAAATAAATGACGTCACAATATACATAACGTCACAAAAATAAATGACGTCACAAAATACATAACGTCACAAAAATAAATGACGTTACAAAAAACATAACGTCACAAAAATAAACGACATCACAAAATACATAGCGTCACAAAAATAAATGACGTCACAAAATACATAACGTCACAAAAATAAATGACGTCACAAAATACATAACGTCACAAAAACAAATGACGTCACAAAATACATAACGTCACAAAAATAAATGACGTCACAAAAATTAATTACGTCACAAAATACATAACGTCACAAAAATAAATAACGTCACAAAATACATCACGTCACAAAATACATAACGTCACAAAAATAAATGACGTCACAAAATAAATAAAGTCACAAAAATAAATGACGTCACAAAATACATAACGTCACAAAAATAAATGACGTCACAATATACATAACGTCACAAAAATTAATGACGTCAAAAAATTAATTACGTCACAAAATACATAACGTCACAAAAATTAATTATGTCAAAAAATACATAACCTCACAAAAATAAATGACGTCACAAAATACATAACGTAACAAAAATAAATGACGTCACAAAATACATAACGTCACAAAAATAAATGACGTCACAAAATACATAACGTCATAAAAATAAATGACGTCACAAAAATTAATTACTTCACAAAATACGTAACGTCACAAAATACATTACGTCACAAAAATAAATGACGTCACAAAATACATAACGTCACAAAAATAAATGACGTCACAAAAATTAATTACGTCACAAAATACATAACGTCACAAAAATAAATGACGTCACAAAAATTAATTACGTCACAAAATACATAATGTCACAAAAATAAATGACGTCAAAAAATACATAACCTCACAAAAATAAATGATGTCACAAAATACATAACGTCACAAAAATAAATGACGTCACAAAACACATAACGTCACAAAAATAAATGACGTCACATAATACATAACGTCACAAACATAAATGACGTCACACAATACATAACGTCACAAAAATAAATGACGTCACAAAATACATAACGTCACAAAAATAAATGACGTCACAATAATAAATGACGTCACAAAATACATAACGTCACAAAAATAAATGACGTCACAAAATACATAACGTTACAAAAATAAATAACGTCACAAAATACATAACGTCACAAAAATAAATGACGTCACAAAATACATAACGTCACAAAAAAAATGACGTCACAAAATACATAACGTCACAAAAATAAATGACGTCAAAAAATATATAACGTCACAAAAATAAATGACGTCACAAAATACATAACGTTACAAAAATAAATGACGTCACAAAATATTTAACGACACAAAATTAAATGACGTCACAAAATACATATTTCATAAAATACATAACGTCACAAAAATAAATGACGTCACAAAATACATAACGTCACAAAAATAAATGACGTCACAAAATACATAACGTCACAAATATAAATGACGTCACAATAATAAATGATGTCACAAAATACATAACGTCACAAAAATAAATGACGTCACAAAATACATAACGTCACAAAAATAAATGCCGTCACAAAAATTAATTACGTCACAAAATACATAACGTCACAAAATATATAACGTCACAAAAATAAATGACGTCACAAAAATTAATTAGGTCACAAAATACATAACGTCACAAAAATAAATAACGTCACAAAATACATAACGTCACAAAATACATAACGTCACAAAAATAAATGACGTCACAAAATAAATAAAGTCACAAAAATAAATGACGTCACAAAATGCATAACGTCACAAAAATAAATGACGTCACGAAATACATAACGTTACAAAAATAAATGACGTCACAATATACATAACGTCACAAAAATTAATGACGTCAAAAAAATTAATTACGTCACAAAATACATAACGTCACAAAAATTAATTACGTCAAAAAATACATAACCTCACAAAAATAAATGACGTCACAAAATACATAACGTCACAAAAATAAATGACGTCACAAAATACATAACGTCACAAAAATAAATGACGTCACAAAATACATAACGTCATTAAAATAACTGACGTCACAAAAATTAATTACTTCACAAAATACATAATGTCACAAAAATAAATGACGTCACAAAATACGTAACGTCACAAAATACATTACGTCACAAAAATAAATGACGTCACAAAATACATAACGTCACAAAAATAAATGACGTCACAAAATACATAACGTCACAAAAATAAATGACGTCACAAAATAAATAAAGTCACAAAAATAAATGACGTCACAAAATACATAACGTCACAAAAAATGACGTCACAAAATACATAACGTCAAAAAAATAAATGACGTTAAAAAATACATAACGTCACAAAAATAAATGACGTCACAAAATACATAACGTCACAAAAATTAATGACGTCAAAAAAATTAATTACGTCACAAAATACATAACGTCACAAAAATTAATTACGTCAAAAAATACATAACCTCACAAAAATAAATGACGTCACAAAATACATAACGTCACAAAAATAAATGACGTCACAAAATACATAACGTCACAAAAATAAATGACGTCACAAAATACATAACGTCATTAAAATAACTGACGTCACAAAAATTAATTACTTCACAAAATACATAATGTCACAAAAATAAATGACGTCACAAAATACGTAACGTCACAAAATACATTACGTCACAAAAATAAATGACGTCACAAAATACATAACGTCACAAAAATAAATGACGTCACAAAATACATAACGTCACAAAAATAAATGACGTCACAAAATAAATAAAGTCACAAAAATAAATGACGTCACAAAATACATAACGTCACAAAAAATGACGTCACAAAATACATAACGTCAAAAAAATAAATGACGTTAAAAAATACATAACGTCACAAAAATAAATGACGTCACAAAATACATAACGTCACAAAAATAAATGACGTCACAAAATAAATAATGTCACAAAAAAATGACGTCACAAAATACATAACGTCACAAAAATAAATGACGTCACAAAATACATAACGTCACAAATATAAATGACGTCACAATAATAAATGATGTCACAAAATACATAACGTCACAAAAATAAATGACGTCACAAAATACATAACGTCACAAAAATAAATGCCGTCACAAAAATTAATTACGTCACAAAATACATAACGTCACAAAATATATAACGTCACAAAAATAAATGACGTCACAAAAATTAATTAGGTCACAAAATACATAACGTCACAAAAATAAATAACGTCACAAAATACATAACGTCACAAAATACATAACGTCACAAAAATAAATGACGTCACAAAATAAATAAAGTCACAAAAATAAATGACGTCACAAAATGCATAACGTCACAAAAATAAATGACGTCACGAAATACATAACGTTAAAAATAAATGACGTCACAATATACATAACGTCACAAAAATTAATGACGTCAAAAAAATTAATTACGTCACAAAATACATAACGTCACAAAAATTAATTACGTCAAAAAATACATAACCTCACAAAAATAAATGACGTCACAAAATACATAACGTCACAAAAATAAATGACGTCACAAAATACATAACGTCACAAAAATAAATGACATCACAAAATACATAACGTCATTAAAATAACTGACGTCACAAAAATTAATTACTTCACAAAATACATAATGTCACAAAAATAAATGACGTCACAAAATACGTAACGTCACAAAATACATTACGTCACAAAAATAAATGACGTCACAAAATACATAACGTCACAAAAATAAATGACGTCACAAAATACATAACGTCACAAAAATAAATGACGTCACAAAATAAATAAAGTCACAAAAATAAATGACGTCACAAAATACATAACGTCACAAAAAATGACGTCACAAAATACATAACGTCAAAAAAATAAATGACGTTAAAAAATACATAACGTCACAAAAATAAATGACGTCACAAAATACATAACGTCACAAAAATTAATGACGTCAAAAAAATTAATTACGTCACAAAATACATAACGTCACAAAAATTAATTACGTCAAAAAATACATAACCTCACAAAAATAAATGACGTCACAAAATACATAACGTCACAAAAATAAATGACGTCACAAAATACATAACGTCACAAAAATAAATGACGTCACAAAATACATAACGTCATTAAAATAACTGACGTCACAAAAATTAATTACTTCACAAAATACATAATGTCACAAAAATAAATGACGTCACAAAATACGTAACGTCACAAAATACATTACGTCACAAAAATAAATGACGTCACAAAATACATAACGTCACAAAAATAAATGACGTCACAAAATACATAACGTCACAAAAATAAATGACGTCACAAAATAAATAAAGTCACAAAAATAAATGACGTCACAAAATACATAACGTCACAAAAAATGACGTCACAAAATACATAACGTCAAAAAAATAAATGACGTTAAAAAATACATAACGTCACAAAAATAAATGACGTCACAAAATACATAGCGTCACAAAAATAAATGACGTCACAAAATAAATAATGTCACAAAAAAATGACGTCACAAAATACATAATGTCACAAAAATAAATGACGTCACAAAATACATAACGTCACAAAAATAAATGACGTCACAAAATACATAACGTCACAAAAATAAATGACGTCACAAAATACATAACGTCACAAAAATAAATGACGTCACAAAATACATAACGTCACAAAAATAAATGACGTCACAAAAATAAATAACGTCACAAAATACATAACGTCACAAAATACATAACGTCACAAAAATAAATGACGTCACAAAATACAAAACGTCACAAAAATAATTGACGTCACAAAAAAAATAACGTCAAAAAAATAAATGACGTCACAAAATACGTAACGTCACAAAAATAAATGACGTCAAAAATTACATAACGTCACAAAAATAAATGACGTCACAATAATAAATGACGTCACAATATACATAACGTTACAAAAATAAATGACGTCACAAAATACATAACGTCACAAAAATAAATGACGTCACAATATACATAACGTCACAAAAAATGACGTCTCAAAATACATAACGTCACAAAAATAAATGACGTCACAAAATACATAACGTCACAAAAATAAATGACGTTACAAAAAACATAACGTCACAAAAATAAACGACATCACAAAATACATAGCGTCACAAAAATAAATGACGTCACAAAATACATAGCGTCACAAAAATAAATGACGTCACAAAATACATAACGTCACAAAAATAAATGACGTCACAAAATACATAACGTCACAAAAACAAATGACGTCACAAAATACATAACGTCACAAAAATAAATGACGTCACAAAAATTAATTACGTCACAAAATACATAACGTCACAAAAATAAATAACGTCACAAAATACATCACGTCACAAAATACATAACGTCACAAAAATAAATGACGTCACAAAATAAATAAAGTCACAAAAATAAATGACGTCACAAAATACATAACGTCACAAAAATAAATGACGTCACAATATACATAACGTCACAAAAATTAATGACGTCAAAAAATTAATTACGTCACAAAATACATAACGTCACAAAAATTAATTACGTCAAAAAATACATAACCTCACAAAAATAAATGACGTCACAAAATACATAACGTCACAAAAATAAATGACGTCACAAAATACATAACGTCACAAAAATAAATGACGTCACAAAATACATAACGTCATAAAAATAAATGACGTCACAAAAATTAATTACTTCACAAAATACGTAACGTCACAAAATACATTACGTCACAAAAATAAATGACGTCACAAAATACATAACGTCACAAAAATAAATGACGTCACAAAAATTAATTACGTCACAAAATACATAACGTCACAAAAATAAATGACGTCACAAAAATTAATTACGTCACAAAATACATAATGTCACAAAAATAAATGACGTCAAAAAATACATAACCTCACAAAAATAAATGATGTCACAAAATACATAACGTCACAAAAATAAATGACGTCACAAAACACATAACGTCACAAAAATAAATGACGTCACATAATACATAACGTCACAAACATAAATGACGTCACACAATACATAACGTCACAAAAATAAATGACGTCACAAAATACATAACGTCACAAAAATAAATGACGTCACAATAATAAATGACGTCACAAAATACATAACGTCACAAAAATAAATGACGTCACAAAATACATAACGTTACAAAAATAAATAACGTCACAAAATACATAACGTCACAAAAATAAATGACGTCACAAAATACATAACGTCACAAAAAAAATGACGTCACAAAATACATAACGTCACAAAAATAAATGACGTCAAAAAATATATAACGTCACAAAAATAAATGACGTCACAAAATACATAACGTTACATAAATAAATGACGTCACAAAATATTTAACGACACAAAATTAAATGACGTCACAAAATACATATTTCATAAAATACATAACGTCACAAAAATAAATGACGTCACAAAATACATAACGTCACAAAAATAAATGACGTCACAAAATACATAACGTCACAAATATAAATGACGTCACAATAATAAATGACGTCACAAAATACATAACGTCACAAAAATAAATGACGTCACAAAATACATAACGTCACAAAAATAAATGCCGTCACAAAAATTAATTACGTCACAAAATACATAACGTCACAAAATATATAACGTCACAAAAATAAATGACGTCACAAAAATTAATTACGTCACAAAATACATAACGTCACAAAAATAAATAACGTCACAAAATACATAACGTCACAAAATACATAACGTCACAAAAATAAATGACGTCACAAAATAAATAAAGTCACAAAAATAAATGACGTCACAAAATGCATAACGTCACAAAAATAAATGACGTCACGAAATACATAACGTTACAAAAATAAATGACGTCACAATATACATAACGTCACAAAAATTAATGACGTCACAAAAATTAATTACGTCACAAAATACATAACGTCACAAAAATTAATTACGTCAAAAAATACATAACCTCACAAAAATAAATGACGTCACAAAATACATAACGTCATAAAAATAAATGACGTCACAAAATACATAACGTCACAAAAATAAATGACGTCACAAAATACATAACGTCATAAAAATAACTGACGTCACAAAAATTAATTACCTTACAAAATACATAACGTCACAAAAATAAATGACGTCACAAAATACGTAACGTCACAAAATACAATACGTCACAAAAATAAATGACGTCACAAAATACATAACGTCACAAAAATAAATGACGTCACAAAATACATAACGTCACAAAAATAAATGACGTCCAAAATACATAACGTCACAAAAATAAATGACGTCAAAAAATACATAACGTCACAAAAATAAATGACGTCACAAAATTAATTACGTCACAAAATACATAACGTCACAAAAATAAATGACGTCACAAAATATTTAACGACACAAAATTAAATGACGTCACAAAATAAATAAAGTCACAAAAATAAATGACGTCACAAAAATGAATTACGTCACAAAATGCATAACGTCACAAAATATATAACGTCACAAAAATAAATGACGTCACAAAAATTAATTACGTCACAAAATACATAACGTCACAAAAATAAATGACGTCACAAAATACATAACGTCATAAAAATAACTGACGTCACAAAAATTAATTACTTCACAAAATACATAACGTCACAAAAATAAATGACGTCACAAAATACGTAACGTCACAAAATACATTACGTCACAAAAATAAATGACGTCACAAAATACATAACGTCACAAAAATAAATGACGTCACAAAATACATAACGTCACAAAAATAAATGACGTCCAAAATACATAACGTCACAAAAATAAATGACGTCAAAAAATACATAACGTCACAAAAATAAATGACGTCACAAAATTAATTACTTCACAAAATACATAACGTCACAAAAATAAATGACGTCACAAAATTAATTACGTCACAAAATACATAACGTCACAAAAATAAATGACGTCACAAAATACATAACGTTACAAAAATAAATGACGTCACAAAATATTTAACGACACAAAATTAAATGACGTCACAAAATACATATTTCATAAAATACATAACGTCACAAAAATAAATGACGTCACAAAATACATAACGTCACAAAAATAAATGACGTCACAAAATACATAACGTCACAAATATAAATGACGTCACAATAATAAATGACGTCACAAAATACATAACGTCACAAAAATAAATGACGTCACAAAATACATAACGTCACAAAAATAAATTCCGTCACAAAAATTAATTACGTCACAAAATACATAACGTCACAAAATATATAACGTCACAAAAATAAATGACGTCACAAAAATTAATTAGGTCACAAAATACATAACGTCACAAAAATAAATAACGTCACAAAATACATAACGTCACAAAATACATAACGTCACAAAAATAAATGACGTCACAAAATAAATAAAGTCACAAAAATAAATGACGTCACAAAATGCATAACGTCACAAAAATAAATGACGTCACGAAATACATAACGTTACAAAAATAAATGACGTCACAATATACATAACGTCACAAAAATTAATGACGTCACAAAAATTAATTACGTCACAAAATACATAACGTCACAAAAATTAATTACGTCAAAAAATACATAACCTCACAAAAATAAATGACGTCACAAAATACATAACGTCACAAAAATAAATGACGTCACAAAATACATAACGTCACAAAAATAAATGACGTCACAAAATACATAACGTCATAAAAATAACTGACGTCACAAAAATTAATTACTTCACAAAATACATAACGTCACAAAAATAAATGACGTCACAAAATACGTAACGTCACAAAATACATTACGTCACAAAAATAAATGACGTCACAAAATACATAACGTCACAAAAATAAATGACGTCACAAAATACATAACGTCACAAAAATAAATGACGTCACAAAATAAATAAAGTCACAAAAATAAATGACGTCACAAAATACATAACGTCACAAAAAATGACGTCACAAAATACATAACGTCAAATAAATAAATGACGTTAAAAAATACATAACGTCACAAAAATAAATGACGTCACAAAATACATAACGTCACAAAAATAAATGACGTCACAAAATAAATAATGTCACAAAAAATGACGTCACAAAATACATAATGTCACAAAAATAAATGACGTCACAAAATACATAACGTCACAAAAATAAATGACGTCAAAAAATACATAACCTCACAAAAATAAATGATGTCACAAAATACATAACGTCACAAAAATAAATGACGTCACAAAATACATAACGTCACAAAAATAAATGACGTCACAAAATACATAACGTCACAAAAATAAATGACGTCACAAAATACATAACGTCACAAAAATAAATGACGTCACAAAAATAAATAACGTCACAAAATACATAACGTCACAAAATACATAACGTCACAAAAATAAATGACGTCACAAAATACAAAACGTCACAAAAATAATTGACGTCACAAAAAAAATAACGTCAAAAAAATAAATGACGTCACAAAATACGTAACGTCACAAAAATAAATGACGTCAAAAATTACATAACGTCACAAAAATAAATGACGTCACAATAATAAATGACGTCACAATATACATAACCTCACAAAAATAAATGACGTCACAAAATACATAACGTCACAAAAATAAATGACGTCACAAAATACATAACGTCACAAAAATAAATGACGTCACAAAATACATAACGTCATAAAAATAAATGACGTCACAAAAATTAATTACTTCACAAAATACGTAACGTCACAAAATACATTACGTCACAAAAATAAATGACGTCACAAAATACATAACGTCACAAAAATAAATGACGTCACAAAAATTAATTACGTCACAAAATACATAACGTCACAAAAATAAATGACGTCACAAAAATTAATTACGTCACAAAATACATAATGTCACAAAAATAAATGACGTCAAAAAATACATAACCTCACAAAAATAAATGATGTCACAAAATACATAACGTCACAAAAATAAATGACGTCACAAAACACATAACGTCACAAAAATAAATGACGTCACATAATACATAACGTCACAAACATAAATGACGTCACACAATACATAACGTCACAAAAATAAATGACGTCACAAAATACATAACGTCACAAAAATAAATGACGTCACAATAATAAATGACGTCACAAAATACATAACGTCACAAAAATAAATGACGTCACAAAATACATAACGTTACAAAAATAAATAACGTCACAAAATACATAACGTCACAAAAATAAATGACGTCACAAAATACATAACGTCACAAAAAAAATGACGTCACAAAATACATAACGTCACAAAAATAAATGACGTCAAAAAATATATAACGTCACAAAAATAAATGACGTCACAAAATACATAACGTTACATAAATAAATGACGTCACAAAATATTTAACGACACAAAATTAAATGACGTCACAAAATACATATTTCATAAAATACATAACGTCACAAAAATAAATGACGTCACAAAATACATAACGTCACAAAAATAAATGACGTCACAAAATACATAACGTCACAAATATAAATGACGTCACAATAATAAATGACGTCACAAAATACATAACGTCACAAAAATAAATGACGTCACAAAATACATAACGTCACAAAAATAAATGCCGTCACAAAAATTAATTACGTCACAAAATACATAACGTCACAAAATATATAACGTCACAAAAATAAATGACGTCACAAAAATTAATTACGTCACAAAATACATAACGTCACAAAAATAAATAACGTCACAAAATACATAACGTCACAAAATACATAACGTCACAAAAATAAATGACGTCACAAAATAAATAAAGTCACAAAAATAAATGACGTCACAAAATGCATAACGTCACAAAAATAAATGACGTCACGAAATACATAACGTTACAAAAATAAATGACGTCACAATATACATAACGTCACAAAAATTAATGACGTCACAAAAATTAATTACGTCACAAAATACATAACGTCACAAAAATTAATTACGTCAAAAAATACATAACCTCACAAAAATAAATGACGTCACAAAATACATAACGTCATAAAAATAAATGACGTCACAAAATACATAACGTCACAAAAATAAATGACGTCACAAAATACATAACGTCATAAAAATAACTGACGTCACAAAAATTAATTACCTTACAAAATACATAACGTCACAAAAATAAATGACGTCACAAAATACGTAACGTCACAAAATACAATACGTCACAAAAATAAATGACGTCACAAAATACATAACGTCACAAAAATAAATGACGTCACAAAATACATAACGTCACAAAAAAAATGACGTCCAAAATACATAACGTCACAAAAATAAATGACGTCAAAAAATACATAACGTCACAAAAATAAATGACGTCACAAAATTAATTACGTCACAAAATACATAACGTCACAAAAATAAATGACGTCACAAAATATTTAACGACACAAAATTAAATGACGTCACAAAATAAATAAAGTCACAAAAATAAATGACGTCACAAAAATGAATTACGTCACAAAATGCATAACGTCACAAAATATATAACGTCACAAAAATAAATGACGTCACAAAAATTAATTACGTCACAAAATAAATAAAGTCACAAAAATAAATGACGTCACAAAATGCATAACGTCACAAAAATAAATGACGTCACGAAATACATAACGTTACAAAAATAAATGACGTCACAATATACATAACGTCACAAAAATAAATGACGTCACAAAATTAATTACGTCACAAAATACATAACGTCACAAAAATAAATGACGTCACAAAATTAATTACGTCACAAAATACATAACGTCACAAAAATAAATGACGTCACAAAATACATAACGTTACAAAAATAAATGACGTCACAAAATATTTAACGACACAAAATTAAATGACGTCACAAAATACATATTTCATAAAATACATAACGTCACAAAAATAAATGACGTCACAAAATACATAACGTCACAAAAATAAATGACGTCACAAAATACATAACGTCACAAATATAAATGACGTCACAATAATAAATGACGTCACAAAATACATAACGTCACAAAAATAAATGACGTCACAAAATACATAACGTCACAAAAATAAATTCCGTCACAAAAATTAATTACGTCACAAAATACATAACGTCACAAAATATATAACGTCACAAAAATAAATGACGTCACAAAAATTAATTAGGTCACAAAATACATAACGTCACAAAAATAAATAACGTCACAAAATACATAACGTCACAAAATACATAACGTCACAAAAATAAATGACGTCAC
The DNA here is from genome assembly GCA_035578135.1 of Flexamia atlantica. Lineage (NCBI taxonomy): Eukaryota > Metazoa > Arthropoda > Insecta > Hemiptera > Cicadellidae > Flexamia > Flexamia atlantica. The sequence goes on from JAQJVK010000061.1 coordinate 1,252,611, forward strand.
AAAATAAATAAAGTCACAAAAATAAATGACGTCACAAAATGCATAACGTCACAAAAATAAATGACGTCACGAAATACATAACGTTACAAAAATAAATGACGTCACAATATACATAACGTCACAAAAATTAATGACGTCACAAAAATTAATTACGTCACAAAATACATAACGTCACAAAAATTAATTACGTCAAAAAATACATAACCTCACAAAAATAAATGACGTCACAAAATACATAACGTCACAAAAATAAATGACGTCACAAAATACATAACGTCACAAAAATAAATGACGTCACAAAATACATAACGTCATAAAAATAACTGACGTCACAAAAATTAATTACTTCACAAAATACATAACGTCACAAAAATAAATGACGTCACAAAATACGTAACGTCACAAAATACATTACGTCACAAAAATAAATGACGTCACAAAATACATAACGTCACAAAAATAAATGACGTCACAAAATACATAACGTCACAAAAATAAATGACGTCACAAAATAAATAAAGTCACAAAAATAAATGACGTCACAAAATACATAACGTCACAAAAAATGACGTCACAAAATACATAACGTCAAATAAATAAATGACGTTAAAAAATACATAACGTCACAAAAATAAATGACGTCACAAAATACATAACGTCACAAAAATAAATGACGTCACAAAATAAATAATGTCACAAAAAAATGACGTCACAAAATACATAATGTCACAAAAATAAATGACGTCACAAAATACATAACGTCACAAAAATAAATGACGTCAAAAAATACATAACCTCACAAAAATAAATGATGTCACAAAATACATAACGTCACAAAAATAAATGACGTCACAAAATACATAACGTCACAAAAATAAATGACGTCACAAAATACATAACGTCACAAAAATAAATGACGTCACAAAATACATAACGTCACAAAAATAAATGACGTCACAAAAATAAATAACGTCACAAAATACATAACGTCACAAAATACATAACGTCACAAAAATAAATGACGTCACAAAATACAAAACGTCACAAAAATAATTGACGTCACAAAAAAAATAACGTCAAAAAAATAAATGACGTCACAAAATACGTAACGTCACAAAAATAAATGACGTCAAAAAATACATAACGTCACAAAAATAAATGACGTCACAATAATAAATGACGTCACAATATACATAACGTTACAAAAATAAATGACGTCACAAAATACATAACGTCACAAAAATAAATGACGTCACAAAATACATAACGTCACAAAAAATGACGTCTCAAAATACATAACGTCACAAAAATAAATGACGTCACAAAATACATAACGTCACAAAAATAAATGACGTTACAAAAAACATAACGTCACAAAAATAAACGACATCACAAAATACATAGCGTCACAAAAATAAATGACGTCACAAAATACATAACGTCACAAAAATAAATGACGTCACAAAATACATAACGTCACAAAAACAAATGACATCACAAAATACATAACGTCACAAAAATAAATGACGTCACAAAAATTAATTACGTCACAAAATACATAACGTCACAAAAATAAATAACGTCACAAAATACATAACGTCACAAAAATAAATGACGTCACAAAATAAATAAAGTCACAAAAATAAATGACGTCACAAAATACATAACGTCACAAAAATAAATGACGTCACAATATACATAACGTCACAAAAATTAATGACGTCACAAAAATTAATTACGTCACAAAATACATAACGTCACAAAAATTAATTACGTCAAAAAATACATAACCTCACAAAAATAAATGACGTCACAAAATACATAACGTCACAAAAATAAATGACGTCACAAAATACATAACGTCACAAAAATAAATGACGTCACAAAATACATAACGTCATAAAAATAAATGACGTCACAAAAATTAATTACTTCACAAAATACATAACGTCACAAAAATAAATGACGTCACAAAATACGTAACGTCACAAAATACATTACGTCACAAAAATAAATGACGTCACAAAATACATAACGTCACAAAAATAAATGACGTCACAAAATACATAACGTCACAAAAATAAATGACGTCACAAAAATTAATTACGTCACAAAATACATAACGTCACAAAAATAAATGACGTCACAAAATACATAACGTCACAAAAATAAATGACATCACAAAATAAATAAAGTCACAAAAAAAAATGACGTCACAAAATACATAACGTCACAAAAAATGACGTCACAAAATACATAACGTCAAAAAAATAAATGACGTTAAAAAATACATAACGTCACAAAAATAAATGACGTCACAAAATACATAACGTCACAAAAATAAATGACGTCACAAAATAAATAATGTCACAAAAAAATGACGTCACAAAATACATAATGTCACAAAAATAAATGACGTCACAAAATACATAACGTCACAAAAATAAATGACGTCAAAAAATACATAACCTCACAAAAATAAATAATGTCACAAAATACATAACGTCACAAAAATAAATGACGTCACAAAATACATAACGTCACAAAAATAAATGACGTCACAAAATACATAACGTCACAAAAATAAATGACGTCACAAAATACATAACGTCACAAAAATAAATGACGTCACAAAAATAAATAACGTCACAAAATACATAACGTCACAAAATACATAACGTCACAAAAATAAATGACGTCACAAAATACAAAACGTCACAAAAATAATTGACGTCACAAAAAAATAACGTCAAAAAAATAAATGACGTCACAAAATACGTAACGTCACAAAAATAAATGACGTCAAAAAATACATAACGTCACAAAAATAAATGACGTCACAATAATAAATGACGTCACAATATACATAACGTTACAAAAATAAATGACGTCACAAAATACATAACGTCACAAAAATAAATGACGTCACAAAATACATAACGTCACAAAAAATGACGTCTCAAAATACATAACGTCACAAAAATAAATGACGTCACAAAATACATAACGTCACAAAAATAAATGACGTTACAAAAAACATAACGTCACAAAAATAAACGACATCACAAAATACATAGCGTCACAAAAATAAATGACGTCACAAAATACATAACGTCACAAAAATAAATGACGTCACAAAATACATAACGTCACAAAAACAAATGACATCACAAAATACATAACGTCACAAAAATAAATGACGTCACAAAAATTAATTACGTCACAAAATACATAACGTCACAAAAATAAATAACGTCACAAAATACATCACGTCACAAAATACATAACGTCACAAAAATAAATGACGTCACAAAATAAATAAAGTCACAAAAATAAATGACGTCACAAAATACATAACGTCACAAAAATAAATGACGTCACAATATACATAACGTCACAAAAATTAATGACGTCACAAAAATTAATTACGTCACAAAATACATAACGTCACAAAAATTAATTACGTCAAAAAATACATAACCTCACAAAAATAAATGACGTCACAAAATACATAACGTCACAAAAATAAATGACGTCACAAAATACATAACGTCACAAAAATAAATGACGTCACAAAATACATAACGTCATAAAAATAAATGACGTCACAAAAATTAATTACTTCACAAAATACATAACGTCACAAAAATAAATGACGTCACAAAATACGTAACGTCACAAAATACATTACGTCACAAAAATAAATGACGTCACAAAATACATAACGTCACAAAAATAAATGACGTCACAAAATACATAACGTCACAAAAATAAATGACGTCACAAAAATTAATTACGTCACAAAATACATAACGTCACAAAAATAAATGACGTCACAAAAATTAATTACGTCACAAAATACATAACGTCACAAAAATAAATGACGTCAAAAAATACATAACCTCACAAAAATAAATGATGTCACAAAATACATAACGTCACAAAAATAAATGACGTCACAAAACACATAACGTCACAAAAATAAATGACGTCAAAAAATATATAACGTCACAAAAATAAATGACGTCACAAAATACATAACGTTACAAAAATAAATGACGTCACAAAATATTTAACGACACAAAATTAAATGACGTCACAAAATACATATTTCATAAAATACATAACGTCACAAAAATAAATGACGTCACAAAATACATAACGTCACAAAAATAAATGACGTCACAAAATACATAACGTCACAAATATAAATGACGTCACAATAATAAATGACGTCACAAAATACATAACGTCACAAAAATAAATGACGTCACAAAATACATAACGTCACAAAAATAAATGCCGTCACAAAAATTAATTACGTCACAAAATACATAACGTCACAAAATATATAACGTCACAAAAATAAATGACGTCACAAAAATTAATTAGGTCACAAAATACAAAACGTCACAAAAATAAATAACGTCACAAAATACATAACGTCACAAAATACATAACGTCACAAAAATAAATGACGTCACAAAATAAATAAAGTCACAAAAATAAATGATGTCACAAAATGCATAACGTCACAAAAATAAATGACGTCACGAAATACATAACGTTACAAAAATAAATGACGTCACAATATACATAACGTCACAAAAATTAATGACGTCACAAAAATTAATTACGTCACAAAATACATAACGTCACAAAAATTAATTACGTCAAATAATACATAACCTCACAAAAATAAATGACGTCACAAAATACATAACGTCACAAAAATAAATGACGTCACAAAATACATAACGTCACAAAAATAAATGACGTCACAAAATACATAACGTCATAAAAATAACTGACGTCACAAAAATTAATTACTTCACAAAATACATAACGTCACAAAAATAAATGACGTCACAAAATACGTAACGTCACAAAATACATTACGTCACAAAAATAAATGACGTCACAAAATACATAACGTCACAAAAATAAATGACGTCACAAAATACATAACGTCACAAAAATAAATGACGTCCAAAATACATAACGTCACAAAAATAAATGACGTCAAAAAATACATAACGTCACAAAAATAAATGACGTCACAAAATTAATGACGTCACAAAATACATAACGTCACAAAAATAAATGACGTCACAAAATATTTAACGACACAAAATTAAATGACGTCACAAAATAAATAAAGTCACAAAAATAAATGACGTCACAAAAATGAATTACGTCACAAAATGCATAACGTTACAAAATATATAACGTCACAAAAATAAATGACGTCACAAAAATTAATTACGTCACAAAATACATAACGTCACAAAAATTAATTACGTCAAAAAATACATAACCTCACAAAAATAAATGACGTCACAAAATACATAACGTCACAAAAATAAATGACGTCACAAAATACATAACGTCACAAAAATAAATGACGTCACAAAATACATAACGTCATAAAAATAACTGACGTCACAAAAATTAATTACTTCACAAAATACATAACGTCACAGAAATAAATGACGTCACAAAATACGTAACGTCACAAAATACATTACGTCACAAAAATAAATGACGTCACAAAATACATAACGTCACAAAAATAAATGACGTCACAAAATACATAACGTCACAAAAATAAATGACGTCCAAAATACATAACGTCACAAAAATAAATGACGTCAAAAAATAAATAACGTCACAAAAATAAATGACGTCACAAAATTAATTACGTCACAAAATACATAACGTCACAAAAATAAATGACGTCACAAAATTAATTACGTCACAAAATACATAACGTCACAAAAATAAATGACGTCACAAAATATTTAACGACACAAAATTAAATGACGTCACAAAATAAATAAAGTCACAAAAATAAATGACGTCACAAAAATGAATTACGTCACAAAATGCATAACGTCACAAAATATATAACGTCACAAAAATAAATGACGTCACAAAAATTAAGTACGTCACAAAATACATAGCGTCACAAAAATAAATAACGTCACAAAATACATAACGTCACAAAATACATAACGTCACAAAAATAAATGACGTCACAAAATAAATAAAGTCACAAAAATAAATGACGTCACAAAATACATAACGTCACAAAAAATGACGTCACAAAATACATAACGTCAAAAAAATTAATGACGTTAAAAAATACATAACGTCACAAAAATAAATGACGTCACAAAATACATAACGTCACAAAAATAAATGACGTCACAAAATAAATAACGTCACAAAAAAATGACGTCACAAAATACATAATGTCACAAAAATAAATGACGTCTCAAAATACATAACGTCACAAAAATAAATGACGTCAAAAAATACATAACCTCACAAAAATTAATGATGTCACAAAATACATAACGTCACAAAAATAAATGACGTCACAAAATACATAACGTCACAAAAATAAATGACGTCACAAAATACATAACGTCACAAAAATAAATGACGTCACAAAATACATAACGTCACAAAAATACATAACGTCACAAAAATAAATGACGTCACAAAATACAAAACGTCACAAAAATAATTGACGTCACAAAAAAATAACGTCAAAAAAATAAATGACGTCCCAAAATACATAACGTCACAAAAATAAATGACGTCACAAAATACATAGCGTCACAAAAATAAATGACGTCCAAAATACATAACGTCACAAAAATAAATGACGTCAAAAAATACATAACGTCACAAAAATAAATGACGTCACAAAATTAATTACGTCACAAAATACATAACGTCACAAAAATAAATGACGTCACAAAATTAATTACGTCACAAAATACATAACGTCACAAAAATAAATGACGTCACAAAATATTTAACGACACAAAATTAAATGACGTCACAAAATAAATAAAGTCACAAAAATAAATGACGTCACAAAAATGAATTACGTCACAAAATGCATAACGTCACAAAATATATAACGTCACAAAAATAAATGACGTCACAAAAATTAAGTACGTCACAAAATACATAGCGTCACAAAAATAAATAACGTCACAAAATACATAACGTCACAAAATACATAACGTCACAAAAATAAATGACGTCACAAAATAAATAAAGTCACAAAAATAAATGACGTCACAAAATACATAACGTCACAAAAAATGACGTCACAAAATACATAACGTCAAAAAAATTAATGACGTTAAAAATACATAACGTCACAAAAATAAATGACGTCACAAAATACATAACGTCACAAAAATAAATGACGTCACAAAATAAATAACGTCACAAAAAAATGACGTCACAAAATACATAATGTCACAAAAATAAATGACGTCTCAAAATACATAACGTCACAAAAATAAATGACGTCAAAAAATACATAACCTCACAAAAATAAATGATGTCACAAAATACATAACGTCACAAAAATAAATGACGTCACAAAATACATAACGTCACAAAAATAAATGACGTCACAAAATACATAACGTCACAAAAATAAATCACGTCACAAAATACATAACGTCACAAAAATAAATGACGTCACAAAAATAAATAACGTCACAAAATACATAACGTCACAAAATACATAACGTCACAAAAATAAATGACGTCACAAAATACAAAACGTCACAAAAATAATTGACGTCACAAAAAAAATAACGTCAAAAAAATAAATGACGTCACAAAATACGTAACGTCACAAAAATAAATGACGTCAAAAAATACATAACGTCACAAAAATAAATGACGTCACAATAATAATGACGTCACAAAATACATAACGTTACAAAAATAAATGACGTCACAAAATACATAACGTCACAAATATAAATGACGTCACAAAATACATAACGTCACAAAAAATGACGTCTCAAAATACATAACGTCACAAAAATAAATGACGTCACAAAATACATAACGTCACAAAAAAAAATGACGTTACAAAAAACATAACGTCACAAAAATAAATGACATCACAAAATACATAGCGTCACAAAAATAAATGACGTCACAAAATACATAACGTCACAAAAATAAATGACGTCACAAAATACATAACGTTACAAAAATAAATGACGTTACAAAAAACATAACGTCACAAAAATAAATGACATCACAAAATACATAGCGTCACAAAATAAATGACGTCACAAAATACATAACGTCACAAAAATAAATGACGTCACAAAATACATAACGTCACAAAAATAAATGACGTCACAAAATACATAACGTCACAAAAACAAATGACGTCACAAAATCCATAACGTCACAAAAATAAATGACGTCACAAAATACATAACGTCACAAAAATAAATGACGTCACAAAAATTAATTACGTCACAAAATACATAACGTCACAAAAATAAATAACGTAACAAAATACATAACGTCACAAAATACATAACGTCACAAAAATAAATGACGTCACAAAATATAAACAGTTCTGTCTAAGGAACGTGCCAACCTTAGTCAGTAATAAGGCTACAAGATCGCGCAACTATCATCACGATCATCACACTCATCCTTCACTCATATTCAGGGTAACGTCCTCCATGAGGTACCTGTCTGAAAATGAATGATTACGAATGAATGATTACGAATGAATACATAACGTCACAAAAATAAATGACGTTACAAAAAACATAACGTCACTAAAATAAATGATGTCACAAAATACATAACGTCACAAAAATAAATGACGTCACAAAATACATAACGTCACAAAAATAAATGACGTCACAAAATACATAACGTCACAAAAACAAATGACGTCACAAAATACATAACGTCACAAAAATAAATGACGTCACAAAATACATAACGTCACAAAAATTAATGACGTCACAAAATACATAACGTCACAAAAATAAATGACGTCAAAAAATACATAACGTCACAAAAATAAATGACGTCACAAAATTAATTACGTCACAAAATACATAACGTCACAAAAATAAATGACGTCACAAAATATTTAACGACACAAAATTAAATGACGTCACAAAATAAATAAAGTCACAAAAATAAATGACGTCACAAAAATTAATTACGTCACAAAATGCATAACGTCACAAAATATATAACGTCACAAAAATAAATGACGTCACAAAAATTAAGTACGTCACAAAATACATAGCGTCACAAAAATAAATAACGTCACAAAATACATAACGTCACAAAATACATAACGTCACAAAAATAAATGGCGTCACAAAATAAATAAAGTCACAAAAATAAATGACGTCACAAAATACATAACGTCACAAAATACATAACGTCAAAAAAATAAATGACGTTAAAAAATACATAACGTCACAAAAATAAATGACGTCACAAAATACATAACGTCACAAAATACATAACGTCACAAAAATAAATGACGTCACAAAATAAATAACGTCACAAAAAAATGACGTCACAAAATACATAATGTCACAAAAATAAATGACGTCACAAAATACATAACGTCACAAAAATAAATGACGTCAAAAAATACATAACCTCACAAAAATAAATGATGTCACAAAATACATAACGTCACAAAAATAAATGACGTCACAAAATACATAACGTCACAAAAATAAATGACGTCACAAAATACATAACGTCACAAAAATAAATGACGTCACAAAATACATAACGTCACAAAAATAAATGACGTCACAAAAATAAATAACGTCACAAAATACATAACGTCACAAAATACATAACGTCACAAAAATAAATGACGTAACAAAATACAAAACGTCACAAAAATAAATGACGTCACAAAAAATAACGTCAAAAAAATAAATGACGTCACAAAATACTTAACGTCACAAAAATAAATGACGTCAAAAAATACATAACGTCACAAAAATAAATGACGTCACAATAATAAATGACGTCACAAAATACATAACGTTTCAAAAATAAATGACGTCACAAAATACATAACGTCACAAAAATAAATGACGTCACAAAATACATAACGTCACAAAAAATGACGTCTCAAAATACATAACGTCACAAAATATATAACGTCACAAAAATAAATGACGTTACAAAAAACATAACGTCACAAAAATTAATGACATCACAAAATACATAACGTCACAAAAACAAATGACGTCACAAAATACATAACCTCACAAAAATAAATGACGTCACAAAATACATAACGTCACAAAAACAAATGACGTCACAAAATACATAACCTCACAAAAATAAATGACGTCACAAAATACATAACGTCACAAAAATAAATGACGTCACAAAAATTAATTACGTCACAAAATACATAACGTCACAAAAATAAATAACGTCACAAAATACATCACGTCACAAAATACATAACGTCACAAAAATAAATGACGTCACAAAATAAATAAAGTCACAAAAATAACTGACGTCACAAAATACATAACGTCACAAAAATAAATGACGTCACAAAATACATAACGTCACAAAAATAAATGACGTCACAAAATACATAACGTCACAAAATACATAACGTCATAAAAATAAATGACGTCACAAAAATTAATTACTTCACAAAATACATAACGTCACAAAAATAAATGACGTCACAAAATACGTAACGTCACAAAATACATTACGTCACAAAAATAAATGACGTCACAAAATACGTAACGTCACAAAAATAAATGACGTCACAAAATACATAACGTCACAAAAATAAATGACGTCCAAAATACATAACGTCACTAAAATAAATGACGTCAAAAAATACATAACGTCACAAAAATAAATGACGTCAAAAAATACATAACGTCACAAAAATAAATGACGTCACAAAATTAATTACGTCACAAAATACATAACGTTACAAAAATAAATGACGTCACAAAATATTTAACGACACAAAATTAAATGACGTCACAAAATAAATAAAGTCACAAAAATAAATGACGTCACAAAAATTAATTACGTCACAAAATGCATAACGTCACAAAATATATAACGTCACAAAAATAAATGACGTCACAAAAATTAAGTACGTCACAAAATACATAGCGTCACAAAAATAAATAACGTAACAAAATACATAACGTCACAAAATACATAACGTCACAAAAATAAATGACGTCACAAAATATAGACAGTTCTGTCTAAGGAACGTGCCAACCTTAGTCAGTAATAAGGCTACAAGATCGCGCAACTATCATCACGATCATCACACTCATCCTTCACTCATATTCAGGGTAACGTCCTCCATGAGGTACCTGTCTGAAAATGAATGATTACGAATGAATGATTACGAATGAATACATAACGTCACAAAAATAAATGACGTTACAAAAAACATAACGTCACTAAAATAAATGATGTCACAAAATACATAACGTCACAAAAATAAATGACGTCACAAAATACATAACGTCACAAAAATAAATGACGTCACAAAATACATAACGTCACAAAAACAAATGACGTCACAAAATACATAACGTCACAAAAATAAATGACGTCACAAAATACATAACGTCACAAAAATTAATGACGTCACAAAATACATAACGTCACAAAAATAAATGACGTCAAAAAATACATAACGTCACAAAAATAAATGACGTCACAAAATTAATTACGTCACAAAATACATAACGTCACAAAAATAAATGACGTCACAAAATATTTAACGACACAAAATTAAATGACGTCACAAAATAAATAAAGTCACAAAAATAAATGACGTCACAAAAATTAATTACGTCACAAAATGCATAACGTCACAAAATATATAACGTCACAAAAATAAATGACGTCACAAAAATTAAGTACGTCACAAAATACATAGCGTCACAAAAATAAATAACGTCACAAAATACATAACGTTGTAACGGTATTTTATTTTGAGTGTACTAAATGTTCAGTTTATTTTATTGTTAGCGGCGCAGAGCGCTTGAAGCAAACCGGTTTAGTTGGATTTCCCAGTTACGCACACTCTCTCTCTCTCTCTCTCTCTCTAACCGACACTACTACCCACGCGCGGCGGAGTGGGGACGGTAGGGGTCGGAGGGGAACTGGCGCATGCGCTGTAGCGACTGCCTCGACGAGTCCCCAGACGGCTGGGCCCTCGCTCACTCTCCTCCCGACCTCCGCTACGAACACTACTCGAGCTCCCAAGCCCGGCGAATTACACGGTAGGCCATATTCGGACTTGTGATTTTGGTTAGACTTAGACTTAGTCAGTTTTTCGTGAAGGCCTAACCGATTTGTACGATCTTTAATCGGATCTAAGTTTACATACCCAGTATTTCCTGTTGCTGTTAAAGCAACCTGGGTTAATAATAATTATTCCGACTGACCGGTAAACTTATTTTAATACCCAGTATTTTGCTGTTGCTGATAAAGCAACCTGGGTTAATAATAATTATTCCGACTGACCGGTAAACTTATTTTAATACCCAGTATTTTGCTGTTGCTGATAAAGCAACCTGGGTTAATAATAATTATTCCGACCGACCGGTAAACTTATTTTAATACCCAGTATTTCCTGTTGCTGTTAAAGCAACCTGGGTTAATAATAATTATTCCGACCTACCGGTAAACTTATTTTAATACCCAGTATTTCCTGTTGCTGTTAAAGCAACCTGGGTTAATAATAATTATTCCGTCCGACCATTAAACTTATTTGCATACCCAGTATTTTGCTGTTGCTGTTAAAGCAACCTGGGTTAATAATAATGATTACTCCGTCCGACCGATAAACTTATTTACTTACCCAGTATTTTTGCAGTTGCTGATAAAGCAACCTGGGTCAATAATAATTATTCCGTCCGACCGACAAATCGGTGTAAATGCCCGGTACTCTTGGTGTTGCTGTTAAAGCAACCTGGGCCTAATAGTCTCGCCCGAAGTTAGCTAACGGTGTCCGCGTTCACCCAGTATTTTCTAGTTGCTTTTGAAGCAACCTGGGTCGTTAGTTATTCTATGCGGCCGGATCTTTTGGTTAATTTTCCCAGTAACGCAGTTGCTGTTAAAGCAACCTGGGTAATTAACGTTTCGTATTAGCCGGGACGCATAATCGAATATTCATAGGCGAGCGACCTTTTTTCCGAAGTTAGCTAACGGTACCCGCGTTCACCCAGTATTTTCTAGTTGCTGGTGAAGCAACCTGGGTCGTTAGTTAATTCGTGCGGCCGGGTCTTTTGGTTAATTTTCCCAGTATCGTAGTTGCTGCTGAAGCAACCTGGGTAAATAACATTTCGCACTAGCCGGGACGCATAATCGAACACTCAGCGGCGAGCGACCTTTTTTTCGGAGATAACGAACGATAACCCAGCTTTTTACAGTTGCCGAGCAGGCAACCTGGGTCGGTTGGTTTCCGGTGTTATCCCAGTAACGTACTGTTGCTGATAAAGCAACCTGGGACGGTATAGTGCTGCGAGCTATCGAATCGACACTCGTTTAAAAGTTGACCCAGTTCTCCGTGTTGCTGTTGAAGCAACCTGGGCCAATCCCGCTTTTGTGCTACCCGGTTGGTCCCAGTATCGCTCTGTTGCTGTTAAAGCAACCTGGGACCTGTGCCGTAAGTATTGGGGAAATAGCCTAGGTTCACCCAAGAGATAGGTTAGCTTAACGCCGAGTTGCTGATAAAGCAACCGGTAATCCGAGTGCCGTATTTTCGACCCGATAGTCCCTAGTTGAATTGTCCGACCTTGTTATATTTTTTTAGGGATTTCCCTATCACTCCCAGTAACGGGTAGTTGCTGGTGAAGCAACCTGGGAGTACCGATTGGCTTTCTAACACAGAGTTTGGCGATGATGAAACACTGATGCTATAGAGGCAACCCGACAACTGAGCCAAACTCTAAGACTAGGTGAAATTGACCCGACTCGAACCTTGGCTCCCTCTGAGCTCATCCGAACCAAACAAATTTAATATGCTGACGTAATAATATTTCACACCTCCGAAAAATACGTCACATATTTGGCGCCCGAACAGGGACTTGATAGAAACGATATTTAAAATTAAGTAGTACGATTTTGACGACCATAGCGAGTGTATTGTTTGAGCTCGAAACGACCCATCATGTTGTACCATCTCGATCGTTTCCTGAAGCCTTTCAGGCTATTGTTAGTGTTTAACATTCTCGAAAACAATGGAGCTGGTAACAAGGAACCGTCGAAAACACCACGAATTACGACATCCTCCATGAAGTCGACTTCGACTAGTAGGACACTTGCGCCGAGCACTACGACCCCGAGTACAGTCATTACTACCACTAGTACCGTCATGGTATCTGAACCTTCAGCTGTAGTAACTGCTCCTAACGAACCCGTGACTGAATCTTTGCCAACTACATCAGAACAAGTAACTCCGACTTTTGAATCGGATCCTAAGGTTGGATGGGTTTACAATCTTCAGAAAAAAGACTTGCAAATCGAAATGAAAAAGTTTTCTCTCGATACCGAAGGTTCAGTGGCAGATCTCCGTAGGAGGCTAGTAGCTTTCTTGCGGTCAGGTGTCGTTCCACCAGTTAAGCCTAAACCGCCAATTACAACGGTAGGTTTCGAGTCTCTCGACAACCGATTTGTTTCCGATTTTGATGGCATCGGAGCCGTTTCGGCTGACTATAGTTTGCCACTACCAAAACGATCGACTGAAACTAATGTTGTAGCAAGCACCGCAAGACCGCTGGCCTCTAGTTCAGTCTATGGTGCGGACTTAGAGGGCAACAGCATCCGAGAAATGCTTGGTTTACACCCGGGAGCGACTCTCCGTCAGGTCCAAGAGGCAATATTCCAAATGAAACGGCAAAATACGTTCCAGACTTCAACGGCCGAGCCCTTGTCCGATACGAACCAAACCCGAAACAGCCGACTTTCCTGGTCTAATCCAGTGACAGTGTACGAAAGCAATAGAGGTCAGGCATATTATGATGCTCTTTATGATTCAACTCTTTTGAGGTTAAATGCTCCGATCTCTACGCATGAACGGTCATACGTACCTCCTGTGAGTGATTTTGGCCGTCCCGCATCCACCAATCGGACCCAGCAACTTCCGGAGATTGCACATCTCTGTAATCAAATTAGGAAATGGAACTTGAGATTTGATGGGGAGCACGATCCGATTGCTTTCATTGAACGATTAAATGAACTAAGGGACGCTTACGAAATCCAGCCGGATTTATTGCTCAAAGCCATACCTGAGTTGCTTAAAGGTCAGGCATTGTTCTGGTACCGCAACAATCGAAATGTATGGCTAACTTTTGACGATTTCTTACGAAGCTTTGAAGAATATTTCTATCCCCCAGATTACCGAAGAAGCCTGGAACGAGAGATAATACGGCGTACCCAAGGGGAGTATGAGCCAATCAGAAAGTTCGTAGTGGCCGTGACCACGCTGATGCGTAGACGAGGTGGCTACTCCACTAATGAAATTCTCAACAGACTGTACGACAATATGAGACCCGATTATAAACTTACGGTTCGAAGAGAACATTTTAACACTGTGGGTGATTTTATAAGAGTAGCGGAGGGCTACGAAAGCTACCTCAGAGAGAAAAAGAACTACCGACCTCCACCCAACCCGGCTCAATCTGCAGTTCCGGAAATGGCTTATACACCGAAAAGCGGGTCGCTCAAACAATATCATGTCGATGCAGTGGACTCTCCATCAGAATCGGTTGGAAACAATCAGTCCGCACGTACTGTTCCTCGAAAGGTATCGGCCCGAAATGAGCAGCGAAACGACCGATATCACCCGAAGAAAGCGTCACGCCCTCCTACACAAAATGAACGTGCCAGTGGCGATCAATCTTATCGGAACGAAAACAATGGTCGCCGAACTGAGGCTCCAGTATGTTGGAACTGCGAGAAAAGGGGTCATAAAACCAAAGACTGTAGGTCACCGAGAAGACCTCTACGTTGCTTCAATTGTAAGAAGGAAGGTATTTTGACCGTAAAATGCCCCTGTGTAGCGGGAAACGGACTGCGAGACCCGGAGGTGGGGGGTGCTCCGAGTCTCCCAGAAACACCACTACCTCCACCGAATGGGCCCAGTGGCTCGACTTTGTAGGAGCGTTTGCCAGTACCGGATGTAACGTAACGAAGACGGAAGATAATCGGCCTTTTGTGAATGTCAAAATTTTACAAATGATTGCCAAGGCCCTCATAGACACTGGCTCGGTAGTATCCTTAATAGGCAATAGGATAGCCGAACTCCTCAAAACGTCCGGAATTGAACCTTTGAATGCCGAGGTTGAAGTTAAACTGGCCGACGGCTCTAGAAGCTTGATCACACAGAGTTATGAATTTGACTGCGAGGTGGACGATAGTACCGTTAGAATCCGAGCCTTACATCTTGAGAATCTCACCGCTGACCTTATCATAGGGATGGATATGATTGAGAAACTTGGGTTAATTACTTGCAATTTCAGTACTGCAGAGAGCTCCGAATCTCGAACGGAACCTAACGAAGTTATGGCAATTGCCCCACTGACGCCCGAGGAGTCTGGGCAGTTACAACAGTTCTTGGAAGAGGAATTGAAACTCTTTGACAAGATATCGGGCCGCACCCACTTAGTGGAGCACAAGATAAGAGTAAAAACGGACACTCCGATAAAGCAAAGGTACTACCCTCGTAATCCAGTTATGCAAAAGGTAATCGACGAGGAAGTCGAGATGATGCTTAAAGATGGAGTGATTGAACCGTCCGACTCTGCATGGAGTTCTCCAGTGGTTCTAATAAAGAAGCCCTCAGGACGATATCGTTTTTGCATAGATTTCAGGCGAGTAAACAGTGTAACCGAGAAAGATGCGTATCCGTTGCCCCGAATAAACCATATCTTGGAGAAGTTGAAAGATGCTACGTACATTAGCACCCTTGACTTAAAGCAAGGGTATTGGCAAGTTCCTTTGGCTGAAGATAGTCGGGCAATTACTGCTTTCACTATACCAGGGAGAGGATTATATCACTTCACTGTCATGCCTTTTGGTCTCAGCGCAGCCCCAGCCACCTTCCAAAGACTTTTGGACAAGATAATTGGGCCAGAATTGGAACCTAACGCTTTTGCATATCTTGATGACCTAGTTTTGGTTTCAAAGACGTTTGATGAACACTTGAAGCTACTTCGTGAAGTTTTTACACGCTTGAGGGAAGCTAACTTGAAAATTAATCCGGACAAATGTCAATTCTGCAAGACTGAACTTAGATATTTGGGTCACATCGTGAACTCGAGAGGTATACAGACGGATCCCGACAAAGTGCAATCCATTATGGAGTTCCCAAAACCCAAAACTGTAAAGCATTTACGGAGCTTTGTAGGACTCGCATCCTGGTACAGGCGCTTCATCAAGGACTTCTCAAAAATGTCGGCACCTTTGACAAAACTCACGAAAAAGAACGTTCCCTGGAAATGGGGAGAAGAACAAGATAAGGCTTTTGAACAGTTGAAGAGCTGTCTTTCCAATGCACCTCTTTTAACATGCCCGGACTTTGAGGTACCGTTCATTTTGGAAGTGGATGCTAGTTATGACGGACTCGGTGCTTCTTTGACACAACGCAAAGGTGACCAAGTCAATGTTATTGCATATGCCAGTCGTATGTTGACCGACAACGAACGAAAATTTACAGTGACCGAACTGGAATGTCTTGCCTTAGTTTGGGCCGTCAAGAAATTTCGTCCCTATTTAGAGGGTTACCGTTTTACCGCTATAACTGACCACCAGGCACTAAAGTGGCTTATGAAGTTACCAGAACCATCTGGACGACTAGGCCGATGGATAATCGAGCTACAACAGTTTGATTTTGATATAGAATATAGAAAGGGATCATCCAATAAGGTGGCTGACTCTCTTTCGCGCTATCCCATACCTACCTCAGTTGACGCTACGGCGCCTGAAGTAAATGCTATTCTGCCTGAGCAGTCGACCTGTGAAACCGTTCATCAGAGATGGTACAATAACGCTTTGGAAAATGCTAACTCGACCGATCCTAGATCTCCCGCGGAATATATTGTGAGAGAAGGAAAACTTTATCGACACCGACCACTGAAACAAGGCGAAAGGGATGCAACCACGGAATGGAAGCTCTGCGTGAAAGAAGACGAGGTGTCTCAAGTCCTCCACGAGTGTCACGACGCTTCACCATCGGGCCACTTTGGATTACGGAAAACATGTAGACGCATAGCAATGCGGTACTATTGGCCTGGCTGGAGGCAAGCTACGAAAGCCTACGTCCGGAATTGCGTAACGTGTCAACAGTTTAAAGTAGAACAAACAAAACCGATGGGTCAAATGTATTACCGTCGACCTAAGGGTCCGTGGGTGATAGCCACGGCAGACATAATTGGCCCACTCCCACGATCCAAACGCGGCTCAAGATATGCGTTTGTAGTCCAGGATAACTACACGAAATGGGTAGAGGTTGCAGCGTTAAGGACCGCCACGGCTCAACAAGTTTCGAAGAGTCTCCACGAAATGATCATCTGTCGTTATGGAGCTCCGGAAATCTTACTAACCGACAATGGTACACAATTTGTGTCCAAGATATTTACATCCCTATTGAAAGAGTGGAAAATCGAACATCGGCTTACTGCACCTTACTCCCCACAAGAAAATCCTACTGAGAGAGCTAACCGAGTTTTAAAAACTATGCTATCTCAATATGTTGGAAGTGATCATCGAGATTGGGACGTCAATCTGTCAGAGCTTCGCCTGGCCATGAATTCTGCCGTTCACGAGACCACTGGATTTTCTCCGGCCATGTTAAATTTCGGAAGAGAACTGAAAATGCCTGCTGCTCTACACGGACCTCTTTTCGAAAGTACAAATCAAAGTGAGGACCCCGACCCGGCAGACGTCCATGCCCGACGTCTTCGAGCTTATCATGCCATGTTCAAAGAGGTAGAGAATAACGTAAGCAAAGCTTTCCAACGGCAAGCGAAGTACTATAACGAAAGGAGACGGCCGACGACCTTTAGGATTGGTCAGTCTGTGTGGAAGAGGACACATCCACTTTCGTCTGCGGCGGATGCTTTCGCAGGAAAGCTGGCACCCAGATTTGAGGGTCCGTTTAAAATAACCGAGAAAGTCGGGGAGAACATTTTTCGATTATCAGGCTCCAAACGTAACGTCGAAAATACGGCACACGCGAAAGATCTTAAACCCTTTTATGGTTAGAGGAAGAGTCCTTAAGGTCTTAGAATGTTCTGTTTCTTTTTTCCCTTGCCCGAGGTGACGTGGTCTTCTCTGTGTTGCAGGTATTGGAAACGGACAAGGTTGAAACCACCCCCACAATCGAAGCTTTCCTTCATCGTATGAAAATGGCCCTCAGGAGGGAGAAGAGATTTTCCGCTAGGCACGAAGAGGATGGACAACCCCTTAGGCGGATTTTGAATGTAGGTCTGACGGCAATCGACACGATTCTACCGAAGAGAGATGTTAATGATGAAGTCATAAATGCCTACTTCCGCCTTATCGAGCGAAGAAATTGGGCATTCAAAGGCACTCTTCCCACTTTGTGGAGTTATGATTCATTTGTATGGGAGATGTTCCGAAACAACCGGGAGTCTGCGTTTCAGGAAAGTAGGGCCGTGAACCCGTTCTCATTAGACCTTCTGCTCATGCCCCGAAATATAGTGCTAGGGGATGATAGGCACTGGATCCTGGTGGCAGTCTGGCCAAAATTAAGGAGCATGAGATTGTTTGACTCATTAGGGGTGCAGCATCCGTTCGTCATAAACGAAACCCGACAATTCTTGTCCAAGGAGGCGCAACGAAGGAATCTACCATTTGAAGAAAAGCAGTGGGTCTGTATCACTACCCCATCCGGATGCCCCCGCCAGGAGGAGCGAGAATGTGGTGTTTTAGTGTGCCTAATGGCAGAGGCACTGGCTCGGAGGGCTGATCTGTCTGACCTGGTGAAGTCAGCCACTGAAAACAGGAAAACGGTTATGACGCATATCCGTCATGGGCGAATTGCGCAAGAGGATTTCAGCCTGTTTGAGACAACCGCTGCAAGTTTCCTCTGCCCACAGGAACGAGAGCAAGCAAATGGATGCCCTGCCTATTCTCCGCCAATGGAAACGGGAAGTTTAGTATTCGTGGATACGAACGGAGCGTCCGATGAGGCCGATCTGACATTGATGGAATTGGACGAGTTTTTGGGGAAGAGCTCCCAAGAGGACCCGCTGAGGCCCAAGGACGAAGACGGGATGTCTACCATGAGCGAGGCCCTCACCATCAATGTTGAGGAAACCGATTGGGAATTTCTAGAGGAGGAGGGCTTTGACCAGCCAATGGTGACCAGGCCATCAGCCATGACCACGGACCCAGTTGCCGAACCCGCCTGTGGAATCGAACCGATTATATCGACCGAACCGACTGAACCCCCCAACCCAGACTATGAGCGACCCTCGGGGTCGGGAATAAACGCCCGAGCTACCTCTGCAGGTAGTGAGGAGCCTCCAAGGCGGAAGAAAAACCGCAAATCAAAACGGAGGCGGGTCTTCCTGGAAGACAGAAATGGAAAACACTCCTTGAGGAGGATCAATGTGAAGTTACTGCCAGAATGGCTGTAAAGGATCCGAGCTGAATCCGAAAAAAAAGAGATTTAGTTTTTTTTTGTTCGTTTCGTTATCTACGCTAGAAGCGAGGTCCGAGAGTGACCAAGAATTTATTTTTTTCCAACTATAAGGCTGATAAAAGACTGATTTTATACATAACTCTAGTCTGTGATAAGTAGTATAGAAGAAAAATGGTTTTATTTTTCGGAAGTCCCGAACCTGGGAGGTTTTATGTTTTTAAGTATACGAAACATAGTCTTAAGAAGAAGAAAACATTTAGAGTTACTATTAGCTGTGATATAGTTAATTGTCTGTGATATATATACAACATACAAAGAAGAGTTATTAGTTTAGTTCGAACACTGGAAGTGTTCACGATTTGAGCGTATTATTTCACCGTATACTTTTAGTTTTGGGAAATGAAGAGTTTTACGTTGTATCTAATCAGTTAGAAAAGAAAAATTATACCTAGGCTAGAGCCTTTTTTTTCTTTTTCCCCGTTTTTCTTTTTTTTGGTTTCGAATTCAGAGGAGAGTGTAACGGTATTTTATTTTGAGTGTACTAAATGTTCAGTTTATTTTATTGTTAGCGGCGCAGAGCGCTTGAAGCAAACCGGTTTAGTTGGATTTCCCAGTTACGCACACTCTCTCTCTCTCTCTCTCTCTCTCTAACCGACACTACTACCCACGCGCGGCGGAGTGGGGACGGTAGGGGTCGGAGGGGAACTGGCGCATGCGCTGTAGCGACTGCCTCGACGAGTCCCCAGACGGCTGGGCCCTCGCTCACTCTCCTCCCGACCTCCGCTACGAACACTACTCGAGCTCCCAAGCCCGGCGAATTACACGGTAGGCCATATTCGGACTTGTGATTTTGGTTAGACTTAGACTTAGTCAGTTTTTCGTGAAGGCCTAACCGATTTGTACGATCTTTAATCGGATCTAAGTTTACATACCCAGTATTTCCTGTTGCTGTTAAAGCAACCTGGGTTAATAATAATTATTCCGACTGACCGGTAAACTTATTTTAATACCCAGTATTTTGCTGTTGCTGATAAAGCAACCTGGGTTAATAATAATTATTCCGACTGACCGGTAAACTTATTTTAATACCCAGTATTTTGCTGTTGCTGATAAAGCAACCTGGGTTAATAATAATTATTCCGACCGACCGGTAAACTTATTTTAATACCCAGTATTTCCTGTTGCTGTTAAAGCAACCTGGGTTAATAATAATTATTCCGACCTACCGGTAAACTTATTTTAATACCCAGTATTTCCTGTTGCTGTTAAAGCAACCTGGGTTAATAATAATTATTCCGTCCGACCATTAAACTTATTTGCATACCCAGTATTTTGCTGTTGCTGTTAAAGCAACCTGGGTTAATAATAATGATTACTCCGTCCGACCGATAAACTTATTTACTTACCCAGTATTTTTGCAGTTGCTGATAAAGCAACCTGGGTCAATAATAATTATTCCGTCCGACCGACAAATCGGTGTAAATGCCCGGTACTCTTGGTGTTGCTGTTAAAGCAACCTGGGCCTAATAGTCTCGCCCGAAGTTAGCTAACGGTGTCCGCGTTCACCCAGTATTTTCTAGTTGCTTTTGAAGCAACCTGGGTCGTTAGTTATTCTATGCGGCCGGATCTTTTGGTTAATTTTCCCAGTAACGCAGTTGCTGTTAAAGCAACCTGGGTAATTAACGTTTCGTATTAGCCGGGACGCATAATCGAATATTCATAGGCGAGCGACCTTTTTTCCGAAGTTAGCTAACGGTACCCGCGTTCACCCAGTATTTTCTAGTTGCTGGTGAAGCAACCTGGGTCGTTAGTTAATTCGTGCGGCCGGGTCTTTTGGTTAATTTTCCCAGTATCGTAGTTGCTGCTGAAGCAACCTGGGTAAATAACATTTCGCACTAGCCGGGACGCATAATCGAACACTCAGCGGCGAGCGACCTTTTTTTCGGAGATAACGAACGATAACCCAGCTTTTTACAGTTGCCGAGCAGGCAACCTGGGTCGGTTGGTTTCCGGTGTTATCCCAGTAACGTACTGTTGCTGATAAAGCAACCTGGGACGGTATAGTGCTGCGAGCTATCGAATCGACACTCGTTTAAAAGTTGACCCAGTTCTCCGTGTTGCTGTTGAAGCAACCTGGGCCAATCCCGCTTTTGTGCTACCCGGTTGGTCCCAGTATCGCTCTGTTGCTGTTAAAGCAACCTGGGACCTGTGCCGTAAGTATTGGGGAAATAGCCTAGGTTCACCCAAGAGATAGGTTAGCTTAACGCCGAGTTGCTGATAAAGCAACCGGTAATCCGAGTGCCGTATTTTCGACCCGATAGTCCCTAGTTGAATTGTCCGACCTTGTTATATTTTTTTAGGGATTTCCCTATCACTCCCAGTAACGGGTAGTTGCTGGTGAAGCAACCTGGGAGTACCGATTGGCTTTCTAACACAGAGTTTGGCGATGATGAAACACTGATGCTATAGAGGCAACCCGACAACTGAGCCAAACTCTAAGACTAGGTGAAATTGACCCGACTCGAACCTTGGCTCCCTCTGAGCTCATCCGAACCAAACAAATTTAATATGCTGACGTAATAATATTTCACACCTCCGAAAAATACGTCACAACGTCACAAAATACATAACGTCACAAAAATAAATGGCGTCACAAAATAAATAAAGTCACAAAAATAAATGACGTCACAAAATACATAACGTCACAAAATACATAACGTCAAAAAAATAAATGACGTTAAAAATACATAACGTCACAAAAATAAATGACGTCACAAAATACATAACGTCACAAAAATAAATGACGTCACAAAATAAATAACGTCACAAAAAAATGACGTCACAAAATACATAATGTCACAAAAATAAATGACGTCACAAAATACATAACGTCACAAAAATAAATGACGTCAAAAAATACATAACCTCACAAAAATAAATGATGTCACAAAATACATAACGTCACAAAAATAAATGACGTCACAAAATACATAACGTCACAAAAATAAATGACGTCACAAAATACATAACGTCACAAAAATAAATGACGTCACAAAATACATAACGTCACAAAAATAAATGACGTCACAAAAATAAATAACGTCACAAAATACATAACGTCACAAAATACATAACGTCACAAAAATAAATGACGTAACAAAATACAAAACGTCACAAAAATAAATGACGTCACAAAAAATAACGTCAAAAAAATAAATGACGTCACAAAATACTTAACGTCACAAAAATAAATGACGTCAAAAAATACATAACGTCACAAAAATAAATGACGTCACAATAATAAATGACGTCACAAAATACATAACGTTTCAAAAATAAATGACGTCACAAAATACATAACGTCACAAAAATAAATGACGTCACAAAATACATAACGTCACAAAAAATGACGTCTCAAAATACATAACGTCACAAAATATATAACGTCACAAAAATAAATGACGTTACAAAAAACATAACGTCACAAAAATTAATGACATCACAAAATACATAACGTCACAAAAACAAATGACGTCACAAAATACATAACCTCACAAAAATAAATGACGTCACAAAATACATAACGTCACAAAAACAAATGACGTCACAAAATACATAACCTCACAAAAATAAATGACGTCACAAAATACATAACGTCACAAAAATAAATGACGTCACAAAAATTAATTACGTCACAAAATACATAACGTCACAAAAATAAATAACGTCACAAAATACATCACGTCACAAAATACATAACGTCACAAAAATAAATGACGTCACAAAATAAATAAAGTCACAAAAATAACTGACGTCACAAAATACATAACGTCACAAAAATAAATGACGTCACAAAATACATAACGTCACAAAAATAAATGACGTCACAAAATACATAACGTCACAAAATACATAACGTTATAAAAATAAATGACGTCACAAAAATTAATTACTTCACAAAATACATAACGTCACAAAAATAAATGACGTCACAAAATACGTAACGTCACAAAATACATTACGTCACAAAAATAAATGACGTCACAAAATACATAACGTCACAAAAATAAATGACGTCACAAAATACATAACGTCACAAAAATAAATGACGTCCAAAATACATAACGTCACTAAAATAAATGACGTCAAAAAATACATAACGTCACAAAAATAAATGACGTCAAAAAATACATAACGTCACAAAAATAAATGACGTCACAAAATTAATTACGTCACAAAATACATAACGTTACAAAAATAAATGACGTCACAAAATATTTAACGACACAAAATTAAATGACGTCACAAAATAAATAAAGTCACAAAAATAAATGACGTCACAAAAATTAATTACGTCACAAAATGCATAACGTCACAAAATATATAACGTCACAAAAATAAATGACGTCACAAAAATTAAGTACGTCACAAAATACATAGCGTCACAAAAATAAATAACGTCACAAAATACATAACGTCACAAAATACATAACGTCACAAAAATAAATGACGTCACAAAATAAATAAAGTCACAAAAATAAATGACGTCACAAAATACATAACGTCACAAAAAATGACGTCACAAAATACATAACGTCAAAAAAATAAATGACGTTAAAAAATACATAACGTCACAAAAATAAATGACGTCACAAAATACATAACGTCACAAAAATAAATGACGTCACAAAATAAATAACGTCACAAAAAAATGACGTCACAAAATACATAATGTCACAAAAATAAATGACGTCTCAAAATACATAACGTCACAAAAATAAATGACGTCACAAAATACATAACGTCACAAAAATAAATGACGTTACAAAAAACATAACGTCACAAAAATAAATGACATCACAAAATACATAGCGTCACAAAAATAAATGACGTCACAAAATACATAACGTCACAAAAATAAATGACGTCACAAAATACATAACGTTACAAAAATAAATGACGTTACAAAAAACATAACGTCACAAAAATAAATGACATCACAAAATACATAGCGTCACAAAAATAAATGACGTCACAAAATACATAACGTCACAAAAATAAATGACGTCACAAAATACATAACGTCACAAAAATAAATGACGTCACAAAAAACATAACGTCACAAAAACAAATGACGTCACAAAATAAATAACGTCACAAAAATAAATGACGTCACAAAATACATAACGTCACAAAAATAAATGACGTCACAAAAATTAATTACGTCACAAAATACATAACGTCACAAAAATAAATAACGTAACAAAATACATAACGTCACAAAATACATAACGTCACAAAAATAAATGACGTCACAAAAAACATAACGTCACAAAAATAAATGACGTCACAAAATACATAACGTCACAAAAATAAATGACGTCACAAAATACATAACGTCACAAAAATAAATGACGTCACAAAATACATAACGTAAAAAAAATGACGTCAAAAAAATACATAACTTCACAAAAATAAATGACGTCACAAAATACATAACGTCACAAAAATAAATGACGTCACAATAATAAATGACGTCCAAAATACATAACGTCACAAAAAAATGACGTCACAAAATACATAACGTCACAAAAATAAATGACGTCAAAAAATACATAACGTCACAAAAATAAATGACGTCACAAAATTAATTACGTCACAAAATACATAACGTCACAAAAATAAATGACGTCACAAAATATTTAACGACACAAAATTAAATGACGTCACAAAATAAATAAAGTCACAAAAATAAATGACGTCACAAAAATTAATTACGTCACAAAATGCATAACGTCACAAAATATATAACGTCACAAAAATAAATGACGTCACAAAAATTAAGTACGTCACAAAATACATAGCGTCACAAAAATAAATAACGTCACAAAATACATAACGTCACAAAATACATAACGTCACAAAAATAAATGACGTCACAAAATAAATAAAGTAACAAAAATAAATGACGTCACAAAATACATAACGTCACAAAATACATAACGTCAAAAAAATAAATGACGTTAAAAAATACATAACGTCACAAAAATAAATGACGTCACAAAATACATAACGTCACAAAAATAAATGACGTCACAAAATAAATAACGTCACAAAAAAATGACGTCACAAAATACATAATGTCACAAAAATAAATGACGTCACAAAATACATAAAGTCACAAAAATAAATGACGTCAAAAAATACATAACCTCACAAAAATAAATGATGTCACAAAATACATAACGTCACAAAAATAAATGACGTCACAAAATACATAACGTCACAAAAATAAATGACGTCACAAAATACATAACGTCACAAAAATAAATGACGTCACAAAATACATAACGTCACAAAAATAAATGACGTCACAAAAATAAATAACGTCACAAAATACATAACGTCACAAAATACATAACGTCACAAAAATAAATGACGTCACAAAATACAAAACGTCACAAAAATAAATGACGTCACAAAAAAATAACGAAAAAAAAATAAATGACGTCACAAAATACGTAACGTCACAAAAATAAATGACGTCAAAAAATACATAACGTCACAAAAATAAATGACGTCACAATAATAAATGACGTCACAAAATACATAACGTTTCAAAAATAAATGACGTCACAAAATACAAAACGTCACAAAAATAAATGACGTCACAAAATACATAACGTCACAAAAAATGACGTCTCAAAATACATAACGTCACAAAATATATAACGTCACAAAAATAAATGACGTTACAAAAAACATAACGTCACAAAAATTAATGACATCACAAAATACATAGCGTCACAAAAATAAATGACGTCACAAAATACATAACGTCACAAAAATAAATGACGTCACAAAATACATAACGTCACAAAAACAAATGACGTCACAAAATACATAACCTCACAAAAATAAATGACGTCACAAAATACATAACGTCACAAAAATAAATGACGTCACAAAAATTAATTACGTCACAAAATACATAACGTCACAAAAATAAATAACGTCACAAAATACATCACGTCACAAAATACATAACGTCACAAAAATAAATGACGTCACAAAATAAATAAAGTCACAAAAATAACTGACGTCACAAAATACATAACGTCACAAAAATAAATGACGTCACAAAATACATAACGTCACAAAAATAAATGACGTCACAAAATACATAACGTCACAAAAATAAATGACGTCACAAAATACATAACGTCATAAAAATAAATGACGTCACAAAAATTAATTACTTCACAAAATACATAACGTCAAAAAAATAAATGACGTCACAAAATACGTAACGTCACAAAATACATTACGTCACAAAAATAAATGACGTCACAAAATACATAACGTCACAAAAATAAATGACGTCACAAAATACATAACGTCACAAAAATAAATGACGTCCAAAATACATAACGTCACTAAAATAAATGACGTCAAAAAATACATAACGTCACAAAAATAAATGACGTCAAAAAATACATAACGTCACAAAAATAAATGACGTCACAAAATTAATTACGTCACAAAATACATAACGTCACAAAAATAAATGACGTCACAAAATATTTAACGACACAAAATTAAATGACGTCACAAAATAAATAAAGTCACAAAAATAAATGACGTCACAAAAATTAATTACGTCACAAAATGCATAACGTCACAAAATATATAACGTCACAAAAATAAATGACGTCACAAAAATTAAGTACGTCACAAAATACATAGCGTCACAAAAATAAATAACGTCACAAAATACATAACGTCACAAAATACATAACGTCACAAAAATAAATGACGTCACAAAATAAATAAAGTCACAAAAATAAATGACGTCACAAAATACATAACGTCACAAAAAATGACGTCACAAAATACATAACGTCAAAAAAATAAATGACGTTAAAAAATACATAACGTCACAAAAATAAATGACGTCACAAAATACATAACGTCACAAAAATAAATGACGTCACAAAATAAATAACGTCACAAAAAAATGACGTCACAAAATACATAATGTCACAAAAATAAATGACGTCACAAAATACATATCGTCACAAAAATAAATGACGTCAAAAAATACATAACCTCACAAAAATAAATGATGTCACAAAATACATAACGTCACAAAAATAAATGACGTCACAAAATACATAACGTCACAAAAATAAATGACGTCACAAAAATAAATAACGTCACAAAATACATAACGTCACAAAATACATAACGTCACAAAAATAAATGACGTCACAAAATACAAAACGTCACAAAAATAATTGACGTCACAAAAAAAATAACGTCAAAAAAATAAATGACGTCACAAAATACGTAACGTCACAAAAATAAATGACGTCAAAAAATACATAACGTCACAAAAATAAATGACGTCACAATAATAAATGACGTCACAAAATACATAACGTTACAAAAATAAATGACGTCACAAAATACATAACGTCACAAAAATAAATGACGTCACAAAATACATAACGTCACAAAAAATGACGTCTCAAAATACATAACGTCACAAAAATAAATGACGTCACAAAATACATAACGTCACAAAAATAAATGACGTTACAAAAAACATAACGTCACAAAAATAAATGACCTCACAAAAATTAATTACGTCACAAAATACATAACGTCACAAAAATAAATAACGTCACAAAATACATCACGTCACAAAATACATAACGTCACAAAAATAAATGACGTCACAAAATAAATAAAGTCACAAAAATAAATGACGTCACAAAATACATAACGTCACAAAAATAAATGACGTCACAATATACATAACGTCACAAAAATTAATGACGTCACAAAAATTAATTACGTCACAAAATACATAACGTCACAAAAATTAATTACGTCAAAAAATACATAACCTCACAAAAATAAATGACGTCACAAAATACATAACGTCTCAAAAATAAATGACGTCACAAAATACATAACGTCACAAAAATAAATGACGTCACAAAATACATAACGTCATAAAAATAAATGACGTCACAAAAATTAATTACTTCACAAAATACATAACGTCACAAAAATAAATGACGTCACAAAATACGTAACGTCACAAAATACATTACGTCACAAAAATAAATGACGTCACAAAATACATAACGTCACAAAAAAAAATGACGTCACAAAATACATAACGTCACAAAAATAAATGACGTCCAAAATACATAACGTCACTAAAATAAATGACGTCAAAAAATACATAACGTCACAAAAATAAATGACGTCAAAAAATACATAACGTCACAAAAATAAATGACGTCACAAAATTAATTACGTCACAAAATACATAACGTCACAAAAATAAATGACGTCACAAAATATTTAACGACACAAAATTAAATGACGTCACAAAATAAATAAAGTCACAAAAATAAATGACGTCACAAAAATTAATTACGTCACAAAATGCATAACGTCACAAAATATATAACGTCACAAAAATAAATGACGTCACAAAAATTAAGTACGTCACAAAATACATAGCGTCACAAAAATAAATAACGTCACAAAATACATAACGTCACAAAATACATAACGTCACAAAAATAAATGACGTCACAAAATAAATAAAGTCACAAAAATAAATGACGTCACAAAATACAAAACGTCACAAAAAATGACGTCACAAAATACATAACGTCAAAAAAATAAATGACGTTAAAAAATACATAACGTCACAAAAATAAATGACGTCACAAAATACATAACGTCACAAAAATAAATGACGTCACAAAATAAATAACGTCACAAAAAAATGACGTCACAAAATACATAATGTCACAAAAATAAATGACGTCACAAAATACATATCGTCACAAAAATAAATGACGTCAAAAAATACATAACCTCACAAAAATAAATGATGTCACAAAATACATAACGTCACAAAAATAAATGACGTCACAAAATACATAACGTCACAAAAATAAATGACGTCACAAAAATAAATAACGTCACAAAATACATAACGTCACAAAATACATAACGTCACAAAAATAAATGACGTCACAAAATACAAAACGTCACAAAAATAATTGACGTCACAAAAAAAATAACGTCAAAAAAATAAATGACGTCACAAAATACGTAACGTCACAAAAATAAATGACGTCAAAAAATACATAACGTCACAAAAATAAATGACGTCACAATAATAAATGACGTCACAAAATACATAACGTTACAAAAATAAATGACGTCACAAAATACATAACGTCACAAAAATAAATGACGTCACAAAATACATAACGTCACAAAAAATGACGTCTCAAAATACATAACGTCACAAAAATAAATGACGTCACAAAATACATAACGTCACAAAAATAAATGACGTTACAAAAAACATAACGTCACAAAAATAAATGACCTCACAAAAATTAATTACGTCACAAAATACATAACGTCACAAAAATAAATAACGTCACAAAATACATCACGTCACAAAATACATAACGTCACAAAAATAAATGACGTCACAAAATAAATAAAGTCACAAAAATAAATGACGTCACAAAATACATAACGTCACAAAAATAAATGACGTCACAATATACATAACGTCACAAAAATTAATGACGTCACAAAAATTAATTACGTCACAAAATACATAACGTCACAAAAATTAATTACGTCAAAAAATACTTAACCTCACAAAAATAAATGACGTCACAAAATACATAACGTCACAAAAATAAATGACGTCACAAAATACATAACGTCACAAAAATAAATGACGTCACAAAATACATAACGTCATAAAAATAAATGACGTCACAAAAATTAATTACTTCACAAAATACATAACGTCACAAAAATAAATGACGTCACAAAATACGTAACGTCACAAAATACATTACGTCACAAAAATAAATGACGTCACAAAATACATAACGTCACAAAAATAAATGACGTCACAAAATACATAACGTCACAAAAATAAATGACGTCACAAAAATTAATTACGTCACAAAATACATAACGTCACAAAAATAAATGACGTCACAAAAATTAATTACGTCACAAAATACATAACGTCACAAAAATAAATGACGTCAAAAAATACATAACCTCACAAAAATAAATGATGTCACAAAATAAATAACGTCACAAAAATAAATGACGTCACAAAATACATAACGTCACAAAAATAAATGACGTCACATAATACATAACGTCACAAACATAAATGACGTCACAAAATACATAACGTCACAAAAATAAATGACGTCACAAAATACATAACGTCACAAAAATAAATGACGTCACAATAATAAATGACGTCACAAAATACATAACGTCACAAAAATAAATGACGTCACAAAATACATAACGTTACAAAAATAAATAACGTCACAAAATACATAACGTCACAAAAATAAATGACGTCACAAAATACATAACGTCACAAAAAAAATGACGTCACAAAATACATAACGTCACAAAAATAAATGACGTCAAAAAATATATAACGTCACAAAAATAAATGACGTCACAAAATACATAACGTTACAAAAATAAATGACGTCACAAAATATTTAACGACACAAAATTAAATGACGTCACAAAATACATATTTCATCAAATACATAACGTCACAAAAATAAATGACGTCACAAAATACATAACGTCACAAAAATAAATGACGTCACAAAATACATAACGTCACAAATATAAATGACGTCACAATAATAAATGACGTCACAAAATACATAACGTCACAAAAATAAATGACGTCACAAAATACATAACGTCACAAAAATAAATGACGTCACAAAAATTAATTACGTCACAAAATACATAACGTCACAAAATATATAACGTCACAAAAATAAATGACGTCACAAAAATTAATTAGGTCACAAAATACATAACGTCACAAAAATAAATAACGTCACAAAATACATAACGTCACAAAATACATAACGTCACAAAAATAAATGACGTCACAAAATAAATAAAGTCACAAAAATAAATGACGTCACAAAATGCATAACGTCACAAAAATAAATGACGTCACGAAATACATAACGTTACAAAAATAAATGACGTCACAAAATATTTAACGACACAAAATTAAATGACGTCACAAAATACATATTTCATAAAATACATAACGTCACAAAAATAAATGACGTCACAAAATACATAACGTCACAAAAATAAATGACGTCACAAAATACATAACGTCACAAAAATAAATGACGTCACAAAATACATAACGTCACAAAAATAAATGACGTCACAAAATACATAAGGTCACAAAAACAAATGACGTCACAAAATACATAACGTCACAAAAATAAATGACGTCAAAAAATACATAACGTCACAAAAATAAATGACGTCACAAAAATTAATTACGTCACAAAATACATAACGTCACAAAATATATAACGTTCCAAAAATAAATGACGTCACAAAAATTAATTAAGTCACAAAATACATAACGTCACAAAAATAAATAACGTCACAAAATACATAACGTCACAAAATACATAACGTCACAAAAATAAATGACGTCACAAAATAAATAAAGTCACAAAAATAAATGACGTCACAAAATGCATAACGTCAAAAAAATAAATGATGTCACAAAATACATAACGTCACAAAAATAAATGACGTCATAAAATACATAACGTCATAAAAATAAATGACGTCACAAAAATTAATTACTTCACAAAATACATAACGTCACAAAAATAAATGACGTCACAAAATACGTAACGTCACAAAATACATTACGTCACAAAAATAAATGACGTCACAAAATACATAACGTCACAAAAATAAATGACGTCACAAAATACATAACGTCACAAAAATAAATGACGTCACAAAAATTAATTACGTCACAAAATACATAACGTCACAAAAATAAATGACGTCACAAAAATTAATTACGTCACAAAATACATAACGTCACAAAAATAAATGACGTCAAAAAATACATAACCTCACAAAAATAAATGATGTCACAAAATACATAACGTCACAAAAATAAATGACGTCACAAAATACATAACGTCACAAAAATAAATGACGTCACAAAATACATAACGTCACAAATATAAATGACGTCACAATAATAAATGACGTCACAAAATACATAACGTCACAAAAATAAATGACGTCACAAAATACATAACGTCACAAAAATAAATGACGTCACAAAAATTAATTACGTCACAAAATACATAACGTCACAAAATATATAACTTCACAAAAATAAATGACGTCACAAAAATTAATTAGGTCACAAAATACATAACGTCACAAAAATAAATAACGTCACAAAATACATAACGTCACAAAATACATAACGTCACAAAAATAAATGACGTCACAAAATAAATAAAGTCACAAAAATAAATGACGTCACAAAATGCATAACGTCACAAAAATAAATGACGTCACGAAATACATAACGTTACAAAAATAAATGACGTCACAAAATATTTAACGACACAAAATTAAATGACGTCACAAAATACATATTTCATAAAATACATAACGTCAGAAAAATAAATGACGTCACAAAATACATAACGTCACAAAAATAAATGACTTCACAAAATACATAACGTCACAAAAATAAATGACGTCACAAAATACATAACGTCACAAAAATAAATGACGTCACAAAATACATAAGGTCACAAAAACAAATGACGTCACAAAATACATAACGTCACAAAAATAAATGACGTCACAAAATACATAACGTCACAAAAATAAATGACGTCACAAAAATTAATTACGTCACAAAATACATAACGTCACAAAATATATAACGTTCCAAAAATAAATGACGTCACAAAAATTAATTAAGTCACAAAATACATAACGTCACAAAAATAAATAACGTCACAAAATACATAACGTCACAAAATACATAACGTCACAAAAATAAATGACGTCACAAAATAAATAAAGTCACAAAAATAAATGACGTCACAAAATGCATAACGTCACAAAAATAAATGATGTCACAAAATACATAACGTCACAAAAATAAATGACGTCATAAAATACATAACGTCACAAAAATAAATGACGTCACAAAAATTTATTACGTCACGAAAATAAATAACGTCACAAAATACATAACGTCACAAAATACATAGCGGCACAAAAATAAAAGACGTCACAAAATACATAACGTTACAAAAATAAATGACGTCACAAAATACATAACGTCAAAAAAATAAATGACGTCAAAAAAATACATAACGTCACAAAAATAAATGACGTTATAAAATACATAACGTCACAAAAATAAATGACGTCACAATAATAAATGACGTCACAAAATACATAACGTCACAAAAATAAATGACGTCACAAAATACAAAACGTTACAAAAATAAATGACGTCACAAAATACATATCGTCACAAAAATAAATGACGTCCAAAATACATAACGTCACAAAAAAATGACGTCACAAAATACATAACGTCACAAAAATAAATGACGTCAAAAAATACATAACGTTACAAAAATAAATGACGTCACAAAATTAATTACGTCACAAAATACATAACGTCACAAAAATAAATGACGTCGCAAAATACATAACGTCACAAAAATAAATGACGTCACAAAATACATAACGTCATAAAATACATAACGTCACAAAAATGACGTCACAAAATACATAACGTCACAAAATATATAACGTCACAAAAATAAATGACGTCACAAAAATTAAGTACGTCACAAAATACATAGCGTCACAAAAATAAATAACGTCACAAAATACATAACGTCACAAAAATAAATGACGTCACAAAATAAATAAAGTCACAAAAATAAATGACGTCACAAAATACATAACGTCACAAAATTTAATGACGTCACAAAATACATAACGTCACAAAAATAAATGACGTCGCAAAATACATAACGTCACAAAAATAAATGACGTCACAAAATACATAACGTCATAAAATACATAACGTCACAAAAATGACGTCACAAAATACATAACGTCAAAAAATAAATGACGTTACAAAATACATAACGTCACAAAAATAAATGACGTCACAAAATACATAACGTCACAAAAATAAATGACGTCGCAAAATACATAACGTCACAAAAAAAATGACGTCACAAAATACATAATGTCACAAAATTAAATGACGTCCCAAAATACATAACGTCACAAAAATAAATGACGTCACAAAATACATAACGTCACAAAAATAAATGACGTCACAAAATACATAACGTCACAAAAATAAATGACGTCACAAACATAATGACGTCACAAAATACATATTGTCACAAAAATAAATGACGTCACAAAATACATAACGTCACAGAAATAAATGACGTCACAAAATACATAACGTCAAAAAAATGACGTCACAAAATACATAACGTCATAAAAATAAATGACGTCACAAAAATTAATTACTTCACAAAATACATAACGTCACAAAAATAAATGACGTAACAAAATACATAACGTCACAAAATACATTACGTCACAAAACTAAATGACGTCACAAAATACATAACGTCACAAAAACAAATAACGTCACAAAATACATAACGTCACAAAAATAAAGGACGTCACAAAAATTAATTACGTCACAAAATACATAACGTCACAAAAATAAATGACGTCAAAAAATACAAAACCTCACAAAAATAAATGATGTCACAAAATACATAAAGTCACAAAAATAAATGACGTCACAAAATACATAACGTCACAAAAATAAATGACGTCACAAAAATTAATTAAGTCACAAAATACGTAACGTCACAAAAATAAATGACGTCACAAAATACATAACGTCACAAAAATAAATGACGTCACAAAATACATAACGTCACAAAAATAAATGACGTCACAAAAATAAATAACGTCACAAAATACATAACGTCACAAAATACATAACTTCACAAAAATAAATGACGTCACAAAATACATAACGTCACAAAAATAAATGACGTCACCAAATACATAACGTCAAAAAAATAAATGACGTCACAAAATACATAACGTCACAAAAATAAATGACGTCACAAAATACATAACGTCACAAAAATAAATGACGTCACAATAATAAATAACGTCACAAAATACATAACGTCACAAAAATAAATGACGTCACAAAATACAAAACGTCACAAAAACAAATGACGTCACAAAATACATAACGTCAAAAAAATAAATGACGTCACAAAATAAATAAAGTCACAAAAATAAATGACGTCACAAAATACATAACGTCACAAAAATAAATGACGTCACAAAATACATAACGTCACAAAATTAATTACGTCACAAAATACATAACGTCACAAAAATAAATGACGTCACAAAATATTTAACGACACAAAATTAAATGACGTCACAAAATAAATAAAGTCACAAAAATAAATGACGTCACAAACATAAATTACGTCACAAAATGCATAACGTCACAAAATATATAACGTCACAAAAATAAATGACGTCACAAAAATTAAGTACGTCACAAAATACATAGCGTCACAAAAATAAATAACGTCACAAAATACATAACGTCACAAAATACATAACGTCACAAAAATAAATGACGTCACAAAATAAATAAAGTCACAAAAATAAATGACGTCACAAAATACATAACGTCACAAAAATAAATGACGTCACAAAATACATAAAGTCATAAAATACATAACGTCACAAAAAATGACGTCACAAAATACATAACGTCAAAAAAATAAATGACGTTACAAAATACATAACGTCACAAAAATAAATGACGTCACAAAATACATAACGTCACAAAAATAAATGACGTCAGAAAATACATAACGTCACAAAAAAAATGACGTCACAAAAATTAATTACTTCACAAAATACATAACGTCACAAAAATAAATGACGTCACAAAATACGTAACGTCACAAAATACATTACGTCACAAAAATAAATGACGTCACAAAATACATAACGTCACAAAAATAAATGACGTCACAAAATACATAACGTCACAAAAATAAATGACGTCACAAAAATTAATTACGTCACAAAATACATAACGTCACAAAAATAAATGACGTCACAAAATACATAACGTCACAAAAATAAATGACGTCACAAAATAAATAAAGTCACAAAAATAAATGACGTCACAAAATACATAACGTCACAAAAAATGACGTCACAAAATACATAACGTCAAAAAAATAAATGACGTTAAAAAATACATAACATCACAAAAATAAATGACGTCACAAAATACATAACGTCACAAAAATAAATGACGTCACAAAATAAATAATGTCACAAAAAAATGACGTCACAAAATACATAATGTCACAAAAATAAATGACGTCACAAAATACATAACGTCACAAAAATAAATGACGTCAAAAAATACATAACCTCACAAAAATAAATGATGTCACAAAATACATAACGTCACAAAAATAAATGACATCACAAAATACATAACGTCACAAAAATAAATGACGTCACAAAATACATAACGTCACAAAAATAAATGACGTCACAAAATACATAACTTCACAAAAATAAATGACGTCACAAAAATAAATAACGTCACAAAATACATAACGTCACAAAATACATAACGTCACAAAAATAAATGACGTCACAAAATACAAAACGTCACAAAAATAATTGACGTCACAAAAAAATAACGTCAAAAAAATAAATGACGTCACAAAATACGTAACGTCACAAAAATAAATGACGTCAAAAAATACATAACGTCACAAAAATAAATGACGTCACAATAATAAATGACGTCACAATATACATAACGTTACAAAAATAAATGACGTCACAAAATACATAACGTCACAAAAATAAATGACGTCACAAAATACATAACGTCACAAAAAATGACGTCTCAAAATACATAACGTCACAAAAA
The DNA here is from genome assembly GCA_035578135.1 of Flexamia atlantica. Taxonomy (NCBI): domain Eukaryota; kingdom Metazoa; phylum Arthropoda; class Insecta; order Hemiptera; family Cicadellidae; genus Flexamia; species Flexamia atlantica. The sequence continues at coordinate 1,291,085 of JAQJVK010000061.1, forward strand.
TAAATGACGTCACAAAATACATAACGTCACAAAAATAAATGACGTTACAAAAAACATAACGTCACAAAAATAAACGACATCACAAAATACATAGCGTCACAAAAATAAATGACGTCACAAAATACATAACGTCACAAAAATAAATGACGTCACAAAATACATAACGTCACAAAAACAAATGACATCACAAAATACATAACGTCACAAAAATAAATGACGTCACAAAAATTAATTACGTCACAAAATACATAACGTCACAAAAATAAATAACGTCACAAAATACATCACGTCACAAAATACATAACGTCACAAAAATAAATGACGTCACAAAATAAATAAAGTCACAAAAATAAATGACGTCACAAAATACATAACGTCACAAAAATAAATGACGTCACAATATACATAACGTCACAAAAATTAATGACGTCACAAAAATTAATTACGTCACAAAATACATAACGTCACAAAAATTAATTACGTCAAAAAATACATAACCTCACAAAAATAAATGACGTCACAAAATACATAACGTCACAAAAATAAATGACGTCACAAAATACATAACGTCACAAAAATAAATGACGTCACAAAATACATAACGTCATAAAAATAAATGACGTCACAAAAATTAATTACTTCACAAAATACATAACGTCACAAAAATAAATGACGTCACAAAATACGTAACGTCACAAAATACATTACGTCACAAAAATAAATGACGTCACAAAATACATAACGTCACAAAAATAAATGACGTCACAAAATACATAACGTCACAAAAATAAATGACGTCACAAAAATTAATTACGTCACAAAATACATAACGTCACAAAAATAAATGACGTCACAAAAATTAATTACGTCACAAAATACATAACGTCACAAAAATAAATGACGTCAAAAAATACATAACCTCACAAAAATAAATGATGTCACAAAATACATAACGTCACAAAAATAAATGACGTCACAAAACACATAACGTCACAAAAATAAATGACGTCACATAATACATAACGTCACAAACATAAATGACGTCACACAATACATAACGTCACAAAAATAAATGACGTCACAAAATACATAACGTCACAAAAATAAATGACGTCACAATAATAAATGACGTCACAAAATACATAACGTCACAAAAATAAATGACGTCACAAAATACATAACGTTACAAAAATAAATAACGTCACAAAATACATAACGTCACAAAAATAAATGACGTCACAAAATACATAACGTCACAAAAAAATGACGTCACAAAATACATAACGTCACAAAAATAAATGACGTCAAAAAATATATAACGTCACAAAAATAAATGACGTCACAAAATACATAACGTTACAAAAATAAATGACGTCACAAAATATTTAACGACACAAAATTAAATGACGTCACAAAATACATATTTCATAAAATACATAACGTCACAAAAATAAATGACGTCACAAAATACATAACGTCACAAAAATAAATGACGTCACAAAATACATAACGTCACAAATATAAATGACGTCACAATAATAAATGACGTCACAAAATACATAACGTCACAAAAATAAATGACGTCACAAAATACATAACGTCACAAAAATAAATGCCGTCACAAAAATTAATTACGTCACAAAATACATAACGTCACAAAATATATAACGTCACAAAAATAAATGACGTCACAAAAATTAATTAGGTCACAAAATACAAAACGTCACAAAAATAAATAACGTCACAAAATACATAACGTCACAAAATACATAACGTCACAAAAATAAATGACGTCACAAAATAAATAAAGTCACAAAAATAAATGACGTCACAAAATGCATAACGTCACAAAAATAAATGACGTCACGAAATACATAACGTTACAAAAATAAATGACGTCACAATATACATAACGTCACAAAAATTAATGACGTCACAAAAATTAATTACGTCACAAAATACATAACGTCACAAAAATTAATTACGTCAAAAAATACATAACCTCACAAAAATAAATGACGTCACAAAATACATAACGTCACAAAAATAAATGACGTCACAAAATACATAACGTCACAAAAATAAATGACGTCACAAAATACATAACGTCATAAAAATAACTGACGTCACAAAAATTAATTACTTCACAAAATACATAACGTCACAAAAATAAATGACGTCACAAAATACGTAACGTCACAAAATACATTACGTCACAAAAATAAATGACGTCACAAAATACATAACGTCACAAAAATAAATGACGTCACAAAATACATAACGTCACAAAAATAAATGACGTCCAAAATACATAACGTCACAAAAATAAATGACGTCAAAAAATACATAACGTCACAAAAATAAATGACGTCACAAAATTAATTACGTCACAAAATACATAACGTCACAAAAATAAATGACGTCACAAAATATTTAACGACACAAAATTAAATGACGTCACAAAATAAATAAAGTCACAAAAATAAATGACGTCACAAAAATGAATTACGTCACAAAATGCATAACGTTACAAAATATATAACGTCACAAAAATAAATGACGTCACAAAAATTAATTACGTCACAAAATACATAACGTCACAAAAATTAATTACGTCAAAAAATACATAACCTCACAAAAATAAATGACGTCACAAAATACATAACGTCAGAAAAATAAATGACGTCACAAAATACATAACGTCACAAAAATAAATGACGTCACAAAATACATAACGTCATAAAAATAACTGACATCACAAAAATTAATTACTTCACAAAATACATAACGTCACAAAAATAAATGACGTCACAAAATACGTAACGTCACAAAATACATTACGTCACAAAAATAAATGACGTCACAAAATACATAACGTCACAAAAATAAATGACGTCACAAAATACATAACGTCACAAAAATAAATGACGTCCAAAATACATAACGTCACAAAAATAAATGACGTCAAAAAATACATAACGTCACAAAAATAAATGACGTCACAAAATTAATTACGTCCCAAAATACATAACGTCACAAAAATAAATGACGTCACAAAATTAATTACGTCACAAAATACATAACGTCACAAAAATAAATGACGTCACAAAATATTTAACGACACAAAATTAAATGACGTCACAAAATAAATAAAGTCACAAAAATAAATGACGTCACAAAAATGAATTACGTCACAAAATGCATAACGTCACAAAATATATAACGTCACAAAAATAAATGACGTCACAAAAATTAAGTACGTCACAAAATACATAGCGTCACAAAAATAAATAACGTCACAAAATACATAACGTCACAAAATACATAACGTCACAAAAATAAATGACGTCACAAAATAAATAAAGTCACAAAAATAAATGACGTCACAAAATACATAACGTCACAAAAAATGACGTCACAAAATACATAACGTCAAAAAAATTAATGACGTTAAAAAATACATAACGTCACAAAAATAAATGACGTCACAAAATACATAACGTCACAAAAATAAATGACGTCACAAAATAAATAACGTCACCAAAAAATGACGTCACAAAATACATAATGTCACAAAAATAAATGACGTCTCAAAATACATAACGTCACAAAAATAAATGACGTCAAAAAATACATAACCTCACAAAAATTAATGATGTCACAAAATACATAACGTCACAAAAATAAATGACGTCACAAAATACATAACGTCACAAAAATAAATGACGTCACAAAATACATAACGTCACAAAAATAAATGACGTCACAAAATACATAACGTCACAAAAATACATAACGTCACAAAAATAAATGACGTCACAAAATACAAAACGTCACAAAAATAATTGACGTCACAAAAAAATAACGTCAAAAAAATAAATGACGTCCCAAAATACATAACGTCACAAAAATAAATGACGTCACAAAATACATAACGTCACAAAAATAAATGACGTCCAAAATACATAACGTCACAAAAATAAATGACGTCAAAAAATACATAACGTCACAAAAATAAATGACGTCACAAAATTAATTACGTCACAAAATACATAACGTCACAAAAATAAATGACGTCACAAAATTAATTACGTCACAAAATACATAACGTCACAAAAATAAATGACGTCACAAAATATTTAACGACACAAAATTAAATGACGTCACAAAATAAATAAAGTCACAAAAATAAATGACGTCACAAAAATGAATTACGTCACAAAATGCATAACGTCACAAAATATATAACGTCACAAAAATAAATGACGTCACAAAAATTAAGTACGTCACAAAATACATAGCGTCACAAAAATAAATAACGTCACAAAATACATAACGTCACAAAATACATAACGTCACAAAAATAAATGACGTCACAAAATAAATAAAGTCACAAAAATAAATGACGTCACAAAATACATAACGTCACAAAAAATGACGTCACAAAATACATAACGTCAAAAAAATTAATGACGTTAAAAAATACATAACGTCAAAAAAATAAATGACGTCACAAAATACATAACGTCACAAAAATAAATGACGTCACAAAATAAATAACGTCACAAAAAAATGACGTCACAAAATACATAATGTCACAAAAATAAATGACGTCTCAAAATACATAACGTCACAAAAATAAATGACGTCAAAAAATACATAACCTCACAAAAATAAATGATGTCACAAAATACATAACGTCACAAAAATAAATGACGTCACAAAATACATAACGTCACAAAAATAAATGACGTCACAAAATACATAACGTCACAAAAATAAATGACGTCACAAAATACATAACGTCACAAAAATAAATGACGTCACAAAAATAAATAACGTCACAAAATACATAACGTCACAAAATACATAACGTCACAAAAATAAATGACGTCACAAAATACAAAACGTCACAAAAATAATTGACGTCACAAAAAAAAATAACGTCAAAAAAATAAATGACGTCACAAAATACGTAACGTCACAAAAATAAATGACGTCAAAAAATACATAACGTCACAAAAATAAATGACGTCACAATAATAATGACGTCACAAAATACATAACGTTACAAAAATAAATGACGTCACAAAATACATAACGTCACAAAAATAAATGACGTCACAAAATACATAACGTCACAAAAAATGACGTCTCAAAATACATAACGTCACAAAAATAAATGACGTCACAAAATACATAACGTCACAAAAAAAAATGACGTTACAAAAAACATAACGTCACAAAAATAAATGACATCACAAAATACATAGCGTCACAAAAATAAATGACGTCACAAAATACATAACGTCACAAAAATAAATGACGTCACAAAATACATAACGTTACAAAAATAAATGACGTTACAAAAAACATAACGTCACAAAAATAAATGACATCACAAAATACATAGCGTCACAAAATAAATGACGTCACAAAATACATAACGTCACAAAAATAAATGACGTCACAAAATACATAACGTCACAAAAATAAATGACGTCACAAAATACATAACGTCACAAAAACAAATGACGTCACAAAATACATAACGTCACAAAAATAAATGACGTCACAAAATACATAACGTCACAAAAATAAATGACGTCACAAAAATTAATTACGTCACAAAATACATAACGTCACAAAAATAAATAACGTAACAAAATACATAACGTCACAAAATACATAACGTCACAAAAATAAATGACGTCACAAAATATAGACAGTTCTGTCTAAGGAACGTGCCAACCTTAGTCAGTAATAAGGCTACAAGATCGCGCAACTATCATCACGATCATCACACTCATCCTTCACTCATATTCAGGGTAACGTCCTCCATGAGGTACCTGTCTGAAAATGAATGATTACGAATGAATGATTACGAATGAATACATAACGTCACAAAAATAAATGACGTTACAAAAAACATAACGTCACTAAAATAAATGATGTCACAAAATACATAACGTCACAAAAATAAATGACGTCACAAAATACATAACGTCACAAAAATAAATGACGTCACAAAATACATAACGTCACAAAAACAAATGACGTCACAAAATACATAACGTCACAAAAATAAATGACGTCACAAAATACATAACGTCACAAAAATTAATGACGTCACAAAATACATAACGTCACAAAAATAAATGACGTCAAAAAATACATAACGTCACAAAAATAAATGACGTCACAAAATTAATTACGTCACAAAATACATAACGTCACAAAAATAAATGACGTCACAAAATATTTAACGACACAAAATTAAATGACGTCACAAAATAAATAAAGTCACAAAAATAAATGACGTCACAAAAATTAATTACGTCACAAAATGCATAACGTCACAAAATATATAACGTCACAAAAATAAATGACGTCACAAAAATTAAGTACGTCACAAAATACATAGCGTCACAAAAATAAATAACGTCACAAAATACATAACGTCACAAAATACATAACGTCACAAAAATAAATGACGTCACAAAATAAATAAAGTCACAAAAATAAATGACGTCACAAAATACATAACGTCACAAAATACATAACGTCAAAAAAATAAATGACGTTAAAAAATACATAACGTCACAAAAATAAATGACGTCACAAAATACATAACGTCACAAAAATAAATGACGTCACAAAATAAATAACGTCACAAAAAAATGACGTCACAAAATACATAATGTCACAAAAATAAATGACGTCACAAAATACATAACGTCACAAAAATAAATGACGTCAAAAAATACATAACCTCACAAAAATAAATGATGTCACAAAATACATAACGTCACAAAAATAAATGACGTCACAAAATACATAACGTCACAAAAATAAATGACGTCACAAAAATAAATAACGTCACAAAATACATAACGTCACAAAATACATAACGTCACAAAAATAAATGACGTAACAAAATACAAAACGTCACAAAAATAAATGACGTCACAAAAAATAACGTCAAAAAAATAAATGACGTCACAAAATACGTAACGTCACAAAAATAAATGACGTCAAAAAATACATAACGTCACAAAAATAAATGACGTCACAATAATAAATGACGTCACAAAATACATAACGTTTCAAAAATAAATGACGTCACAAAATACATAACGTCACAAAAATAAATGACGTCACAAAATACATAACGTCACAAAAAATGACGTCTCAAAATACATAACGTCACAAAATATATAACGTCACAAAAATAAATGACGTTACAAAAAAACATAACGTCACAAAAATTAATGACATCACAAAATACATAGCGTCACAAAAATAAATGACGTCACAAAATACATAACGTCACAAAAATAAATGACGTCACAAAATACATAACGTCACAAAAACAAATGACGTCACAAAATACATAACCTCACAAAAATAAATGACGTCACAAAATACATAACGTCACAAAAATAAATGACGTCACAAAAATTAATTACGTCACAAAATACATAACGTCAAAAAAATAAATAACGTCACAAAATACATCACGTCACAAAATACATAACGTCACAAAAATAAATGACGTCACAAAATAAATAAAGTCACAAAAATAACTGACGTCACAAAATACATAACGTCACAAAAATAAATGACGTCACAAAATACATAACGTCACAAAAATAAATGACGTCACAAAATACATAACGTCACAAAATACATAACGTCATAAAAATAAATGACGTCACAAAAATTAATTACTTCACAAAATACATAACGTCACAAAAATAAATGACGTCACAAAATACGTAACGTCACAAAATACATTACGTCACAAAAATAAATGACGTCACAAAATACATAACGTCACAAAAATAAATGACGTCACAAAATACATAACGTCACAAAAATAAATGACGTCCAAAATACATAACGTCACTAAAATAAATGACGTCAAAAAATACATAACGTCACAAAAATAAATGACGTCAAAAAATACATAACGTCACAAAAATAAATGACGTCACAAAATTAATTACGTCACAAAATACATAACGTTACAAAAATAAATGACGTCACAAAATATTTAACGACACAAAATTAAATGACGTCACAAAATAAATAAAGTCACAAAAATAAATGACGTCACAAAAATTAATTACGTCACAAAATGCATAACGTCACAAAATATATAACGTCACAAAAATAAATGACGTCACAAAAATTAAGTACGTCACAAAATACATAGCGTCACAAAAATAAATAACGTCACAAAATACATAACGTCACAAAATACATAACGTCACAAAAATAAATGACGTCACAAAATAAATAAAGTCACAAAAATAAATGACGTCACAAAATACATAACGTCACAAAAAATGACGTCACAAAATACATAACGTCAAAAAAATAAATGACGTTAAAAAATACATAACGTCACAAAAATAAATGACGTCACAAAATACATAACGTCACAAAAATAAATGACGTCACAAAATAAATAACGTCACAAAAAAATGACGTCACAAAATACATAATGTCACAAAAATAAATGACGTCTCAAAATACATAACGTCACAAAAATAAATGACGTCACAAAATACATAACGTCACAAAAATAAATGACGTTACAAAAAACATAACGTCACAAAAATAAATGACATCACAAAATACATAGCGTCACAAAAATAAATGACGTCACAAAATACATAACGTCACAAAAATAAATGACGTCACAAAATACATAACGTTACAAAAATAAATGACGTTACAAAAAACATAACGTCACAAAAATAAATGACATCACAAAATACATAGCGTCACAAAAATAAATGACGTCACAAAATACATAACGTCACAAAAATAAATGACGTCACAAAAATAAATGACGTCAAAAAATACATAACGTCACAAAAATAAATAACGTCACAAAAACAAATGACGTCACAAAATAAATAACGTCACAAAAATAAATGACGTCACAAAATACATAACGTCACAAAAATAAATGACGTCACAAAAATTAATTACGTCACAAAATACATAACGTCACAAAAATAAATAACGTAACAAAATACATAACGTCACAAAATACATAACGTCTTAAAAATAAATGACGTCACAAAAAACATAACGTCACAAAAATAAATGACGTCACAAAATACATAACGTCACAAAAATAAATGACGTCACAAAATACATAACGTCACAAAAATAAATGACGTCACAAAATACATAACGTCACAAAAATAAATGACGTCACAAAATACATAACGTCACAAAAATAAATGACGTTACAAAAAACATAACGTCACTAAAATAAATGATGTCACAAAATACATAACGTCACAAAAATAAATGACGTCACAAAATACATAACGTCACAAAAATAAATGACGTCACAAAATACATAACGTCACAAAAACAAATGACGTCACAAAATACATAACGTCACAAAAATAAATGACGTCACAAAATACATAACGTCACAAAAATAATTGACGTCACAAAATACATAACGTAAAAAAAAAATGACGTCAAAAAAATACATAACTTCACAAAAATAAATGACGTCACAAAATACATAACGTCACAAAAATAAATGACGTCACAATAATAAATGACGTCCAAAATACATAACGTCACAAAAAAATGACGTCACAAAATACATAACGTCACAAAAATAAATGACGTCAAAAAATACATAACGTCACAAAAATAAATGACGTCACAAAATTAATTACGTCACAAAATACATAACGTCACAAAAATAAATGACGTCACAAAATATTTAACGACACAAAATTAAATGACGTCACAAAATAAATAAACTCACAAAAATAAATGACTTCACAAAAATTAATTACGTCACAAAATGCATAACGTCACAAAATATATAACGTCACAAAAATAAATGACGTCACAAAAATTAAGTACGTCACAAAATACATAGCGTCACAAAAATAAATAACGTCACAAAATACATAACGTCACAAAATACATAACGTCTTAAAAATAAATGACGTCACAAAATAAATAAAGTAACAAAAATAAATGACGTCACAAAATACATAACGTCACAAAATACATAACGTCAAAAAAATAAATGACGTTAAAAAATACATAACGTCACAAAAATAAATGACGTCACAAAATACATAACGTCACAAAAATAAATGACGTCACAAAATAAATAACGTCACAAAAAAATGACGTCACAAAATACATAATGTCACAAAAATAAATGACGTCACAAAATACATAACGTCACAAAAATAAATGACGTCAAAAAATACATAACCTCACAAAAATAAATGATGTCACAAAATACATAACGTCACAAAAATAAATGACGTCACAAAATACATAACGTCACAAAAATAAATGACGTCACAAAATACATAACGTCACAAAAATAAATGACGTCACAAAATACATAACGTCACAAAAATAAATGACGTCACAAAAATAAATAACGTCACAAAATACATAACGTCACAAAATACATAACGTCACAAAAATAAATGACGTCACAAAATACAAAACGTCACAAAAAAAAATGACGTCACAAAAAAATAACGTCAAAAAAATAAATGACGTCACAAAATACGTCACGTCACAAAAATAAATGACGTCAAAAAATACATAACGTCACAAAAATAAATGACGTCACAATAATAAATGACGTCACAAAATACATAACGTTTCAAAAATAAATGACGTCACAAAATACATAACGTCACAAAAATAAATGACGTCACAAAATACATAACGTCACAAAAAATGACGTCTCAAAATACATAACGTCACAAAATATATAACGTCACAAAAATAAATGACGTTACAAAAAACATAACGTCACAAAAATTAATGACATCACAAAATACATAGCGTCACAAAAATAAATGACGTCACAAAATACATAACGTCACAAAAATAAATGACGTCACAAAATACATAACGTCACAAAAACAAATGACGTCACAAAATACATAACCTCACAAAAATAAATTACGTCACAAAATACATAACGTCACAAAAATAAATGACGTCACAAAAATTAATTACGTCACAAAATACATAACGTCACAAAAATAAATAACGTCACAAAATACATCACGTCACAAAATACATAACGTCACAAAAATAAATGACGTCACAAAAAAATAAAGTCACAAAAATAACTGACGTCACAAAATACATAACGTCACAAAAATAAATGACGTCACAAAATACATAACGTCACAAAAATAAATGACGTCACAAAATACATAACGTCACAAAAATAAATGACGTCACAAAATACATAACGTCACAAATATAAATGACGTCACAATAATAAATGACGTCACAAAATACATAACGTCACAAAAATAAATGACGTCACAAAATACATAACGTCACAAAAATAAATGACGTCACAAAAATTAATTACGTCACAAAATACATAACGTCACAAAATATATAACGTCACAAAAATAAATGACGTCACAAAAATTAATTAGGTCACAAAATACATAACGTCACAAAAATAAATAACGTCACAAAATACATAACGTCACAAAATACATAACGTCACAAAAATAAATGACGTCACAAAATAAATAAAGTCACAAAAATAAATGACGTCACAAAATGCATAACGTCACAAAAATAAATGACGTCACGAAATACATAACGTTACAAAAATAAATGACGTCACAAAATATTTAACGACACAAAATTAAATGACGTCACAAAATACATATTTCATAAAATACATAACGTCACAAAAATAAATGACGTCACAAAATACATAACGTCACAAAAATAAATGACGTCACAAAATACATAACGTCACAAAAATAAATGACGTCACAAAATACATAACGTCACAAAAATAAATGACGTCACAAAATACATAAGGTCACAAAAACAAATGACGTCACAAAATACATAACGTCACAAAAATAAATGACGTCACAAAATACATAACGTCACAAAAATAAATGACGTCACAAAAACTAATTACGTCACAAAATACATAACGTCACAAAATATATAACGTTCCAAAAATAAATGACGTCACAAAAATTAATTAAGTCACAAAATACATAACGTCACAAAAATAAATAACGTCACAAAATACATAACGTCACAAAATACATAACGTCACAAAAATAAATGACGTCACAAAATAAATAAAGTCACAAAAATAAATGACGTCACAAAATGCATAACGTCACAAAAATAAATGATGTCACAAAATACATAACGTCACAAAAATAAATGACGTCATAAAATACATAACGTCACAAAAATAAATGACGTCACAAAAATTTATTACGTCACGAAAATAAATAACGTCACAAAATACATAACGTCACAAAATACATAGCGGCACAAAAATAAAAGACGTCACAAAATACATAACGTTACAAAAATAAATGACGTCACAAAATACATAACGTCAAAAAAATAAATGACGTCAAAAAAATACATAACGTCACAAAAATAAATTACGTTATAAAATACATAACGTAACAAAAATAAATGACGTCACAATAATAAATGACGTCACAAAATACATAACGTCACAAAAATAAATGACGTCACAAAATACAAAACGTTACAAAAATAAATGACGTCACAAAATACATATCGTCACAAAAATAAATGACGTCCAAAATACATAACGTCACAAAAAAATGACGTCACAAAATACATAACGTCACAAAAATAAATGACGTCAAAAAATACATAACGTCACAAAAATAAATGACGTCACAAAATTAATTACGTCACAAAATACATAACGTCACAAAAATAAATGACGTCACAAAATATTTAACGACACAAAATTAATGACGTCACAAAATAAATACAGTCACAAAAATAAATGACGTCACAAAAATTAATTACGTCACAAAATGCATAACGTCACAAAATATATAACGTCACAAAAATAAATGACGTCACAAAAATTAAGTACGTCACAAAATACATAGCGTCACAAAAATAAATAACGTCACAAAATACATAACGTCACAAAAATAAATGACGTCACAAAATAAATAAAGTCACAAAAATAAATGACGTCACAAAATACATAACGTCACAAAATTTAATGACGTCACAAAATACATAACGTCACAAAAATAAATGACGTCGCAAAATACATAACGTCACAAAAATAAATGACGTCACAAAATACATAACGTCATAAAATACATAACGTCACAAAAATGACGTCACAAAATACATAACGTCAAAAAATAAATGACGTTACAAAATACATAACGTCACAAAAATAAATGACGTCACAAAATACATAACGTCACAAAAATAAATGACGTCACAAAATACATAACGTCACAAAAAAAATGACGTCACAAAATACATAATGTCACAAAATTAAATGACGTCCCAAAATACATAACGTCACAAAAATAAATGACGTCACAAAATACATAACGTCAAAAAAATGACGTCACAAAATACATAACGTCATAAAAATAAATGACGTCACAAAAATTAATTACTTCACAAAATACATAACGTCACAAAAATAAATGACGTAACAAAATACATAACGTCACAAAATACATTACGTCACAAAACTAAATGACGTCACAAAATACATAACGTCACAAAAACAAATAACGTCACAAAATACATAACGTCACAAAAATAAAGGACGTCACAAAAATTAATTACGTCACAAAATACATAACGTCACAAAAATAAATGACGTCAAAAAATACAAAACCTCACAAAAATAAATGATGTCACAAAATACATAAAGTCACAAAAATAAATGACGTCACAAAATACATAACGTCACAAAAATAAATGACGTCACAAAATACATAACGTCACAAAAATAAATGACGTCACAAAATACATAACGTCACAAAAATAAATGACGTCACAAAAATAAATAACGTCACAAAATACATAACGTCACAAAATACATAACTTCACAAAAATAAATGACGTCACAAAATACATAACGTCACAAAAATAAATGACGTCACCAAATACATAACGTCAAAAAAATAAATGACGTCACAAAATACATAACGTCACAAAAATAAATGACGTCACAAAATACATAACGTCACAAAAATAAATGACGTCACAATAATAAATAACGTCACAAAATACATAACGTCACAAAAATAAATGACGTCACAAAATACAAAACGTCACAAAAACAAATGACGTCACAAAATACATAACGTCAAAAAAATAAATGACGTCACAAAATAAATAAAGTCACAAAAATAAATGACGTCACAAAATACATAACGTCACAAAAATAAATGACGTCACAAAATACATAACGTCACAAAATTAATTACGTCACAAAATACATAACGTCACAAAAATAAATGACGTCACAAAATATTTAACGACACAAAATTAAATGACGTCACAAAATAAATAAAGTCACAAAAATAAATGACGTCACAAAAATTAAGTACGTCACAAAATACATAGCGTCACAAAAATAAATAACGTCACAAAATACATAACGTCACAAAATACATAACGTCACAAAAATAAATGACGTCACAAAATAAATAAAGTCACAAAAATAAATGACGTCACAAAATACATAACGTTAAAAAATAAATGACGTCACAAAATACATAAAGTCATAAAATACATAACGTCACAAAAAATGACGTCACAAAATACATAACGTCAAAAAAATAAATGACGTTACAAAATACATAACGTCACAAAAATAAATGACGTCACAAAATACATAACGTCACAAAAATAAATGACGTCAGAAAATACATAACGTCACAAAAAAAATGACGTCACAAAATACATAATGTCAAAAAATAAATGACGTCCAAAAATACATAACGTCACAAAAATAAATGACGTCACAAAATACATAACGTCACAAAAATAAATGACGTCACAAAATACATAACGTCACAAAATTAATTACGTCACAAAATACATATTGTCACAAAAATAAATGACGTCACAAAATACATAACGTCACAAAAATAAATGACGTCACAAAATACATAACGTCAAAAAAAAATGACGTCACAAAATACATAACGTCATAAAAATAAATGACGTCACAAAAATTAATTACTTCACATAATACATAACGTCACAAAAATAAATGACGTCACAAAATACATAACGTCACAAAATATATTACGTCACAAAAATAAATGACGTCACAAAATACATAACGTCACAAAAATAAATGACGTCACAAAAATAAATAACGTCACAAAATACATAACGTCACAAAAATAAATGACGTCACAAAATACATAACGTTACTAAAATAAATGACGTCACAAAATACATAACGTTACAAAAATAAATGACGTCACAAAATACATAACGTCACAAAAATAAATGACGTCACAAAATACATAACGTCACAAAAATAAATGACGTCAAAAAATACAAAACCTCACAAAAATAAATGATGTCACAAAATACATAACGTCACAAAAATAAATGACGTCACAAAATACATAACGTCACAAAAATAAATGACGTTACAAAATACATAACGTCACAAAAATAAATGACGTCACAAAATACATAACGTCACAAAAATAAATGACGTCACAAAAATAAATAACGTCACAAAATACATAACGTCACAAAAATAAATGACGTCACAAAATACATAACGTTACAAAAATAAATGACGTCACAAAATACATAACGTCACAAAAATAAATGACGTCACAAAATACATAACGTCACAAAAAATGACGTCACAAAATACATAACGTCACAAAAATAAATGACGTCACAAAATACATAACGTCACAAAAATAAATGACGTCACAAAATACATAACGTCATAAAATACATAACGTCACAAAAAATGACATCACAAAATACATAACGTCAAAAAAATAAATGACGTTACAAAATACATAACGTCACAAAAATAAATGACGTCACAAAATACATAACGTCACAAAAATAAATGACGTCAGAAAATACATAACGTCACAAAAAAAATGACGTCACAAAATACATAATGTCACAAAAATAAATGACGTCCCAAAATACATTACGTCACAAAAAAAAATGACGTCACAAAATACATAACGTCACAAAAATAAATGACGTCAAAAAATACATAACGTTACAAAAATAAATGACGTCACAAACATAATGACGTCACAAAATACATATTGTCACAAAAATAAATGACGTCACAAAATACATAACGTCACAAAAATAAATGACGTCACAAAATACATAACGTCAAAAAAAAATGACATCACAAAATACATAACGTCATAAAAATAAATGACGTCACAAAAATTAATTACTTCACAAAATACATAACGTCACAAAAATAAATGACGTCACAAAATACATAACGTCACAAAATATATTACGTCACAAAAATAAATGACGTCACAAAATACATAACGTCACAAAATACATAACGTCACAAAAATAAATGACGTCACAAAATAAATAAAGTCACAAAAATAAATGACGTCACAAAATGCATAACGTCACAAAAATAAATGATGTCACAAAATACATAACGTCACAAAAATAAATGACGTCATAAAATACATAACGTCACAAAAATAAATGACGTCACAAAAATTTATTACGTCACGAAAATAAATAACGTCACAAAATACATAACGTCACAAAATACATAGCGGCACAAAAATAAAAGACGTCACAAAGTACATAACGTCACAAAAATAAATGACGTCACAAAATACATAACGTCAAAAAAATAAATGACGTCAAAAAAATACATAACGTCACAAAAATAAATGACGTCACAAAATACATAACGTCACAAAAATAAATGACGTCACAAAATACATAACGTCACAAAAATAAATGACGTCACAAAATACATAACGTCACAAAAATAAATGACGTCACAAAAAAAATAACGTTACAAAAATAAATGACGTCACAAAATACATAACGTCACAAAAATAAATGACGTCCAAAATACATAACGTCACAAAATACATAACGTCACAAAATATATAACGTCACAAAAATAAATGACGTCACAAAAATTAATTAGGTCACAAAATACATAACGTCACAAAAATAAATAACGTCACAATAATAAATGACGTCACAAAATACATAACGTCACAAAAATAAATAACGTCACAAAATACATAACGTCACAAAAATAAATGACGTCACAAAATACATAACGTCACAAAAAAATGACGTCACAAAATACATAACGTCACAAAAATAAATGACGTCAAAAAATACATAACGTCACAAAAATAAATGACGTCACAAAATACATAACGTTACAAAAATAAATGACGTCACAAGATATTTAACGACACAAAATTAAATGACGTCACAAAATACATATTTCATAAAATACATAACGTCACAAAAATAAATGACGTCACAAAATACATAACGTCACAAAAATAAATGACGTCACAAAATACATAACGTCACAAATATAAATGACGTCACAATAATAAATGACGTCACAAAATACATAACGTCACAAAAATAAATGACGTCACAAAATACATAGCGTCACAAAAATAAATGACGTCACAAAAATTAATTACGTCACAAAATACATAACGTCACAAAATATATATTGTCACAAAAATAAATGACGTCACAAAAATTAATTAGGTCACAAAATACATAACGTCACAAAAATAAATAACGTCACAAAATACATAACGTCACAAAATACATAACGTCACAAAAATAAATGACGTCACAAAATAAATAAAGTCACAAAAATAAATGACGTCACAAAATGCATAACGTCACAAAAATAAATGACGTCACGAAATACATAACGTTACAAAAATAAATGACGTCACAAAATATTTAACGACACAAAATTAAATGACGTCACAAAATACATATTTCATAAAATACATAACGTCACAAAAATAAATGACGTCACAAAATACATAACGTCACAAAAATAAATGACGTCACAAAATACATAACGTCTCAAAAATAAATGACGTCACAAAATACATAAGGTCACAAAAACAAATGACGTCACAAAATACATAACGTCACAAAAATAAATGACGTCACAAAATACATAACGTCACAAAAATAAATGACGTCACAAAAATTAATTACGTCACAAAATACATAACGTCACAAAATATATAACGTCACAAAAATAAATGACGTCACAAAAATTAATTAAGTCACAAAATACATAACGTCACAAAAATAAATGACGTCACAAAATACATAACGTCACAAAAATAAATGACGTCCAAAATACATAACGTCACAAAATACATAACGTCACAAAATATATAACGTCACAAAAATAAATGACGTCACAAAAATTAATTAGGTCACAAAATACATAACGTCACAAAAATAAATAACGTCACAATAATAAATGACGTCACAAAATACATAACGTCACAAAAATAAATAACGTCACAAAATACATAACGTCACAAAAATAAATGACGTCACAAAATACATAACGTCACAAAAAAATGACGTCACAAAATACATAACGTCACAAAAATAAATGACGTCAAAAAATACATAACGTCACAAAAATAAATGACGTCACAAAATACATAACGTTACAAAAATAAATGACGTCACAAGATATTTAACGACACAAAATTAAATGACGTCACAAAATACATATTTCATAAAATACATAACGTCACAAAAATAAATGACGTCACAAAATACATAACGTCACAAAATACATAGCGGCACAAAAATAAAAGACGTCACAAAATACATAACGTTACAAAAATAAATGACGTCACAAAATACATAACGTCAAAAAAATAAATGACGTCAAAAAAATACATAACGTCACAAAAATAAATGACGTTATAAAATACATAACGTCACAAAAATAAATGACGTCACAATAATAAATGACGTCACAAAATACATAACGTCACAAAAATAAATGACGTCACAAAATACAAAACGTTACAAAAATAAATGACGTCACAAAATACATATCGTCACAAAAATAAATGACGTCCAAAATACATAACGTCACAAAAAAATGACGTCACAAAATACATAACGTCACAAAAATAAATGACGTCAAAAAATACATAACGTCACAAAAATAAATGACGTCACAAAATTAATTACGTCACAAAATACATAACGTCACAAAAATAAATGACGTCACAAAATATTTAACGACACAAAATTAATGACGTCACAAAATAAATAAAGTCACAAAAATAAATGACGTCACAAAAATTAATTACGTCACAAAATGCATAAAGTCACAAAATATATAACGTCACAAAAATAAATAACGTCACAAAAATTAAGTACGTCACAAAATACATAGCGTCACAAAAATAAATAACGTCACAAAATACATAACGTCACAAAAATAAATGACGTCACAAAATAAATAAAGTCACAAAAATAAATGACGTCACAAAATACATAACGTCACAAAATTTAATGACGTCACAAAATACATAACGTCACAAAAATAAATGACGTCACAAAATACATAACGTCACAAAAATAAATGACGTCACAAAATACATAACGTCATAAAATACATAACGTCACAAAAATGACGTCACAAAATACATAACGTCAAAAAAATAAATGACGTTACAAAATACATAACGTCACAAAAATAAATGACGTCACAAAACACATAACGTCACAAAAATAAATGACGTCACAAAATACATAACGTCACAAAAAAAATGACGTCACAAAATACATAATGTCACAAAATTAAATGACGTCCCAAAATACATAACGTCACAAAAATAAATGACGTCACAAAATACATAACGTCACAAAAATAAATGACGTCACAAAATACATAACGTCACAAAAATAAATGACGTCACAAACATAATGACGTCACAAAATACATATTGTCACAAAAATAAATGACGTCACAAAATACATAACGTCACAGAAATAAATGACGTCACAAAATACATAACGTCAAAAAAATGACGTCACAAAATACATAACGTCACAAAAACAAATAACGTCACAAAATACATAACGTCACAAAAATAAAGGACGTCACAAAAATTAATTACGTCACAAAATACATAACGTCACAAAAATAAATGACGTCAAAAAATACAAAACCTCACAAAAATAAATGATGTCACAAAATACATAAAGTCACAAAAATAAATGACGTCACAAAATACATAACGTCACAAAAATAAATGACGTCACAAAATACATAACGTCACAAAAATAAATGACGTCACAAAATACATAACGTCACAAAAATAAATGACGTCACAAAAATAAATAACGTCACAAAATACATAACGTCACAAAATACATAACTTCACAAAAATAAATGACGTCACAAAATACATAACGTCACAAAAATAAATGACGTCACCAAATACATAACGTCAAAAAAATAAATGACGTCACAAAATACATAACGTCACAAAAATAAATGACGTCACAAACTACATAACGTCACAAAAATAAATGACGTCACAATAATAAATAACGTCACAAAATACATAACGTCACAAAAATAAATGACGTCACAAAATACAAAACGTCACAAAAACAAATGACGTCACAAAATACATAACGTCAAAAAAATAAATGACGTCACAAAATAAATAAAGTCACAAAAATAAATGACGTCACAAAATACATAACGTCACAAAAATAAATGACGTCACAAAATACATAACGTCACAAAATTAATTACGTCACAAAATACATAACGTCACAAAAATAAATGACGTCACAAAATATTTAACGACACAAAATTAAATGACGTCACAAAATAAATAAAGTCACAAAAATAAATGACGTCACAAACATAAATTACGTCACAAAATGCATAACGTCACAAAATATATAACGTCACAAAAATAAATGACGTCACAAAAATTAAGTACGTCACAAAATACATAGCGTCACAAAAATAAATAACGTCACAAAATACATAACGTCACAAAATACATAACGTCACAAAAATAAATGACGTCACAAAATCAATAAAGTCACAAAAATAAATTACGTCACAAAATACATAACGTCACAAAAATAAATGACGTCACAAAATACATAACGTCATAAAATACATAACGTCACAAAAAATGACGTCACAAAATACATAACGTCAAAAAAATAAATGACGTTACAAAATACATAACGTCACAAAAATAAATGACGTCACAAAATACATAACGTCACAAAAATAAATGACGTCAGAAAATACATAACGTCACAAAAAAAATGACGTCACAAAATACATAATGTCAAAAAATAAATGACGTCCCAAAATACATAACGTCACAAAAATAAATGACGTCACAAAATACATAACGTCACAAAAATAAATGACGTCACAAAATACATAACGTCACAAAATTAATTACGTCACAAAATACATATTGTCACAAAAATAAATGACGTCACAAAATACATAACGTCACAAAAATAAATGACGTCACAAAATACATAACGTCAAAAAAAATGACGTCACAAAATACATAACGTCATAAAAATAAATGACGTCACAAAAATTAATTACTTCACATAATACATAACGTCACAAAAATAAATGACGTCACAAAATACATAACGTCACAAAATATATTACGTCACAAAAATAAATGACGTCACAAAATACATAACGTCACAAAAATAAATGACGTCACAAAAATAAATAACGTCACAAAATACATAACGTCACAAAAATAAATGACGTCACAAAATACATAACGTTACAAAAATAAATGACGTCACAAAATACATAACGTTACAAAAATAAATGACGTCACAAAATACATAACGTCACAAAAATAAATGACGTCACAAAATACATAACGTCACAAAAATAAATGACGTCAAAAAATACAAAACCTCACAAAAATAAATGATGTCACAAAATACATAACGTCACAAAAATAAATGACGTCACAAAATACATAACGTCACAAAAATAAATGACGTCACAAAATACATAACGTCACAAAAATAAATGACGTCACAAAATACATAACGTCACAAAAATAAATGACGTCACAAAAATAAATAACGTCACAAAATACATAACGTCACAAAAATAAATGACGTCACAAAATACATAACGTTACAAAAATAAATGACGTCACAAAATACATAACGTCACAAAAATAAATGACGTCACAAAATACATAACGTCACAAAAAATGACGTCACAAAATACATAACGTCACAAAAATAAATGACGTCACAAAATACATAACGTCACAAAAATAAATGACGTCACAAAATACATAACGTCATAAAATACATAACGTCACAAAAAATGACGTCACAAAATACATAACGTCAAAAAAATAAATGACGTTACAAAATACATAACGTCACAAAAATAAATGACGTCACAAAATACATAACGTCACAAAAATAAATGACGTCAGAAAATACATAACGTCACAAAAAAAATGACGTCACAAAATACATAATGTCACAAAAATAAATGACGTCCCAAAATACATAACGTCACAAAAAAAAATGACGACACACAAAATACGTAACGTCACAAAAATAAATGACTTCAAAAAATACATAACGTCACAAAAATAAATGACGTCACAAACATAATGACGTCACAAAATACATATTGTCACAAAAATAAATGACGTCACAAAATACATAACGTCACAAAAATAAATGACGTCACAAAATACATAACGTCAAAAAAAATGACGTCACAAAATACATAACGTCATAAAAATAAATGACGTCACAAAAATTAATTACTTCACAAAATACATAACGTCACAAAAATAAATGACCTCACAAAATACATAACGTCACAAAATACATAACGTCACAAAAATAAATGACGTCACAAAATAAATAAAGTCACAAAAATAAATGACGTCACAAAATGCATAACGTCACAAAAATAAATGATGTCACAAAATACATAACGTCACAAAAATAAATGACGTCATAAAATACATAACGTCACAAAAATAAATGACGTCACAAAAATTTATTACGTCACGAAAATAAATAACGTCACAAAATACATAACGTCACAAAATACATAGCGGCACAAAAATAAAAGACGTCACAAAGTACATAACGTCACAAAAATAAATGACGTCACAAAATACATAACGTCAAAAAAATAAATGACGTCAAAAAAATACATAACGTCACAAAAATAAATGACGTCACAAAATACATAACGTCACAAAAATAAATGACGTCACAAAATACATAACGTCACAAAAATAAATGACGTCACAAAATACATAACGTCACAAAAATAAATGACGTCACAAAATACATAACGTCACAAAATACATAACGTCACAAAATATATAACGTCACAAATATAAATGACGTCACAAAAATTAATTAGGTCACAAAATACATAACGTTACAAAAATAAATAACGTCACAATAATAAATGACGTCACAAAATACATGACGTCACAAAATACATAACGTCACAAAAATAAATGACGTCACAAAATACATAACGTCACAAAAATAAATGACGTCACAAAATACATAACGTCACAAAAATAAATGACGTCACAAAATACATAACGTCTCAAAAATAAATGACGTCACAAAAATTAATTACGTCACAAAATACATAACGTCACAAAATATATAACGTCACAAAAATAAATGACGTCACAAAAATTAATTAAGTCACAAAATACATAACGTCACAAAAATAAATAACGTCACAAAATACATAACGTCACAAAAATAAATGACGTCACAAAATAAATAAAGTCACAAAAATAAATGACGTCACAAAATGCATAACGTCACAAAAATAAATGATGTCACAAAATACATAACGTCACAAAAATAAATGACGTCATAAAATACATAACGTCACAAAAATAAATGACGTCCCAAAATACATAACGTCACAAAAATAAATGACGTCACAAAATACATAACGTCACAAAAATAAATGACGTCACAAAATACATAACGTCACAAAAATTAATGACGTCACAAAATACATAACGTCACAAAATTAAATGACGTCCCAAAATACATATCGTCACAAAAATAAATGACGTCACAAAATACATAACGTCACAAAATACATAGCGGCACAAAAATAAAAGACGTCACAAAGTACATAACGTCACAAAAATTAATGACGTCACAAAATACATAACGTCACAAAATTAAATGACGTCACAAAATACATAACGTCACAAAAATAAATGACGTCACAAAATACATAACGTCACAAAAATAAATGACGTCACAAACATAATGACGTCACAAAATACATATTGTCACAAAAATAAATGACGTCACAAAATACATAACGTCACAAAAATAAATGACGTCACAAAATACATAACGTCACAAAAATAAATGACGTCACAAAATACATAACGTCACAAAAATAAATGACGTCACAAACATAATGACGTCACAAAATACATATTGTCACAAAAATAAATGACGTCACAAAATACATAACGTCACAGAAATAAATGACGTCACAAAATACATAACGTCAAAAAAATGACGTCACAAAAATTAATTACGTCACAAAATACATAACGTCACAAAAATAAATGACGTCAAAAAATACAAAACCTCACAAAAATAAATGATGTCACAAAATACATAAAGTCACAAAAATAAATGACGTCACAAAATACATAACGTCACAAAAATAAATGACGTCACAAAATACATAACGTCACAAAAATAAATGACGTCACAAAATACATAACGTCACAAAAATAAATGACGTCACAAAAATAAATAACGTCACAAAATACATAACGTCACAAAATACATAACTTCACAAAAATAAATGACGTCACAAAATACATAACGTCACAAAAATAAATGACGTCACCAAATACATAACGTCAAAAAAATAAATGACGTCACAAAATACATAACGTCACAAAAATAAATGACGTCACAAAATACATAACGTCACAAAAATAAATGACGTCACAAAATACATAACGTCACAAAATTAATTACGTCACAAAATACATAACGTCACAAAAATAAATGACGTCACAAAATATTTAACGACACAAAATTAAATGACGTCACAAAATAAATAAAGTCACAAAAATAAATGACGTCACAAACATAAATTACGTCACAAAATGCATAACGTCACAAAATATATAACGTCACAAAAATAAATGACGTCACAAAAATTAGGTACGTCACAAAATACATAGCGTCACAAAAATAAATAACGTCACAAAATACATAACGTCACAAAATACATAACGTTGCAAAAATAAATGACGTCACAAAATAAATAAAGTCACAAAAATAAATGACGTCACAAAATACATAACGTCACAAAAATAAATGACGTCACAAAATACAAAACGTCATAAAATACATAACGTCACAAAAAATGACGTCACAAAATACATAACGTCAAAAAAATAAATGACGTTACAAAATACATAACGTCACAAAAATAAATGTCGTCACAAAATACATAACGTCACAAAAATAAATGACGTCAGAAAATACATAACGTCACAAAAAAATGACGTCACAAAATACATAATGTCACAAAAATAAATGACGTCCCAAAATACATAACGTCACAAAAATAAATGACGTCACAAAATACATAACGTCACAAAAATAAATGACGTCACAAAATACATAACGTCACAAAATTAATTACGTCACAAAATACATATTGTCACAAAAATAAATGACGTCACAAAATACATAACGTCACAAAAATAAATGACGTCACAAAATACATAACGTCAAAAAAAATGACGTCACAAAATACATAACGCAATAAAAATAAATGACGTCACAAAAATTAATTACTTCACATAATACATAACGTCACAAAAATAAATGACGTCACAAAATACATAACGTCACAAAAATAAATGACGTCACAAAATACAAAACGTCACAAAAACAAATGACGTCACAAAATACATAACGTCAAAAAAATAAATGACGTCACAAAATAAATAAAGTCACAAGAATAAATGACGTCACAAAATACATAACGTCACAAAAATAAATGACGTCACAAAATACATAACGTCACAAAATTAATTACGTCACAAAATAAATAACGTCACAAAAATAAATGACGTCACAAAATATTTAACGACACAAAATTAAATGACGTCACAAAATAAATAAAGTCACAAAAATAAATGACGTCACAAACATAAATTACGTCACAAAATGCATAACGTCACAAAATATATAACGTCACAAAAATAAATGACGTCACAAAAATTAAGTACGTCACAAAATACATAGCGTCACAAAAATAAATAACGTCACAAAATACATAACGTCACAAAATACATAACGTCACAAAAATAAATGACGTCACAAAATAAATAAAGTCACAAAAATAAATGACGTCACAAAATACATAACGTCACAAAAATAAATGACGTCACAAAATACATAACGTCATAAAATACATAACGTCACAAAAAATGACGTCACAAAATACATAACGTCAAAAAAATAAATGACGTTACAAAATACATAACGTCACAAAAATAAATGACGTCACAAAATACATAACGTCACAAAAATAAATGACGTCAGAAAATACATAACGTCACAAAAAATGACGTCACAAAATACATAATGTCACAAAAATAAATGACGTCCCAAAATACATAACGTCACAAAAATAAATGACGTCACAAAATACATAACGTCACAAAAATAAATGACGTCACAAAATACATAACGTCACAAAATTAATTACGTCACAAAATACATATTGTCACAAAAATAAATGACGTCACAAAATACATAACGTCACAAAAATAAATGACGTCACAAAATACATAACATCAAAAAAAATGACGTCACAAAATACATAACGTCATAAAAATAAATGACGTCACAAAAATTAATTACTTCACATAATACATAACGTCACAAAAATAAATGACGTCACAAAATACATAACGTCACAAAATATATTACGTCACAAAAATAAATGACGTCACAAAATACATAACGTCACAAAAATAAATGACGTCACAAAAATAAATAACGTCACAAAATACATAACGTCACAAAAATAAATGACGTCACAAAATACATAACGTTACAAAAATAAATGACGTCACAAAATACATAACGTTACAAAAATAAATGACGTCACAAAATACATAACGTCACAAAAATAAATGACGGCACAAAATACATAACGTCACAAAAATAAATGACGTCAAAAAATACAAAACCTCACAAAAATAAATGATGTCACAAAATACATAACGTCACAAAAATAAATGACGTCACAAAATACATAACGTCACAAAAATAAATGACGTCACAAAATACATAACGTCACAAAAATAAATGACGTCACAAAATACATAACGTCACAAAAATAAATGACGTCACAAAATACATAACGTCACAAAAATAAATGACGTCACAAAATACATAACGTCACAAAAAATGACGTCACAAAATACATAACGTCACAAAAATAAATGACGTCACAAAATACATAACGTCACAAAAATAAATGACGTCACAAAATACATAACGTCACAAAAATAAATGACGTCACAAAAATAAATAACGTCACAAAATACATAACGTCACAAAATACATAACGTCACAAAAATAAATGACGTCACAAAATACATAACGTCACAAAAATAAATGACGTCACAAAATACATAACGTCAAAAAAATAAATGACGTCACAAAATACATAACGTCACAAAAATGAATGACGTCACAAAATACATAACGTCACAAAAATAAATGACGTCACAATAATAAATGACGTCAAAAAATACATAACGTCACAAAAATAAATGACGTCACAAAATACATAAAGTCACAAAATATATAACGTCACAAAAATAAATGACGTCACAAAAATTAATTAGGTCACAAAATACATAACGTCACAAAAATAAATAACGTCACAAAATACATAACGTCACAAAATACATAACGTCACAAAAATAAATGACGTCACAAAATAAATAAAGTCACAAAAATTAATGACGTCACAAAATGCATAACGTCACAAAAATAAATGACGTCACGAAATACATAACGTTACAAAAATAAATGACGTCACAAAATATTTAACGACACAAAATTAAATGACGTCACAAAATACATATTTCATAAAATACATAACGTCACAAAAATAAATGACGTCACAAAATACATAACGTCACAAAAATAAATGACGTCACAAAATACATAACGTCTCAAAAATAAATGACGTCACAAAATACATAAGGTCACAAAAACAAATGACGTCACAAAATACATAACGTCACAAAAATAAATGACGTCACAAAATACATAACGTCACAAAAATAAATGACGTCACAAAAATTAATTACGTCACAAAATACATAACGTCACAAAATATATAACGTCACAAAAATAAATGACGTCACAAAAATTAATTAAGTCACAAAATACATAACGTCACAAAAATAAATAACGTCACAAAATACATAACGTCACAAAAATAAATGACGTCACAAAATAAATAAAGTCACAAAAATAAATGACGTCACAAAATGCATAACGTCACAAAAATAAATGATGTCACAAAATACATAACGTCACAAAAATAAATGACGTCATAAAATACATAACGTCACAAAAATAAATGACGTCACAAAAATTTATTACGTCACGAAAATAAATAACGTCACAAAATACATAACGTCACAAAATACATAGCGGCACAAAAATAAAAGACGTCACAAAGTACATAACGTCACAAAAATTAATGACGTCACAAAATACATAACGTCAAAAAAATAAATGACGTCACAAAATACATAACGTCACAAAAAAAATGACGTCACAAAATACATAATGTCACAAAATTAAATGACGTCCCAAAATACATAACGTCACAAAAATAAATGACGTCACAAAATACATAACGTCACAAAAATAAATGACGTCACAAAATACATAACGTCACAAAAATAAATGACGTCACAAACATAATGACGTCACAAAATACATATTGACACAAAAATAAATGACGTCACAAAATACATAACGTCACAGAAATAAATGACGTCACAAAATACATAACGTCAAAAAAATGACGTCACAAAATACATAACGTCATAAAAATAAATGACGTCACAAAAATTAATTACTTCACAAAATACATAACGTCACAAAAATAAATGACGTAACAAAATACATAACGTCACAAAATACATTACGTCACACAACTAAATGACGTCACAAAATACATAACGTCACAAAAACAAATAACGTCACAAAATACATAACGTCACAAAAATAAAGGACGTCACAAAAATTAATTACGTCACAAAATACATAACGTCACAAAAATAAATGACGTCAAAAAATACAAAACCTCACAAAAATAAATGATGTCACAAAATACATAAAGTCACAAAAATAAATGACGTCACAAAATACATAACGTCACAAAAATAAATGACGTCACAAAATACATAACGTCACAAAAATAAATGACGTCACAAAATACATAACGTCACAAAAATAAATGACGTCACAAAAATAAATAACGTCACAAAATACATAACGTCACAAAATACATAACTTCACAAAAATAAATGACGTCACAAAATACATAACGTCACAAAAATAAATGACGTCACCAAATACATAACGTCAAAAAAATAAATGACGTCACAAAATACATAACGTCACAAAAATAAATGACGTCACAAAATACATAACGTCACAAAAATAAATGACGTCACAATAATAAATAACGTCACAAAATACATAACGTCACAAAAATAAATGACGTCACAAAATACAAAACGTCACAAAAACAAATGACGTCACAAAATACATAACCTCACAAAAATAAATGACGTCACAAAATACATAAAGTCACAAAAATAAATGACGTCACAAAATACATAACGTCACAAAAATAAATGACGTCACAAAATACATAACGTCACAAAATTAATTACGTCACAAAATACATAACGTCACAAAAATAAATGACGTCACAAAATATTTAACGACACAAAATTAAATGACGTCACAAAATAAATAAAGTCACAAAAATAAATGACGTCACAAACATAAATTACGTCACAAAATGCATAACGTCACAAAATATATAACGTCACAAAAATAAATGACGTCACAAAAATTAAGTACGTCACAAAATACATAGCGTCACAAAAATAAATAACGTCACAAAATACATAACGTCACAAAATACATAACGTCACAAAAATAAATGACGTCACAAAATAAATAAAGTCACAAAAATAAATGACGTCACAAAATACATAACGTCACAAAAATAAATGACGTCACAAAATACATAACGTCATAAAATACATAACGTCACAAAAAATGACGTTACAAAATACATAACGTGAAAAAAATAAATGACGTTACAAAATACATAACGTCACAAAAATAAATGACGTCACAAAATACATAACGTCACAAAAATAAATGACGTCAGAAAATACATAACGTCACAAAAAAAATGACGTCACAAAATACATAATGTCACAAAAATAAATGACGTCCCAAAATACATAACGTCACAAAAATAAATGACGTCACAAAATACATAACGTCACAAAAATAAATGACGTCACAAAATACATAACGTCACAAAATTAATTACGTCACAAAATACATATTGTCACAAAAATAAATGACGTCACAAAATACATAACGTCACAAAAATAAATGACGTCACAAAATACATAACGTCAAAAAAATGACGTCACAAAATACATAACGTCATAAAAATAAATGACGTCACAAAAATTAATTACTTCACATAATACATAACGTCACAAAAATAAATGACGTCACAAAATACATAACGTCACAAAAATAAATGACGTCACAAAATACAAAACGTCACAAAAACAAATGACGTCACAAAATACATAACGTCAAAAAAATAAATGACGTCACAAAATAAATAAAGTCACAAAAATAAATGACGTCACAAAATACATAACGTCACAAAAATAAATGACGTCACAAAATACATAACGTCACAAAATTAATTACGTCACAAAATACATAACGTCACAAAAATAAATGACGTCACAAAATATTTAACGACACAAAATTAAATGACGTCACAAAATAAATAAAGTCACAAAAATAAATGACGTCACAAACATAAATTACGTCACAAAATGCATAACGTCACAAAATATATAACGTCACAAAAATAAATGACGTCACAAAAATTAAGTACGTCACAAAATACATAGCGTCACAAAAATAAATAACGTCACAAAATACATAACGTCACAAAATACATAACGTCACAAAAATAAATGACGTCACAAAATAAATAAAGTCACAAAAATAAATGACGTCACAAAATACATAACGTCACAAAAATAAATGACGTCACAAAATACATAACGTCATAAAATACATAACGTCACAAAAAATGACGTCACAAAATACATAACGTCAAAAAAATAAATGACGTTACAAAATACATAACGTCACAAAAATAAATGACGTCACAAAATACATAACGTCACAAAAATAAATGACGTCAGAAAATACATAACGTCACAAAAAAATGACGTCACAAAATACATAATGTCACAAAAATAAATGACGTCCCAAAATACATAACGTCACAAAAATAAATGACGTCACAAAATACATAACGTCACAAAAATAAATGACGTCACAAAATACATAACGTCACAAAATTAATTACGTCACAAAATACATATTGTCACAAAAATAAATGACGTCACAAAATACATAACGTCACAAAAATAAATGACGTCACAAAATACATAACGTCAAAAAAAATGACGTCACAAAATACATAACGTCATAAAAATAAATGACGTCACAAAAATTAATTACTTCACATAATACATAACGTCACAAAAATAAATGACGTCACAAAATACATAACGTCACAAAATATATTACGTCACAAAAATAAATGACGTCACAAAATACATAACGTCACAAAAATAAATGACGTCACAAAAATAAATAACGTCACAAAATACATAACGTCACAAAAATAAATGACGTCACAAAATACATAACGTTACAAAAATAAATGACGTCACAAAATACATAACGTTACAAAAATAAATGACGTCACAAAATACATAACGTCACAAAAATAAATGACGTCACAAAATACATAACGTCACAAAAATAAATGACGTCAAAAAATACAAAACCTCACAAAAATAAATGATGTCACAAAATACATAACGTCACAAAAATAAATGACGTCACAAAATACATAACGTCACAAAAATAAATGACGTCACAAAATACATAACGTCACAAAAATAAATGACGTCACAAAATACATAACGTCACAAAAATAAATGACGTCACAAAAATAAATAACGTCACAAAATACATAACGTCACAAAAATAAATGACGTCACAAAATACATAACGTCACAAAAAATGACGTCACAAAATACATAACGTCACAAAAATAAATGACGTCACAAAATACATAACGTCACAAAAATAAATGACGTCACAAAATACATAACGTCATAAAATATATAACGTCACAAAAAATGACGTCACAAAATACATAACGTCAAAAAAATAAATGACGTTACAAAATACATAACGTCACAAAAATAAATGACGTCACAAAATACATAACGTCACAAAAATAAATGACGTCAGAAAATACATAACGTCACAAAAAAATGACGTCACAAAATACATAATGTCACAAAAATAAATGACGTCCCAAAATACATAACGTCACAAAAAAAAATGACGTCACAAAATACATAACGTCACAAAAATAAATGACGTCAAAAAATACATAACGTCACAAAAATAAATGACGTCACAAACATAATGACGTCACAAAATACATATTGTCACAAAAATAAATGACGTCACAAAATACATAACGTCACAAAAATAAATGACGTCACAAAATACATAACGTCAAAAAAAAATGACGTCACAAAATACATAACGTCATAAAAATAAATGACGTCACAAAAATTAATTACTTCACAAAATACATAACGTCACAAAAATAAATGACGTCACAAAATACATAACGTCACAAAATATATTACGTCACAAAAATAAATGACGTCACAAAATACATAACGTCACAAAAATAAATGACGTCACAATAATAAATAACGTCACAAAATACATAACGTCACAAAAATAAATGACGTCACAAAATACAAAACGTCACAAAAACAAATGACGTCACAAAATACATAACCTCACAAAAATAAATGACGTCACAAAATACATAAAGTCACAAAAATAAATGACGTCACAAAATACATAACGTCACAAAAATAAATGACGTCACAAAATACATAACGTCACAAAATTAATTACGTCACAAAATACATAACGTCACAAAAATAAATGACGTCACAAAATATTTAACGACACAAAATTAAATGACGTCACAAAATAAATAAAGTCACAAAAATAAATGACGTCACAAACATAAATTACGTCACAAAATGCATAACGTCACAAAATATATAACGTCACAAAAATAAATGACGTCACAAAAATTAAGTACGTCACAAAATACATAGCGTCACAAAAATAAATAACGTCACAAAATACATAACGTCACAAAATACATAACGTCACAAAAATAAATGACGTCACAAAATAAATAAAGTCACAAAAATAAATGACGTCACAAAATACATAACGTCACAAAAATAAATGACGTCACAAAATACATAACGTCATAAAATACATAACGTCACAAAAAATGACGTTACAAAATACATAACGTGAAAAAAATAAATGACGTTACAAAATACATAACGTCACAAAAATAAATGACGTCACAAAATACATAACGTCACAAAAATAAATGACGTCAGAAAATACATAACGTCACAAAAAAATGACGTCACAAAATACATAATGTCACAAAAATAAATGACGTCCCAAAATACATAACGTCACAAAAATAAATGACGTCACAAAATACATAACGTCACAAAAATAAATGACGTCACAAAATACATAACGTCACAAAATTAATTACGTCACAAAATACATATTGTCACAAAAATAAATGACGTCACAAAATACATAACGTCACAAAAATAAATGACGTCACAAAATACATAACGTCAAAAAAATGACGTCACAAAATACATAACGTCATAAAAATAAATGACGTCACAAAAATTAATTACTTCACATAATACATAACGTCACAAAAATAAATGACGTCACAAAATACATAACGTCACAAAAATAAATGACGTCACAAAATACAAAACGTCACAAAAACAAATGACGTCACAAAATACATAACGTCAAAAAAATAAATGACGTCACAAAATAAATAAAGTCACAAAAATAAATGACGTCACAAAATACATAACGTCACAAAAATAAATGACGTCACAAAATACATAACGTCACAAAATTAATTACGTCACAAAATACATAACGTCACAAAAATAAATGACGTCACAAAATATTTAACGACACAAAATTAAATGACGTCACAAAATAAATAAAGTCACAAAAATAAATGACGTCACAAACATAAATTACGTCACAAAATGCATAACGTCACAAAATATATAACGTCACAAAAATAAATGACGTCACAAAAATTAAGTACGTCACAAAATACATAGCGTCACAAAAATAAATAACGTCACAAAATACATAACGTCACAAAATACATAACGTCACAAAAATAAATGACGTCACAAAATAAATAAAGTCACAAAAATAAATGACGCCACAAAATACATAACGTCACAAAAATAAATGACGTCACAAAATACATAACGTCATAAAATACATAACGTCACAAAAAATGACGTCACAAAATACATAACGTCAAAAAAATAAATGACGTTACAAAATACATAACGTCACAAAAATAAATGACGTCACAAAATACATAACGTCACAAAAATAAATGACGTCAGAAAATACATAACGTCACAAAAAAAATGACGTCACAAAATACATAATGTCACAAAAATAAATGACGTCCCAAAATACATAACGTCACAAAAATAAATGACGTCACAAAATACATAACGTCACAAAAATAAATGACGTCACAAAATACATAACGTCACAAAATTAATTACGTCACAAAATACATATTGTCACAAAAATAAATGACGTCACAAAATACATAACGTCACAAAAATAAATGACGTCACAAAATACATAACGTCAAAAAAAATGACGTCACAAAATACATAACGTCATAAAAATAAATGACGTCACAAAAATTAATTACTTCACATAATACATAACGTCACAAAAATAAATGACGTCACAAAATACATAACGTCACAAAATATATTACGTCACAAAAATAAATGACGTCACAAAATACATAACGTCACAAAAATAAATGACGTCACAAAAATAAATAACGTCACAAAATACATAACGTCACAAAAATAAATGACGTCACAAAATACATAACGTTACAAAAATAAATGACGTCACAAAATACATAACGTTACAAAAATAAATGACGTCACAAAATACATAACGTCACAAAAATAAATGACGTCACAAAATACATAACGTCACAAAAATAAATGACGTCAAAAAATACAAAACCTCACAAAAATAAATGATGTCACAAAATGCATAACGTCACAAAAATAAATGACGTCACAAAATACATAACGTCACAAAAATAAATGACGTCACAAAATACATAACGTCACAAAAATAAATGACGTCACAAAATACATAACGTCACAAAAATAAATGACGTCACAAAAATAAATAACGTCACAAAATACATAACGTCACAAAAATAAATGACGTCACAAAATACATAACGTTACAAAAATAAATGACGTCACAAAATACATAACGTCACAAAAATAAATGACGTCACAAAATACATAACGTCACAAAAAATGACGTCACAAAATACATAACGTCACAAAAATAAATGACGTCACAAAATACATAACGTCACAAAAATAAATGACGTCACAAAATACATAACGTCATAAAATATATAACGTCACAAAAAATGACGTCACAAAATACATAACGTCAAAAAAATAAATGACGTTACAAAATACATAACGTCACAAAAATAAATGACGTCACAAAATACATAACGTCACAAAAATAAATGACGTCAGAAAATACATAACGTCACAAAAAAATGACGTCACAAAATACATAATGTCACAAAATTAAATGACGTCCCAAAATACATAACGTCACAAAAATAAATGACGTCACAAAATACATAACGTCACAAAAATAAATGACGTCACAAAATACATAACGTCACAAAAATAAATGACGTCACAAACATAATGACGTCACAAAATACATATTGTCACAAAAATAAATGACGTCACAAAATACATAACGTCACAGAAATAAATGACGTCACAAAATACATAACGTCAAAAAAATGACGTCACAAAATACATAACGTCATAAAAATAAATGACGTCACAAAAATTAATTACTTCACAAAATACATAACGTCACAAAAATAAATGACGTAACAAAATACATAACGTCACAAAATACATTACGTCACACAACTAAATGACGTCACAAAATACATAACGTCACAAAAACAAATAACGTCACAAAATACATAACGTCACAAAAATAAAGGACGTCACAAAAATTAATTACGTCACAAAATACATAACGTCACAAAAATAAATGACGTCAAAAAATACAAAACCTCACAAAAATAAATGATGTCACAAAATACATAAAGTCACAAAAATAAATGACGTCACAAAATACATAACGTCACAAAAATAAATGACGTCACAAAATACATAACGTCACAAAAATAAATGACGTCACAAAATACATAACGTCACAAAAATAAATGACGTCACAAAAATAAATAACGTCACAAAATACATAACGTCACAAAATACATAACTTCACAAAAATAAATGACGTCACAAAATACATAACGTCACAAAAATAAATGACGTCACCAAATACATAACGTCAAAAAAATAAATGACGTCACAAAATACATAACGTCACAAAAATAAATGACGTCACAAAATACATAACGTCACAAAAATAAATGACGTCACAATAATAAATAACGTCACAAAATACATAACGTCACAAAAATAAATGACGTCACAAAATACAAAACGTCACAAAAACAAATGACGTCACAAAATACATAACCTCACAAAAATAAATGACGTCACAAAATAAATAAAGTCACAAAAATAAATGACGTCACAAAATACATAACGTCACAAAAATAAATGACGTCACAAAATACATAACGTCACAAAATTAATTACGTCACAAAATACATAACGTCACAAAAATAAATGACGTCACAAAATATTTAACGACACAAAATTAAATGACGTCACAAAATAAATAAAGTCACAAAAATAAATGACGTCACAAACATAAATTACGTCACAAAATGCATAACGTCACAAAATATATAACGTCACAAAAATAAATGACGTCACAAAAATTAAGTACGTCACAAAATACATAGCGTCACAAAAATAAATAACGTCACAAAATACATAACGTCACAAAATACATAACGTCACAAAAATAAATGACGTCACAAAATAAATAAAGTCACAAAAATAAATGACGTCACAAAATACATAACGTCACAAAAATAAATGACGTCACAAAATACATAACGTCATAAAATACATAACGTCACAAAAAATGACGTTACAAAATACATAACGTGAAAAAAATAAATGACGTTACAAAATACATAACGTCACAAAAATAAATGACGTCACAAAATACATAACGTCACAAAAATAAATGACGTCAGAAAATACATAACGTCACAAAAAAAATGACGTCACAAAATACATAATGTCACAAAAATAAATGACGTCCCAAAATACATAACGTCACAAAAATAAATGACGTCACAAAATACATAACGTCACAAAAATAAATGACGTCACAAAATACATAACGTCACAAAATTAATTACGTCACAAAATACATATTGTCACAAAAATAAATGACGTCACAAAATACATAACGTCACAAAAATAAATGACGTCACAAAATACATAACGTCAAAAAAATGACGTCACAAAATACATAACGTCATAAAAATAAATGACGTCACAAAAATTAATTACTTCACATAATACATAACGTCACAAAAATAAATGACGTCACAAAATACATAACGTCACAAAAATAAATGACGTCACAAAATACAAAACGTCACAAAAACAAATGACGTCACAAAATACATAACGTCAAAAAAATAAATGACGTCACAAAATAAATAAAGTCACAAAAATAAATGACGTCACAAAATACATAACGTCACAAAAATAAATGACGTCACAAAATACATAACGTCACAAAATTAATTACGTCACAAAATACATAACGTCACAAAAATAAATGACGTCACAAAATATTTAACGACACAAAATTAAATGACGTCACAAAATAAATAAAGTCACAAAAATAAATGACGTCACAAACATAAATTACGTCACAAAATGCATAACGTCACAAAATATATAACGTCACAAAAATAAATGACGTCACAAAAATTAAGTACGTCACAAAATACATAGCGTCACAAAAATAAATAACGTCACAAAATACATAACGTCACAAAATACATAACGTCACAAAAATAAATGACGTCACAAAATAAATAAAGTCACAAAAATAAATGACGTCACAAAATACATAACGTCACAAAAATAAATGACGTCACAAAATACATAACGTCATAAAATACATAACGTCACAAAAAATGACGTCACAAAATACATAACGTCAAAAAAATAAATGACGTTACAAAATACATAACGTCACAAAAATAAATGACGTCACAAAATACATAACGTCACAAAAATAAATGACGTCAGAAAATACATAACGTCACAAAAAAATGACGTCACAAAATACATAATGTCACAAAAATAAATGACGTCCCAAAATACATAACGTCACAAAAATAAATGACGTCACAAAATACATAACGTCACAAAAATAAATGACGTCACAAAATACATAACGTCACAAAATTAATTACGTCACAAAATACATATTGTCACAAAAATAAATGACGTCACAAAATACATAACGTCACAAAAATAAATGACGTCACAAAATACATAACGTCAAAAAAAATGACGTCACAAAATACATAACGTCATAAAAATAAATGACGTCACAAAAATTAATTACTTCACATAATACATAACGTCACAAAAATAAATGACGTCACAAAATACATAACGTCACAAAATATATTACGTCACAAAAATAAATGACGTCACAAAATACATAACGTCACAAAAATAAATGACGTCACAAAAATAAATAACGTCACAAAATACATAACGTCACAAAAATAAATGACGTCACAAAATACATAACGTTACAAAAATAAATGACGTCACAAAATACATAACGTTACAAAAATAAATGACGTCACAAAATACATAACGTCACAAAAATAAATGACGTCACAAAATACATAACGTCACAAAAATAAATGACGTCAAAAAATACAAAACCTCACAAAAATAAATGATGTCACAAAATACATAACGTCACAAAAATAAATGACGTCACAAAATACATAACGTCACAAAAATAAATGACGTCACAAAATACATAACGTCACAAAAATAAATGACGTCACAAAATACATAACGTCACAAAAATAAATGACGTCACAAAAATAAATAACGTCACAAAATACATAACGTCACAAAAATAAATGACGTCACAAAATACATAACGTTACAAAAATAAATGACGTCACAAAATACATAACGTCACAAAAATAAATGACGTCACAAAATACATAACGTCACAAAAAATGACGTCACAAAATACATAACGTCACAAAAATAAATGACGTCACAAAATACATAACGTCACAAAAATAAATGACGTCACAAAATACATAACGTCATAAAATATATAACGTCACAAAAAATGACGTCACAAAATACATAACGTCAAAAAAATAAATGACGTTACAAAATACATAACGTCACAAAAATAAATGACGTCACAAAATACATAACGTCACAAAAATAAATGACGTCAGAAAATACATAACGTCACAAAAAAATGACGTCACAAAATACATAATGTCACAAAAATAAATGACGTCCCAAAATACATAACGTCACAAAAAAAAATGACGTCACAAAATACATAACGTCACAAAAATAAATGACGTCAAAAAATACATAACGTCACAAAAATAAATGACGTCACAAACATAATGACGTCACAAAATACATATTGTCACAAAAATAAATGACGTCACAAAATACATAACGTCACAAAAATAAATGACGTCACAAAATACATAACGTCAAAAAAAAATGACGTCACAAAATACATAACGTCATAAAAATAAATGACGTCACAAAAATTAATTACTTCACAAAATACATAACGTCACAAAAATAAATGACGTCACAAAATACATAACGTCACAAAATATATTACGTCACAAAAATAAATGACGTCACAAAATACATAACGTCACAAAAATAAATGACGTCACAATAATAAATAACGTCACAAAATACATAACGTCACAAAAATAAATGACGTCACAAAATACAAAACGTCACAAAAACAAATGACGTCACAAAATACATAACCTCACAAAAATAAATGACGTCACAAAATACATAAAGTCACAAAAATAAATGACGTCACAAAATACATAACGTCACAAAAATAAATGACGTCACAAAATACATAACGTCACAAAATTAATTACGTCACAAAATACATAACGTCACAAAAATAAATGACGTCACAAAATATTTAACGACACAAAATTAAATGACGTCACAAAATAAATAAAGTCACAAAAATAAATGACGTCACAAACATAAATTACGTCACAAAATGCATAACGTCACAAAATATATAACGTCACAAAAATAAATGACGTCACAAAAATTAAGTACGTCACAAAATACATAGCGTCACAAAAATAAATAACGTCACAAAATACATAACGTCACAAAATACATAACGTCACAAAAATAAATGACGTCACAAAATAAATAAAGTCACAAAAATAAATGACGTCACAAAATACATAACGTCACAAAAATAAATGACGTCACAAAATACATAACGTCATAAAATACATAACGTCACAAAAAATGACGTTACAAAATACATAACGTGAAAAAAATAAATGACGTTACAAAATACATAACGTCACAAAAATAAATGACGTCACAAAATACATAACGTCACAAAAATAAATGACGTCAGAAAATACATAACGTCACAAAAAAATGACGTCACAAAATACATAATGTCACAAAAATAAATGACGTCCCAAAATACATAACGTCACAAAAATAAATGACGTCACAAAATACATAACGTCACAAAAATAAATGACGTCACAAAATACATAACGTCACAAAATTAATTACGTCACAAAATACATATTGTCACAAAAATAAATGACGTCACAAAATACATAACGTCACAAAAATAAATGACGTCACAAAATACATAACGTCAAAAAAATGACGTCACAAAATACATAACGTCATAAAAATAAATGACGTCACAAAAATTAATTACTTCACATAATACATAACGTCACAAAAATAAATGACGTCACAAAATACATAACGTCACAAAAATAAATGACGTCACAAAATACAAAACGTCACAAAAACAAATGACGTCACAAAATACATAACGTCAAAAAAATAAATGACGTCACAAAATAAATAAAGTCACAAAAATAAATGACGTCACAAAATACATAACGTCACAAAAATAAATGACGTCACAAAATACATAACGTCACAAAATTAATTACGTCACAAAATACATAACGTCACAAAAATAAATGACGTCACAAAATATTTAACGACACAAAATTAAATGACGTCACAAAATAAATAAAGTCACAAAAATAAATGACGTCACAAACATAAATTACGTCACAAAATGCATAACGTCACAAAATATATAACGTCACAAAAATAAATGACGTCACAAAAATTAAGTACGTCACAAAATACATAGCGTCACAAAAATAAATAACGTCACAAAATACATAACGTCACAAAATACATAACGTCACAAAAATAAATGACGTCACAAAATAAATAAAGTCACAAAAATAAATGACGCCACAAAATACATAACGTCACAAAAATAAATGACGTCACAAAATACATAACGTCATAAAATACATAACGTCACAAAAAATGACGTCACAAAATACATAACGTCAAAAAAATAAATGACGTTACAAAATACATAACGTCACAAAAATAAATGACGTCACAAAATACATAACGTCACAAAAATAAATGACGTCAGAAAATACATAACGTCACAAAAAAAATGACGTCACAAAATACATAATGTCACAAAAATAAATGACGTCCCAAAATACATAACGTCACAAAAATAAATGACGTCACAAAATACATAACGTCACAAAAATAAATGACGTCACAAAATACATAACGTCACAAAATTAATTACGTCACAAAATACATATTGTCACAAAAATAAATGACGTCACAAAATACATAACGTCACAAAAATAAATGACGTCACAAAATACATAACGTAAAAAAAAATGACGTCACAAAATACATAACGTCATAAAAATAAATGACGTCACAAAAATTAATTACTTCACATAATACATAACGTCACAAAAATAAATGACGTCACAAAATACATAACGTCACAAAATATATTACGTCACAAAAATAAATGACGTCACAAAATACATAACGTCACAAAAATAAATGACGTCACAAAAATAAATAACGTCACAAAATACATAACGTCACAAAAATAAATGACGTCACAAAATACATAACGTTACAAAAATAAATGACGTCACAAAATACATAACGTTACAAAAATAAATGACGTCACAAAATACATAACGTCACAAAAATAAATGACGTCACAAAATACATAACGTCACAAAAATAAATGACGTCAAAAAATACAAAACCTCACAAAAATAAATGATGTCACAAAATGCATAACGTCACAAAAATAAATGACGTCACAAAATACATAACGTCACAAAAATAAATGACGTCACAAAATACATAACGTCACAAAAATAAATGACGTCACAAAATACATAACGTCACAAAAATAAATGACGTCACAAAAATAAATAACGTCACAAAATACATAACGTCACAAAAATAAATGACGTCACAAAATACATAACGTTACAAAAATAAATGACGTCACAAAATACATAACGTCACAAAAATAAATGACGTCACAAAATACATAACGTCACAAAAAATGACGTCACAAAATACATAACGTCACAAAAATAAATGACGTCACAAAATACATAACGTCACAAAAATAAATGACGTCACAAAATACATAACGTCATAAAATATATAACGTCACAAAAAATGACGTCACAAAATACATAACGTCAAAAAAATAAATGACGTTACAAAATACATAACGTCACAAAAATAAATGACGTCACAAAATACATAACGTCACAAAAATAAATGACGTCAGAAAATACATAACGTCACAAAAAAATGACGTCACATAATACATAATGTCACAAAAATAAATGACGTCCCAAAATACATAACGTCACAAAAAAAAATGAC
Source organism: Flexamia atlantica (assembly GCA_035578135.1). Classification (NCBI taxonomy): domain Eukaryota; kingdom Metazoa; phylum Arthropoda; class Insecta; order Hemiptera; family Cicadellidae; genus Flexamia; species Flexamia atlantica. The sequence goes on from JAQJVK010000061.1 coordinate 1,334,713, forward strand.
GTCACAAAATACATAACGTCACAAAAATAAATGACGTCAAAAAATACATAACGTCACAAAAATAAATGACGTCACAAACATAATGACGTCACAAAATACATATTGTCACAAAAATAAATGACGTCACAAAATACATAACGTCACAAAAATAAATGACGTCACAAAATACATAACGTCAAAAAAAAATGACGTCACAAAATACATAACGTCATAAAAATAAATGACGTCACAAAAATTAATTACTTCACAAAATACATAACGTCACAAAAATAAATGACGTCACAAAATACATAACGTCACAAAATATATTACGTCACAAAAATAAATGACGTCACAAAATACATAACGTCACAAAAATAAATGACGTCACAATAATAAATAACGTCACAAAATACATAACGTCACAAAAATAAATGACGTCACAAAATACAAAACGTCACAAAAACAAATGACGTCACAAAATACATAACCTCACAAAAATAAATGACGTCACAAAATAAATAAAGTCACAAAAATAAATGACGTCACAAAATACATAACGTCACAAAAATAAATGACGTCACAAAATACATAACGTCACAAAATTAATTACGTCACAAAATACATAACGTCACAAAAATAAATGACGTCACAAAATATTTAACGACACAAAATTAAATGACGTCACAAAATAAATAAAGTCACAAAAATAAATGACGTCACAAACATAAATTACGTCACAAAATGCATAACGTCACAAAATATATAACGTCACAAAAATAAATGACGTCACAAAAATTAAGTACGTCACAAAATACATAGCGTCACAAAAATAAATAACGTCACAAAATACATAACGTCACAAAATACATAACGTCACAAAAATAAATGACGTCACAAAATAAATAAAGTCACAAAAATAAATGACGTCACAAAATACATAACGTCACAAAAATAAATGACGTCACAAAATACATAACGTCATAAAATACATAACGTCACAAAAAATGACGTTACAAAATACATAACGTGAAAAAAATAAATGACGTTACAAAATACATAACGTCACAAAAATAAATGACGTCACAAAATACATAACGTCACAAAAATAAATGACGTCAGAAAATACATAACGTCACAAAAAAATGACGTCACAAAATACATAATGTCACAAAAATAAATGACGTCCCAAAATACATAACGTCACAAAAATAAATGACGTCACAAAATACATAACGTCACAAAAATAAATGACGTCACAAAATACATAACGTCACAAAATTAATTACGTCACAAAATACATATTGTCACAAAAATAAATGACGTCACAAAATACATAACGTCACAAAAATAAATGACGTCACAAAATACATAACGTCAAAAAAAATGACGTCACAAAATACATAACGTCATAAAAATAAATGACGTCACAAAAATTAATTACTTCACATAATACATAACGTCACAAAAATAAATGACGTCACAAAATACATAACGTCACAAAATATATTACGTCACAAAAATAAATGACGTCACAAAATACATAACGTCACAAAAATAAATGACGTCACAAAAATAAATAACGTCACAAAATACATAACGTCACAAAAATAAATGACGTCACAAAATACATAACGTTACAAAAATAAATGACGTCACAAAATACATAACGTTACAAAAATAAATGACGTCACAAAATACATAACGTCACAAAAATAAATGACGTCACAAAATACATAACGTCACAAAATTAATTACGTCACAAAATACATATTGTCACAGAAATAAATGACGTCACAAAATACATAACGTCACAAAAATAAATGACGTCACAAAATACATAACGTCACAAAATTAATTACGTCACAAAATACATAACGTCACAAAAATAAATGACGTCACAAAATATTTAACGACACAAAATTAAATGACGTCACAAAATAAATAAAGTCACAAAAATAAATGACGTCACAAACATAAATTACGTCACAAAATGCATAACGTCACAAAATATATAACGTCACAAAAATAAATGATGTCACAAAAATTAAGTACGTCACAAAATACATAGCGTCACAAAAATAAATAACGTCACAAAATACATAACGTCACAAAATACATAACGTCACAAAAATAAATGACGTCACAAAATAAATAAAGTCACAAAAATAAATGACGTCACAAAATACATAACGTCACAAAAATAAATGACGTCACAAAATACATAACGTCATAAAATACATAACGTCACAAAAAATGACGTCACAAAATACATAACGTCAAAAAAATAAATGACGTTACAAAATACATAACGTCACAAAAATAAATGACGTCACAAAATACATAACGTCACAAAAATAAATGACGTCAGAAAATACATAACGTCACAAAAAAAATGACGTCACAAAATACATAATGTCACAAAAATAAATGACGTCCCAAAATACATAACGTCACAAAAATAAATGACGTCACAAAATACATAACGTCACAAAAATAAATGACGTCACAAAATACATAACGTCACAAAATTAATTACGTCACAAAATACATATTGTCACAAAAATAAATGACGTCACAAAATACATAACGTCACAAAAATAAATGACGTCACAAAATACATAACGTCAAAAAAAATGACGTCACAAAATACATAACGTCATAAAAATAAATGACGTCACAAAAATTAATTACTTCACATAATACATAACGTCACAAAAATAAATGACGTCACAAAATACATAACGTCACAAAATATATTACGTCACAAAAATAAATGACGTCACAAAATACATAACGTCACAAAAATAAATGACGTCACAAAAATAAATAACGTCACAAAATACATAACGTCACAAAAATAAATGACGTCACAAAATACATAACGTTACAAAAATAAATGACGTCACAAAATACATAACGTTACAAAAATAAATGACGTCACAAAATACATAACGTCACAAAAATAAATGACGTCACAAAATACATAACGTCACAAAAATAAATGACGTCAAAAAATACAAAACCTCACAAAAATAAATGATGTCACAAAATACATAACGTCACAAAAATAAATGACGTCACAAAATACATAACGTCACAAAAATAAATGACGTCACAAAATACATAACGTCACAAAAATAAATGACGTCACAAAATACATAACGTCACAAAAATAAATGACGTCACAAAAATAAATAACGTCACAAAATACATAACGTCACAAAAATAAATGACGTCACAAAATACATAACGTTACAAAAATAAATGACGTCACAAAATACATAACGTCACAAAAATAAATGACGTCACAAAATACATAACGTCACAAAAAATGACGTCACAAAATACATAACGTCACAAAAATAAATGACGTCACAAAATACATAACGTCACAAAAATAAATGACGTCACAAAATACATAACGTCATAAAATATATAACGTCACAAAAAATGACGTCACAAAATACATAACGTCAAAAAAATAAATGACGTTACAAAATACATAACGTCACAAAAATAAATGACGTCACAAAATACATAACGTCACAAAAATAAATGACGTCAGAAAATACATAACGTCACAAAAAAATGACGTCACAAAATACATAATGTCACAAAAATAAATGACGTCCCAAAATACATAACGTCACAAAAAAAATGACGTCACAAAATACATAACGTCACAAAAATAAATGACGTCAAAAAATACATAACGTCACAAAAATAAATGACGTCACAAACATAATGACGTCACAAAATACATATTGTCACAAAAATAAATGACGTCACAAAATACATAACGTCACAAAAATAAATGACGTCACAAAATACATAACGTCAAAAAAAAATGACGTCACAAAATACATAACGTCATAAAAATAAATGACGTCACAAAAATTAATTACTTCACAAAATGAATAACGTCACAAAAATAAATGACGTCACAAAATACATAACGTCACAAAATATATTACGTCACAAAAATAAATGACGTCACAAAATACATAACGTCACAAAATACATAACGTCACAAAAATAAATGACGTCACAAAATAAATAAAGTCACAAAAATAAATGACGTCACAAAATGCATAACGTCAAAAAAATAAATGATGTCACAAAAATTTATTACGTCACGAAAATAAATAACGTCACAAAATACATAACGTCACAAAATACATAGCGGCACAAAAATAAAAGACGTCACAAAGTACATAACGTCACAAAAATAAATGACGTCACAAAATACATAACGTCAAAAAAATAAATGACGTCAAAAAAATACATAACGTCACAAAAATAAATGACGTCACAAAATACATAACGTAACAAAAATAAATGACGTCACAAAATACATAACGTCACAAAAATAAATGACGTCACAAAATACATAACGCCACAAAAATAAATGACGTCACAAAAAAAAATAACGTTACAAAAATAAATGACGTCACAAAATACATAACGTCGCAAAAATAAATGACTTCCAAAATACATAACGTCACAAAATATATAACGTCACAAAAATAAATGACGTCACAAAAATTAATTAGGTCACAAAATACATAACGTCACAAAAATAAATAACGTCACAATAATAAATGACGTCACAAAATACATAACGTCACAAAAATAAATAACGTCACAAAATACATAACGTCACAAAAATAAATGACGTCACAAAATACATAACGTCACAAAAAAATGACGTCACAAAATACATAACGTCACAAAAATAAATGACGTCAAAAAATACATAACGTCACAAAAATAAATGACGTCACAAAATACATAACATTACAAAAATAAATGACGTCACAAGATATTTAACGACACAAAATTAAATGACGTCACAAAATACATATTTCATAAAATACATAACGTCACAAAAATAAATGACGTCACAAAATACATAACGTCACAAAAATAAATGACGTCACAAAATACATAACGTCACAAATATAAATGACGTCACAATAATAAATGACGTCACAAAATACATAACGTCACAAAAATAAATGACGTCACAAAATACATAACGTCACAAAAATAAATGACGTCACAAAAATTAATTACGTCACAAAATACATAACGTCACAAAATATATAACGTCACAAAAATAAATGACGTCACAAAAATTAATTAGGTCACAAAATACATAACGTCACAAAAATAAATAACGTCACAAAATACATAACGTCACAAAATACATAACGTCACAAAAATAAATGACGTCACAAAATAAATAAAGTCACAAAAATAAATGACGTCACAAAATGCATAACGTCACAAAAATAAATGACGTCACGAAATACATAACGTTACAAAAATAAATGACGTCACAAAATATTTAACGACACAAAATTAAATGACGTCACAAAATACATATTTCATAAAATACATAACGTCACAAAAATAAATGACGTCACAAAATACATAGCGTCACAAAAATAAATGACGTCACAAAATACATAACGTCTCAAAAATAAATGACGTCACAAAATACATAAGGTCACAAAAACAAATGACGTCACAAAATACATAACGTCACAAAAATAAATGACGTCACAAAATACATAACGTCACAAAAATAAATGACGTCACAAAATAAATAAAGTCACAAAAATAAATGACGTCACAAAATGCATAACGTCACAAAAATAAATGATGTCACAAAATACATAACGTCACAAAAATAAATGACGTCATAAAATACATAACGTCACAAAAATAAATGACGTCACAAAAATTTATTACGTCACGAAAATAAATAACGTCACAAAATACATAACGTCACAAAATACATAGCGGCACAAAAATAAAAGACGTCACAAAGTACATAACGTCACAAAAATTAATGACGTCACAAAATACATAACGTCAAAAAAATAAATGACGTCAAAAAATACATAACGTCACAAAAATAAATGACGTCACAAAATTAATTACGTCACAAAATACATAACGTCACAAAAATAAATGACGTCACAAAATATTTAACGACACAAAATTAAATGACGTCACAAAATAAATAAAGTCACAAAAATAAATGACGTCACAAAAATTAATTACGTCACAAAATGCATAACGTCACAAAATATATAACGTCACAAAAATAAATGATATCACAAAAATTAAGTACGTCACAAAATACATAGCGTCACAAAAATAAATAACGTCACAAAATACATAACGTCACAAAAATAAATGACGTCAAAAAATAAATAAAGTCACAAAAATAAATGACGTCACAAAATACATAACGTCACAAAATTTAATGACGTCACAAAATACATAACGTCACAAAAATAAATGACGTCACAAAATACATAACGTCACAAAAATAAATGACGTCACAATAATAAATGACGTCACAAAATACACAACGTCGCAAAAATAAATGACGTCACAAAATACATAACGTTACAAAAATAAATGACGTCACAAAATACATAACGTCACAAAAATAAATGACGTCCAAAATACATAACGTCACAAAAAAATGACGTCACAAAATACATAACGTCACAAAAATAAATGACGTCAAAAAATACATAACGTCACAAAAATAAATGACGTCACAAAATAAATAAAGTCACAAAAATAAATGACGTCACAAAATACATAACGTCACAAAATTTAATGACGTCACAAAATACATAACGTCACAAAAATAAATGACGTCACAAAATACATAACGTCACAAAAATAAATGACGTCACAAAATACATAACGTCACAAAATTTAATGACGTCACAAAATACATAACGTCACAAAAATAAATGACGTCACAAAATAAATAAAGTCACAAAAATAAATGACGTCACAAAATACATAACGTCACAAAAATAAATGACGTCACAAAATACATAACGTCATAAAATACATAACGTCACAAAAAATGACGTCACAAAATACATAACGTGAAAAAAATAAATGACGTTACAAAATACATAACGTCACAAAAATAAATGACGTCACAAAATACATAACGTCACAAAAATAAATGACGTCAGAAAATACATAACGTCACAAAAAAAATGACGTCACAAAATACATAATGTCACAAAAATAAATGACGTCCCAAAATACATAACGTCACAAAAATAAATGACGTCACAAAATACATAACGTCACAAAAATAAATGACGTCACAAAATACATAACGTCACAAAATTAATTACGTCACAAAATACATATTGTCACAAAAATAAATGACGTCACAAAATACATAACGTCACAAAAATAAATGACGTCACAAAATACATAACGTCAAAAAAAATGACGTCACAAAATACATAACGTCATAAAAATAAATGACGTCACAAAAATTAATTACTTCACATAATACATAACGTCACAAAAATAAATGACGTCACAAAATACATAACGTCACAAAAATAAATGACGTCACAAAATACAAAACGTCACAAAAACAAATGACGTCACAAAATACATAACGTCAAAAAAATAAATGACGTCACAAAATAAATAAAGTCACAAAAATAAATGACGTCACAAAATACATAACGTCACAAAAATAAATGACGTCACAAAATACATAACGTCACAAAATTAATTACGTCACAAAATACATAACGTCACAAAAATAAATGACGTCACAAAATATTTAAAGACACAAAATTAAATGACGTCACAAAATAAATAAAGTCACAAAAATAAATGACGTCACAAACATAAATTACGTCACAAAATGCATAACGTCACAAAATATATAACGTCACAAAAATAAATGACGTCACAAAAATTAAGTACGTCACAAAATACATAGCGTCACAAAAATAAATAACGTCACAAAATACATAACGTCACAAAATACATAACGTCACAAAAATAAATGACGTCACAAAATAAATAAAGTCACAAAAATAAATGACGTCACAAAATACATAACGTCACAAAAATAAATGACGTCACAAAATACATAACGTCATAAAATACATAACGTCACAAAAAATGACGTCACAAAATACATAACGTCAAAAAAATAAATGACGTTACAAAATACATAACGTCACAAAAATAAATGACGTCACAAAATACATAACGTCACAAAAATAAATGACGTCACAAAATACATAACGTCACAAAAATAAATGACGTCACAAAATACATAACGTCACAAAATTAATTACGTCACAAAATACATATTGTCACAAAAATAAATGACGTCACAAAATACATAACGTCACAAAAATAAATGACGTCACAAAATACATAACGTCAAAAAAAATGACGTCACAAAATACATAACGTCATAAAAATAAATGACGTCACAAAAATTAATTACTACACATAATACATAACGTCACAAAAATAAATGACGTCACAAAATACATAACGTCACAAAATATATTACGTCACAAAAATAAATGACGTCACAAAATACATAACGTCACAAAAATAAATGACGTCACAAAAATAAATAACGTCACAAAATACATAACGTCACAAAAATAAATGACGTCACAAAATACATAACGTTACAAAAATAAATGACGTCACAAAATACATAACGTTACAAAAATAAATGACGTCACAAAATACATAACGTCACAAAAATAAATGACGTCACAAAATACATAACGTCACAAAAAATGACGTCACAAAATACATAACGTCTCAAAAATAAATGACGTCACAAAATACATAACGTCACAAAAATAAATGACGTCAGAAAATACATAACGTCACAAAAAAATGACGTCACAATATACATAATGTCACAAAAATAAATGACGTCCCAAAATACATAACGTCACAAAAAAAATGACGTCACAAAATACATAACGTCACAAAAATAAATGACGTCACAAACATAATGACGTCACAAAATACATATTGTCACAAAAATAAATGACGTCACAAAATACATAACGTCACAAAAATAAATGACGTCACAAAATACATAACGTCAAAAAAAAATGACGTCACAAAATACATAACGTCATAAAAATAAATGACGTCACAAAAATTAATTACTTCACAAAATACATAACGTCACAAAAATAAATGACGTCACAAAATACATAACGTCACAAAATATATTACGTCACAAAAATAAATGACGTCACAAAATACATAACGTCACAAAATACATAACGTCACAAAAATAAATGACGTCACAAAATAAATAAAGTCACAAAAATAAATGACGTCACAAAATGCATAACGTCAAAAAAATAAATGATGTCACAAAAATTTATTACGTCACGAAAATAAATAACGTCACAAAATACATAACGTCACAAAATACATAGCGGCACAAAAATAAAAGACGTCACAAAGTACATAACGTCACAAAAATAAATGACGTCACAAAATACATAACGTCACAAAAATAAATGACGTCACAAAATACATAACGTCACAAAAATAAATGACGTCACAAAAAAATAACGTTACAAAAATAAATGACGTCACAAAATACATAACGTCGCAAAAATAAATGACGTCCAAAATACATAACGTCACAAAATACATAACGTCACAAAATATATAACGTCACAAAAATAAATGACGTCACAAAAATTAATTAGGTCACAAAATACATAACGTCACAAAAATAAATAACGTCACAATAATAAATGACGTCACAAAATACATAACGTCACAAAAATAAATAACGTCACAAAATACATAACGTCACAAAAATAAATGACGTCACAAAATACATAACGTCACAAAAAAATGACGTCACAAAATACATAACGTCACAAAAAAAATGACGTCAAAAAATACATAACGTCACAAAAATAAATGACGTCACAAAATACATAACGTTACAAAAATAAATGACGTCACAAGATATTTAACGACACAAAATTAAATGACGTCACAAAATACATATTTCATAAAATACATAACGTCACAAAAATAAATGACGTCACAAAATACATAACGTCACAAAAATAAATGACGTCACAAAATACATAACGTCACAAAAATAAATGACGTCACAAAATACATAACGTCACAAATATAAATGACGTCACAATAATAAATGACGTCACAAAATACATAACGTCACAAAAATAAATGACGTCACAAAATACATAACGTCACAAAAATAAATGACGTCACAAAAATTAATTACGTCACAAAATACATAACGTCACAAAATATATAACGTCACAAAAATAAATGACGTCACAAAAATTAATTAGGTCACAAAATACATAACGTCACAAAAATAAATAACGTCACAAAATACATAACGTCACAAAATACATAACGTCACAAAAATAAATGACGTCACAAAATAAATAAAGTCACAAAAATAAATGACGTCACAAAATGCATAACGTCACAAAAATAAATGACGTCACGAAATACATAACGTTACAAAAATAAATGACGTCACAAAATATTTAACGACACAAAATTAAATGACGTCACAAAATACATATTTCATAAAATACATAACGTCACAAAAATAAATGACGTCACAAAATACATAGCGTCACAAAAATAAATGACGTCACAAAATACATAACGTCTCAAAAATAAATGACGTCACAAAATACATAAGGTCACAAAAACAAATGACGTCACAAAATACATAACGTCACAAAAATAAATGACGTCACAAAATACATAACGTCACAAAAATAAATGACGTCACAAAAATTAATTACGTCACAAAATACATAACGTCACAAAATATATAACGTCACAAAAATAAATGACGTCACAAAAAATAATTAAGTCACAAAATACATAACGTCACAAAAATAAATAACGTCACAAAATACATAACGTCACAAAATACATAACGTCACAAAAATAAATGACGTCACAAAATGCATAACGTCACAAAAATAAATGATGTCACAAAATACATAATGTCACAAAAATAAATGACGTCATAAAATACATAACGTCACAAAAATAAATGACGTCACAAAAATTTATTACGTCACGAAAATAAATAACGTCACAAAATACATAACGTCACAAAATACATAGCGGCACAAAAATAAAAGACGTCACAAAGTACATAACGTCACAAAAATTAATGACGTCACAAAATACATAACGTCAAAAAAATAAATGACGTCAAAAAATACATAACGTCACAAAAATAAATGACGTCACAAAATTAATTACGTCACAAAATACATAACGTCACAAAAATAAATGACGTCACAAAATATTTAACGACACAAAATTAAATGACGTCACAAAATAAATAAAGTCACAAAAATAAATGACGTCACAAAAATTAATTACGTCACAAAATGCATAACGTCACAAAATATATAACGTCACAAAAATAAATGATATCACAAAAATTAAGTACGTCACAAAATACATAGCGTCACAAAAATAAATAACGTCACAAAATACATAACGTCACAAAAATAAATGACGTCAAAAATAAATAAAGTCACAAAAATAAATGACGTCACAAAATACATAACGTCACAAAATTTAATGACGTCACAAAATACATAACGTCACAAAAATAAATGACGTCACAAAATACATAACGTCACAAAAATAAATGACGTCACAATAATAAATGACGTCACAAAATACATAACGTCACAAAAATAAATGACGTCACAAAATACATAACGTTACAAAAATAAATGACGTCACAAAATACATAACGTCACAAAAATAAATTACGTCCAAAATACATAACGTCACAAAAAAATGACGTCACAAAATACATAACGTCACAAAAATAAATGACGTCAAAAATACATAACGTCACAAAAATAAATGACGTCACAAAATTAATTACGTCACAAAATACATAACGTCACAAAAATAAATGACGTCACAAAATATTTAACGACACAAAATTAAATGACGTCACAAAATAAATAAAGTCACAAAAATAAATGACGTCACAAAAATTAATTACGTCACAAAATGCATAACGTCACAAAATACATAGCGTCACAAAAATAAATAACGTCACAAAATACATAACGTCACAAAAATAAATGACGTCACAAAATAAATAAAGTCACAAAAATAAATGACGTCACAAAATACATAACGTCACAAAATTTAATGACGTCACAAAATACATAACGTCACAAAAATAAATGACGTCACAAAATACATAACGTCACAAAAATAAATGACGTCACAAAATACATAACGTCATAAAATACATAACGTCACAAAAAATGACGTCACAAAATACATAACGTCAAAAAAATAAATGACGTTACAAAATACATAACGTCACAAAAATAAATGACGTCCCAAAATACATAACGTCACAAAAAAATGACGTCACAAAATACATAATGTCACAAAAATAAATGACGTCCCAAAATACATAACGTCACAAAAATAAATGACGTCACAAAATACATAACGTCAAAAAATTAAACGACGTCACAAAATACATAACGTCACAAAAATAAATGACGTCACAAACATAATGACGTCACAAAATACATATTGTCACAAAAATAAATGACGTCACAAAATACATAACGTCACAAAAATAAATGACGTCACAAAATACATAACGTCAAAAAAATGACGTCACAAAATACATAACGTCATAAAAATAAATGACGTCACAAAAATTAATTACTTCACAAAATACATAACGTCACAAAAATAAATGACGTCACAAAATACATAACGTCACAAAATACATAACGTCACGAAAATAAATGACGTCAAAAAATACAAAACCTCACAAAAATAAATGATGTCACAAAATACATAACGTCACAAAAATAAATGAGGTCACAAAATACATAACGTCACAAAAATAAATGACGTCACAAAATACATAACGTCACAAAAATAAATGACGTCACAAAATACATAACGTCACAAAAATAAATGACGTCACAAAATACATAACGTCACAAAAATAAATGACGTCACAAAAATAAATAACGTCACAAAATACATAACGTCACAAAATACATAACGTCACAAAAATAAATGACGTCACAAAATACATAACGTCACAAAAATAAATGACGTCACAAAATACATAACGTCAAAAAAATAAATGACGTCACAAAATACATAACGTCACAAAAATAAATGACGTCACAAAATACATAACGTCAAAAAAATAAATGACGTCACAATAATAAATGACGTCACAAAATACATAACGTCACAAAAATAAATGACGTCACAAAATACATAACCTCACAAAAATAAATGATGTCACAAAATACATAACGTCACAAAAATAAATGACGTCACAAAATACATAACGTCACAAAAAATGACGTCACAAAATACATAACGTCACAAAAATAAATGACGTCACAAAATACATAACGTCACAAAAATAAATGACGTTACAAAAAACATAACGTCACAAAAATAAATGACGTCACAAAATACATAACGTCACAAAAATAAATGACGTCACAAAATACAAAACGTCACAAAAACAAATGACGTCACAAAATACATAACGTCAAAAAAATAAATGACGTCACAAAATACATAACGTCACAAAAATAAATAACGTCACAAAATACATAACGTCACAAAAATAAATGACGTCACAAAATAAATAAAGTCACAAAAATAAATGACGTCACAAAATACATAACGTCACAAAAATAAATGACGTCACAAAATACATAACGTCACAAAATTAAATACGTCACAAAATACATAACGTCACAAAAATAAATGACGTCACAAAATATTTAACGACACAAAATTAAATGACGTCACAAAATAAATAAAGTCACAAAAATAAATGACGTCACAAACATTAATTACGTCACAAAATGCATAACGTCACAAAATATATAACGTCACAAAAATAAATGACGTCACAAAAATTAAGTACGTCACAAAATACATAGCGTCACAAAAATAAATAACGTCACAAAATACATAACGTCACAAAATACATAACGTCACAAAAATAAATGACGTCACAAAATAAATAAAGTCACAAAAATAAATGACGTCACAAAATACATAACGTCACAAAAATTAATGACGTCACAAAATACATAACGTCACAAAAATAAATGACGTCACAAAATACATAACGTCACAAAAATAAATGACGTCACAAAATACATAACGTCATAAAATACATAACGTCACAAAAAATGACGTCACAAAATACATTACGTCAAAAAAAAAATGACGTTACAAAATACATAACGTCACAAAAATAAATGACGTCACAAAATACATAACGTCACAAAAATAAATGACGTCAGAAAATACATAACGTCACAAAAAAAATGACGTCACAAAATACATAATGTCATAAAAATAAATGACGTCCCAAAATACATAACGTCACAAAAATAAATGACGTCACAAAATACATAACGTCACAAAAATAAATGACGTCAAAAAATACATAACGTCACAAAAATAAATGACGTCACAAACATAATGACGTCACAAAATACATATTGTCACAAAAATAAATGACGTCACAAAATACATAACGTCACAAAAATAAATGACGTCACAAAATACATAACGTCAAAAAAAATGACGTCACAAAATACATAACGTCATAAAAATAAATGACGTCACAAAAATTAATTACTTCACAAAATACATAACGTCACAAAAATAAATGACGTCACAAAATACATAACGTCACAAAATATATTACGTCACAAAAATAAATGACGTCACAAAATACATAACGTCACAAAAATAAATAACGTCACAAAATACATAACGTCACAAAAATAAAAGACGTCACAAAAATTAATTACGTCACAAATTACATAACGTCACAAAAACAAATGACGTCAAAAAATACAAAACCTCACAAAAATAAATGATGTCACAAAATACATAACGTCACAAAAATAAATGACGTCACAAAATACATAACGTCACAAAAATAAATGACGTCACAAAATACATAACGTCACAAAAATAAATGACGTCACAAAATACAAAACGTCACAAAAATAAATTACGTCACAAAAATAAATAACGTCACAAAATACATAACGTCATAAAATACATAACGTCACAAAAAATGACGTCACAAAATACATAACGTCAAAAAATAAATGACGTTACAAAATACATAACGTCACAAAAATAAATGACGTCACAAAATACATAACGTCACAAAAATAAATGACGTCAGAAAATACATAACGTCACAAAAAAATGACGTCACAAAATACATAATGTCACAAAAATAAATGACGTCCCAAAATACATAACGTCACAAAAATAAATGACGTCACAAAAATAAATAACGTCACAAAATACATAACGTCACAAAAATAAATGATGTCACAAAATACATAACGTCACAAAAATAAATGACGTCACAAAATACATAACGTCACAAAAATAAATGACGTCACAAAATACATAACGTCACAAAAAAAATGACGTCACAAAATACATAATGTCACAAAAATAAATGACGTCCCAAAATACATAACGTCACAAAAAAAATGACGTCACAAAATACATAACGTCACAAAAATAAATGACGTCACAAAAATAAATAACGTCACAAAATACATAACGTCACAAAAATAAATGACGTCACAAAATACATAACGTTACAAAAATAAATGACGTCACAAAATACATAACGTCACAAAAATAAATGACGTCACAAAATACATAACGTCACAAAAAATGACGTCACAAAATACATAACGTCACAAAAATAAATGACGTCACAAAATACATAACGTCACAAAAATAAATGACGTCACAAAATACATAAGGTCATAAAATACATAACGTCACAAAAAATGACGTCACAAAATACATAACGTCAAAAAAATAAATGACGTTACAAAATACATAACGTCACAAAAATAAATGACGTCACAAAATACATAACGTCACAAAAATAAATGACGTCAGAAAATACATAACGTCACAAAAAAATGACGTCACAAAATACATAATGTCACAAAAATAAATGACGTCCCAAAATACATAACGTCACAAAAAAAAAATGACGTCACAAAATACATAACGTCACAAAAATAAATGACGTCACAAAATACATATTGTCACAAAAATAAATGACGTCACAAAATACATAACGTCACAAAAATAAATGACGTCACAAAATACATAACGTCAAAAAAAATGACGTCACAAAATACATAACGTCATAAAAATAAATGACGTCACAAAAATTAATTACTTCACATAATACATAACGTCACAAAAATAAATGACGTCACAAAATACATAACATCACAAAATATATTACGTCACAAAAATAAATGACGTCACAAAATACATAACGTCACAAAAATAAATGACGTCACAAAAATAAATAACGTCACAAAATACATAACGTCACAAAAATAAATGACGTCACAAAATACATAACGTTACAAAAATAAATGACGTCACAAAATACATAACGTTACAAAAATAAATGACGTCACAAAATACATAACGTCACAAAAATAAATGACGTCACAAAATACATAACGTCACAAAAATAAATGACGTCAAAAAATACAAAACCTCACAAAAATAAATGATGTCACAAAATACATAACGTCACAAAAATAAATGACGTCACAAAATACATAACGTCACAAAAATAAATGACGTCACAAAATACATAACGTCACAAAAAATGACGTCACAAAATACATAACGTCACAAAAATAAATGACGTCACAAAATACATAACGTCACAAAAATAAATGACGTCACAAAATACATAAGGTCATAAAATACATAACGTCACAAAAAATGACGTCACAAAATACATAACGTCAAAAAAATAAATGACGTTACAAAATACATAACGTCACAAAAATAAATGACGTCACAAAATACATAACGTCACAAAAATAAATGACGTCAGAAAATACATAACGTCACAAAAAAAATGACGTCACAAAATACATAATGTCACAAAAATAAATGACGTCCCAAAATACATAACGTCACAAAAAAAATGACGTCACAAAATACATAACGTCACAAAAATAAATGACGTCAAAAAATACATAACGTCACAAAAATAAATGACGTCACAAACATAATGACGTCACAAAATACATATTGTCACAAAAATAAATGACGTCACAAAATACATAACGTCACAAAAATAAATGACGTCACAAAATACATAACGTCAAAAAAAATGACGTCACAAAATACATAACGTCATAAAAATAAATGACGTCACAAAAATTAATTACTTCACAAAATACATAACGTCACAAAAATAAATGACGTCACAAAATACATAACGTCACAAAATATATTACGTCACAAAAATAAATGACGTCACAAAATACATAACGTCACAAAATACATAACGTCACAAAAATAAATGACGTCACAAAATAAATAAAGTCACAAAAATAAATGACGTCACAAAATGCATAACGTCACAAAAATAAATGATGTCACAAAATACATAACGTCACAAAAATAAATGACGTCATAAAATACATAACGTCACAAAAATAAATGACGTCACAAAAATTTATTACGTCACGAAAATAAATAACGTCACAAAATACATAACGTCACAAAATACATAGCGGCACAAAAATAAAAGACGTCACAAAGTACATAACGTCACAAAAATAAATGACGTCACAAAATACATAACGTCAAAAAAATAAATGACGTCAAAAAAATACATAACGTCACAAAAATAAATGATGTCACAAAATACATAACGTCACAAAAATAAATGACGTCACAAAATACATAACGTCACAAAAATAAATGACGTCACAAAATACATAACGTCACAAAAATAAATAACGTCACAATAATAAATGACGTCACAAAATACATAACGTCACAAAAATAAATAACGTCACAAAATACATAACGTCACAAAAATAAATGACGTCACAAAATACATAACGTCACAAATATAAATGACGTCACAATAATAAATGACGTCACAAAATACATAACGTCACAAAAATAAATGACGTCACAAAATACATAACGTCACAAAAATAAATGACGTCACAAAAATTAATTACGTCACAAAATACATAACGTCACAAAATATATAACGTCACAAAAATAAATGACGTCACAAAAATTAATTAGGTCACAAAATACATAACGTCACAAAAATAAATAACGTCACAAAATACATAACGTCACAAAAATAAAAGACGTCACAAAAATTAATTACGTCACAAATTACATAACGTCACAGAAATAAATGACGTCAAAAAATACAAAACCTCACAAAAATAAATGATGTCACAAAATACATAACGTCACAAAAATAAATGACGTCACAAAATACATAACGTCACAAAAATAAATGACGTCACAAAATACATAACGTCACAAAAATAAATGACGTCACAAAATACAAAACGTCACAAAAATAAATGACGTCACAAAAATAAATAACGTCACAAAATACATAACGTCATAAAATACATAACGTCACAAATAATGACGTCACAAAATACATAACGTCAAAAAAATAAATGACGTTACAAAATACATAACGTCACAAAAATAAATGACGTCACAAAATACATAACGTCACAAAAATAAATGACGTCAGAAAATACATAACGTCACAAAAAAATGACGTCACAAAATACATAATGTCACAAAAATAAATGACGTCCCAAAATACATAACGTCACAAAAATAAATGACGTCACAAAATACATAACGTCACAAAAATAAATGACGTCACAAAATACATAACGTCACAAAATTAATTACGTCACAAAATACATATTGTCACAAAAATAAATGACGTCACAAAATACATAACGTCACAAAAATAAATGACGTCACAAAATACATAACGTCAAAAAAAATGACGTCACAAAATACATAACGTCATAAAAATAAATAACGTCACAAAAATTAATTACTTCACATAATACATAACGTCACAAAAATAAATGACGTCACAAAATACATAACATCACAAAATAAATTACGTCACAAAAATAAATGACGTCACAAAATACATAACGTCACAAAAATAAATGACGTCACAAAAATAAATAACGTCACAAAATACATAACGTCACAAAAATAAATGACGTCACAAAATACATAACGTTACAAAAATAAATGACGTCACAAAATACATAACGTTACAAAAATAAATGACGTCACAAAATACATAACGTCACAAAAATAAATGACGTCACAAAATACATAACGTCACAAAAATAAATGACGTCAAAAAATACAAAACCTCACAAAAATAATTGATGTCACAAAATACATAACGTCACAAAAATAAATGACGTCACAAAATACATAACGTCACAAAAATAAATGACGTCACAGAATACATAACGTCACAAAAATAAATGACGTCACAAAATACATAACGTCACAAAAATAAATGACGTCACAAAAATAAATAACGTCACAAAATACATAACGTCACAAAAATAAATGACGTCACAAAATACATAACGTTACAAAAATAAATGACGTCACAAAATACATAACGTCACAAAAATAAATGACGTCACAAAATACATAACGTCACAAAAAATGACGTCACAAAATACATAACGTCACAAAAATAAATGACGTCACAAAATACATAACGTCACAAAAATAAATGACGTCACAAAATACATAAGGTCATAAAATACATAACGTCACAAAAAATGACGTCACAAAATACATAACGTCAAAAAAATAAATGACGTTACAAAATACATAACGTCACAAAAATAAATGACGTCACAAAATACATAACGTCACAAAAATAAATGACGTCAGAAAATACATAACGTCACAAAAAAATGACGTCACAAAATACATAATGTCACAAAAATAAATGACGTCCCAAAATACATAACGTCACAAAAAAAAATGACGTCACAAAATACATAACGTCACAAAAATAAATGACGTCAAAAAATACATAACGTCACAAAAATAAATGACGTCACAAACATAATGACGTCACAAAATACATATTGTCACAAAAATAAATGACGTCACAAAATACATAACGTCACAAAAATAAATGACGTCACAAAATACATAACGTCAAAAAAAAATGACGTCACAAAATACATAACGTCATAAAAATAAATGACGTCACAAAAATTAATTACTTCACAAAATACATAACGTCACAAAAATAAATGACGTCACAAAATACATAACGTCACAAAATATATTACGTCACAAAAATAAATGACGTCACAAAATACATAACGTCACAAAATACATAACGTCACAAAAATAAATGACGTCACAAAATAAATAAAGTCACAAAAATAAATGACGTCACAAAATGCATAACGTCACAAAAATAAATGACGTCACAAAATACATAACGTCACAAAAATAAATGACGTCACAAAATACATAACGTCAAAAAAATAAATGACGTCACAAAATACATAACGTCACAAAAATAAATAACGTCACAAAATACATAACGTCACAAAAATAAATGACGTCACAAAATAAATAAAGTCACAAAAATAAATGACGTCACAAAATACATAACGTCACAAAAATAAATGACGTCACAAAATACATAACGTCACAAAATTAAATACGTCACAAAATACATAACGTCACAAAAATAAATGACGTCACAAAATATTTAACGACACAAAATTAAATGACGTCACAAAATAAATAAAGTCACAAAAATAAATGACGTCACAAACATTAATTACGTCACAAAATGCATAACGTCACAAAATATATAACGTCACAAAAATAAATGACGTCACAAAAATTAAGTACGTCACAAAATACATAGCGTCACAAAAATAAATAACGTCACAAAATACATAACGTCACAAAATACATAACGTCACAAAAATAAATGACGTCACAAAATAAATAAAGTCACAAAAATAAATGACGTCACAAAATACATAACGTCACAAAAATTAATGACGTCACAAAATACATAACGTCACAAAAATAAATGACGTCACAAAATACATAACGTCACAAAAATAAATGACGTCACAAAATACATAACGTCATAAAATACATAACGTCACAAAAAATGACGTCACAAAATACATTACGTCAAAAAAATAAATGACGTTACAAAATACATAACGTTACAAAAATAAATGACGTCACAAAATACACAACGTCACAAAAATAAATGACGTCACAAAATACATAACGTCACAAAAATAAATGACGTCAAAAAATACAAAACCTCACAAAAATAATTGATGTCACAAAATACATAACGTCACAAAAATAAATGACGTCACAAAATACATAACGTCACAAAAATAAATGACGTCACAGAATACATAACGTCACAAAAATAAATGACGTCACAAAATACATAACGTCACAAAAATAAATGACGTCACAAAAATAAATAACGTCACAAAATACATAACGTCACAAAAATAAATGACGTCACAAAATACATAACGTTACAAAAATAAATGACGTCACAAAATACATAACGTCACAAAAATAAATGACGTCACAAAATACATAACGTCACAAAAATAAATGACGTCACAAAATACATAACGTCACAAAAATAAATGACGTCACAAAATACATAACGTTACAAAAATAAATGACGTCACAAAATACATAACGTCAAAAAAATAAATGACGTTACAAAATACATAACGTCACAAAAATAAATGACGTCACAAAATACATAACGTCACAAAAATAAATGACGTCAGAAAATACATAACGTCACAAAAAAATGACGTCACAAAATACATAATGTCACAAAAATAAATGACGTCCCAAAATACATAACGTCACAAAAAAAATGACGTCACAAAATACATAACGTCACAAAAATAAATGACGTCAAAAAATACATAACGTCACAAAAATAAATGACGTCACAAACATAATGACGTCACAAAATACATATTGTCACAAAAATAAATGACGTCACAAAATACATAACGTCACAAAAATAAATGACGTCACAAAATACATAGCGTCAAAAAAAATGACGTCACAAAATACATAACGTCATAAAAATAAATGACGTCACAAAAATTAATTACTTCACAAAATACATAACGTCACAAAAATAAATGACGTCACAAAATACATAACGTCACAAAATATATTACGTCACAAAAATAAATGACGTCACAAAAAACATAACGTCACAAAATACATAACGTCACAAAAATAAATGACGTCACAAAATAAATAAAGTCACAAAAATAAATGACGTCACAAAATGCATAAAGTCACAAAAATAAATGACGTCACAAAATACATAACGTCACAAAAATAAATGACGTCACAAAATACATAACGTCAAAAAAATAAATGACGTCACAAAATTCATAACGTCACAAAAATAAATAACGTCACAAAATACATAACGTCACAAAAATAAATGACGTCACAAAATAAATAAAGTCACAAAAATAAATGACGTCACAAAATACATAACGTCACAAAAATAAATGACGTCACAAAATACATAACGTCACAAAATTAAATACGTCACAAAATACATAACGTCACAAAAATAAATGACGTCACAAAATATTTAACGACACAAAATTAAATGACGTCACAAAATAAATAAAGTCACAAAAATAAATGACGTCACAAACATTAATTACGTCACAAAATGCATAACGTCACAAAATATATAACGTCACAAAAATAAATGACGTCACAAAAATTAAGTACGTCACAAAATACATAGCGTCACAAAAATAAATAACGTCACAAAATACATAACGTCACAAAATACATAACGTCACAAAAATAAATGACGTCACAAAATAAATAAAGTCACAAAAATAAATGACGTCACAAAATACATAACGTCACAAAAATTAATGACGTCACAAAATACATAACGTCACAAAAATAAATGACGTCACAAAATACATAACGTCACAAAAATAAATGACGTCACAAAATACATAATGTCATAAAATACATAACGTCACAAAAAATGACGTCACAAAATACATTACGTCAAAAAAATAAATGACGTTACAAAATACATAACGTCACAAAAATAAATGACGTCACAAAATACATAACGTCACAAAAATAAATGACGTCACAAAATACATAATGTCATAAAATACATAACGTCAAAAAAAATGACGTCACAAAATACATAACGTCATAAAAATAAATGACGTCACAAAAATTAATTACTTCACAAAATACATAACGTCACAAAAATAAATGACGTCACAAAATACATAACGTCACAAAATATATTACGTCACAAAAATAAATGACGTCACAAAATACATAACGTCACAAAAATAAATAACGTCACAAAATACATAACGTCACAAAAATAAAAGACGTCACAAAAATTAATTACGTCACAAATTACATAACGTCACAAAAATAAATGACGTCAAAAAATACAAAACCTCACAAAAATAAATGATGTCACAAAATACATAACGTCACAAAAATAAATGACGTCACAAAATACATAACGTCACAAAAATAAATGACGTCACAAAATACATAACGTCACAAAAATAAATGACGTCACAAAATACAAAACGTCACAAAAATAAATGACGTCACAAAAATAAATAACGTCACAAAATACATAACGTCATAAAATACATAACGTCACAAAAAATGACGTCACAAAATACATAACGTCAAAAAAATAAATGACGTTACAAAATACATAACGTCACAAAAATAAATGACGTCACAAAATACATAACGTCACAAAAATAAATGACGTCAGAAAATACATAACGTCACAAAAAAATGACGTCACAAAATACATAATGTCACAAAAATAAATGACGTCCCAAAATACATAACGTCACAAAAATAAATGACGTCACAAAATACATAACGTCACAAAAATAAATGACGTCACAAAATACATAACGTCACAAAATTAATTACGTCACAAAATACATATTGTCACAAAAATAAATGACGTCACAAAATACATAACGTCACAAAAATAAATGACGTCACAAAATACATAACGTCAAAAAAAATGACGTCACAAAATACATAACGTCATAAAAATAAATGACGTCACAAAAATTAATTACTTCACATAGTACATAACGTCACAAATATAAATGACGTCACAAAATACATAACATCACAAAATATATTACGTCACAAAAATAAATGACGTCACAAAATACATAACGTCACAAAAATAAATGACGTCACAAAAATAAATAACGTCACA
This sequence comes from Flexamia atlantica, assembly GCA_035578135.1. Lineage (NCBI taxonomy): Eukaryota > Metazoa > Arthropoda > Insecta > Hemiptera > Cicadellidae > Flexamia > Flexamia atlantica. The sequence continues at coordinate 1,358,822 of JAQJVK010000061.1, forward strand.
AAATACATAACGTCACAAAAATAAATGACGTCACAAAATACATAACGTTACAAAAATAAATGACGTCACAAAATACATAACGTTACAAAAATAAATGACGTCACAAAATACATAACGTCACAAAAATAAATGACGTCACAAAATACATAACGTCACAAAAATAAATGACGTCAAAAAATACAAAACCTCACAAAAATAAATGATGTCACAAAATACATAACGTCACAAAAATAAATGACGTCACAAAATACATAACGTCACAAAAATAAATGACGTCACAAAATACATAACGTCACAAAAAATGACGTCACAAAATACATAACGTCACAAAAATAAATGACGTCACAAAATACATAACGTCACAAAAATAAATGACGTCACAAAATACATAAGGTCATAAAATACATAACGTCACAAAAAATGACGTCACAAAATACATAACGTCAAAAAAATAAATGACGTTACAAAATACATAACGTCACAAAAATAAATGACGTCACAAATTACATAACGTCACAAAAATAAATGACGTCAGAAAATACATAACGTCACAAAAAAAATGACGTCACAAAATACATAATGTCACAAAAATAAATGACGTCCCAAAATACATAACGTCACAAAAAAATGACGTCACAAAATACATAACGTCACAAAAATAAATGACGTCAAAAAATACATAACGTCACAAAAATAAATGACGTCACAAACATAATGACGTCACAAAATACATATTGTCACAAAAATAAATGACGTCACAAAATACATAACGTCACAAAAATAAATGACGTCACAAAATACATAACGTCAAAAAAAAAATGACGTCACAAAATACATAACGTCATAAAAATAAATGACGTCACAAAAATTAATTACTTCACAAAATACATAACGTCACAAAAATAAATGACGTCACAAAATACATAACGTCACAAAATATATTACGTCACAAAAATAAATGACGTCACAAAATACATAACGTCACAAAATACATAACGTCACAAAAATAAATGACGTCACAAAATAAATAAAGTCACAAAAATAAATGACGTCACAAAATGCATAACGTCACAAAAATAAATGATGTCACAAAATATATAACGTCACAAAAATAAATGACGTCATAAAATACATAACGTCACAAAAATAAATGACGTCACAAAAATTTATTACGTCACGAAAATAAATAACGTCACAAAATACATAACGTCACAAAATACATAGCGGCACAAAAATAAAAGACGTCACAAAGTACATAACGTCACAAAAATAAATGACGTCACAAAATACATAACGTCAAAAAAATAAATGACGTCAAAAAAATACATAACGTCACAAAAATAAATAACGTCACAAAATACATAACGTCACAAAAATAAATGACGTCACAAAATAAATAAAGTCACAAAAATAAATGACGTCACAAAATACATAACGTCACAAAAATAAATGACGTCACAAAATACATAACGTCACAAAATTAAATACGTCACAAAATACATAACGTCACAAAAATAAATGACGTCACAAAATATTTAACGACACAAAATTAAATGACGTCACAAAATAAATAAAGTCACAAAAATAAATGACGTCACAAACATTAATTACGTCACAAAATGCATAACGTCACAAAATATATAACGTCACAAAAATAAATGACGTCACAAAAATTAAGTACGTCACAAAATACATAGCGTCACAAAAATAAATAACGTCACAAAATACATAACGTCACAAAATACATAACGTCACAAAAATAAATGACGTCACAAAATAAATAAAGTCACAAAAATAAATGACGTCACAAAATACATAACGTCACAAAAATTAATGACGTCACAAAATACATAACGTCACAAAAATAAATGACGTCACAAAATACATAACGTCACAAAAATAAATGACGTCACAAAATACATAATGTCATAAAATACATAACGTCACAAAAAATGACGTCACAAAATACATTACGTCAAAAAAATAAATGACGTTACAAAATACATAACGTCACAAAAATAAATGACGTCACAAAATACATAACGTCACAAAAATAAATGACGTCACAAAATACATAATGTCATAAAATACATAACGTCAAAAAAAATGACGTCACAAAATACATAACGTCATAAAAATAAATGACGTCACAAAAATTAATTACTTCACAAAATACATAACGTCACAAAAATAAATGACGTCACAAAATACATAACGTCACAAAATATATTACGTCACAAAAATAAATGACGTCACAAAATACATAACGTCACAAAAATAAATAACGTCACAAAATACATAACGTCACAAAAATAAAAGACGTCACAAAAATTAATTACGTCACAAATTACATAACGTCACAAAAATAAATGACGTCAAAAAATACAAAACCTCACAAAAATAAATGATGTCACAAAATACATAACGTCACAAAAATAAATGACGTCACAAAATACATAACGTCACAAAAATAAATGACGTCACAAAATACATAACGTCACAAAAATAAATGACGTCACAAAATACAAAACGTCACAAAAATAAATGACGTCACAAAAATAAATAACGTCACAAAATACATAACGTCATAAAATACATAACGTCACAAAAAATGACGTCACAAAATACATAACGTCAAAAAAATAAATGACGTTACAAAATACATAACGTCACAAAAATAAATGACGTCACAAAATACATAACGTCACAAAAATAAATGACGTCAGAAAATACATAACGTCACAAAAAAATGACGTCACAAAATACATAATGTCACAAAAATAAATGACGTCCCAAAATACATAACGTCACAAAAATAAATGACGTCACAAAATACATAACGTCACAAAAATAAATGACGTCACAAAATACATAACGTCACAAAATTAATTACGTCACAAAATACATATTGTCACAAAAATAAATGACGTCACAAAATACATAACGTCACAAAAATAAATGACGTCACAAAATACATAACGTCAAAAAAAATGACGTCACAAAATACATAACGTCATAAAAATAAATGACGTCACAAAAATTAATTACTTCACATAATACATAACGTCACAAATATAAATGACGTCACAAAATACATAACATCACAAAATATATTACGTCACAAAAATAAATGACGTCACAAAATACATAACGTCACAAAAATAAATGACGTCACAAAAATAAATAACGTCACAAAATACATAACGTCACAAAAATAAATGACGTCACAAAATACATAACGTTACAAAAATAAATGACGTCACAAAATACATAACGTTACAAAAATAAATGACGTCACAAAATACATAACGTCACAAAAATAAATGACGTCACAAAATACATAACGTCACAAAAATAAATGACGTCAAAAAATACAAAACCTCACAAAAATAAATGATGTCACAAAATACATAACGTCACAAAAATAAATGACGTCACAAAATACATAACGTCACAAAAATAAATGACGTCACAAAATACATAACGTCACAAATAATGACGTCACAAAATACATAACGTCACAAAAATAAATGACGTCACAAAATACATAACGTCACAAAAATAAATGACGTCACAAAATACATAAGGTCATAAAATACATAACGTCACAAAAAATGACGTCACAAAATACATAACGTCAAAAAAATAAATGACGTTACAAAATACATAACGTCACAAAAATAAATGACGTCACAAATTACGTAACGTCACAAAAATAAATGACGTCAGAAAATACATAACGTCACAAAAAAAATGACGTCACAAAATACATAATGTCACAAAAATAAATGACGTCCCAAAATACATAACGTCACAAAAAAAATGACGTCACAAAATACATAACGTCACAAAAATAAATGACGTCAAAAAATACATAACGTCACAAAAATAAATGACGTCACAAACATAATGACGTCACAAAATACATATTGTCACAAAAATAAATGACGTCACAAAATACATAACGTCACAAAAATAAATGACGTCACAAAATACATAACGTCAAAAAAAAATGACGTCACAAAATACATAACGTCATAAAAATAAATGACGTCACAAAAATTAATTACTTCACAAAATACATAACGTCACAAAAATAAATGACGTCACAAAATACATAACGTCACAAAATATATTACGTCACAAAAATAAATGACGTCACAAAATACATAACGTCACAAAATACATAACGTCACAAAAATAAATGACGTCACAAAATAAATAAAGTCACAAAAATAAATGACGTCACAAAATGCATAACGTCACAAAAATAAATGATGTCACAAAATATATAACGTCACAAAAATAAATGACGTCATAAAATACATAACGTCACAAAAATAAATGACGTCACAAAAATTTATTACGTCACGAAAATAAATAACGTCACAAAATACATAACGTCACAAAATACATAGCGGCACAAAAATAAAAGACGTCACAAAGTACATAACGTCACAAAAATAAATGACGTCACAAAATACATAACGTCAAAAAAATAAATGACGTCAAAAAAATACATAACGTCACAAAAATAAATGATGTCACAAAATACATAACGTCACAAAAATAAATGACGTCACAAAATACATAACGTCACAAAAATAAATGACGTCACAAAATACATAACGTCACAAAAATAAATGACGTCACAAAATACATAACGTCACAAAAATAAATGACGTCACAAAATACATAACGTCAAAAAAAATGACGTCACAAAATACATAACGTCATAAAAATAAATGACGTCACAAAAATTAATTACTTCACATAATACATAACGTCACAAAAATAAATGACGTCACAAAATACATAACATCACAAAATATATTACGTCACAAAAATAAATGACGTCACAAAATACATAACGTCACAAAAATAAATGACGTCACAAAAATAAATAACGTCACAAAATACATAACGTCACAAAAATAAATGACGTCACAAAATACATAACGTTACAAAAATAAATGACGTCACAAAATACATAACGTTACAAAAATAAATGACGTCACAAAATACATAACGTCACAAAAATAAATGACGTCACAAAATACATAACGTCACAAAAATAAATGACGTCAAAAAATACAAAACCTCACAAAAATAAATGATGTCACAAAATACATAACGTCACAAAAATAAATGACGTCACAAAATACATAACGTCACAAAAATAAATGACGTCACAAAATACATAACGTCACAAAAAATGACGTCACAAAATACATAACGTCACAAAAATAAATGACGTCACAAAATACATAACGTCACAAAAATAAATGACGTCACAAAATACATAAGGTCATAAAATACATAACGTCACAAAAAATGACGTCACAAAATACATAACGTCAAAAAAATAAATGACGTTACAAAATACATAACGTCACAAAAATAAATGACGTCACAAATTACATAACGTCACAAAAATAAATGACGTCAGAAAATACATAACGTCACAAAAAAAATGACGTCACAAAATACATAATGTCACAAAAATAAATGACGTCCCAAAATACATAACGTCACAAAAAAAATGACGTCACAAAATACATAACGTCACAAAAAAAATGACGTCACAAAATACATAACGTCACAAAAATAAATGACGTCAAAAAATACATAACGTCACAAAAATAAATGACGTCACAAACATAATGACGTCACAAAATACATATTGTCACAAAAATAAATGACGTCACAAAATACATAACGTCAAAAAAATAAATGACATCAAAAAAATACATAACGTCACAAAAATAAATGATGTCACAAAATACATAACGTCACAAAAATAAATGACGTCACAAAATACATAACGTCACAAAAATAAATGACGTCACAAAATACATAACGTCACAAAAAAAATGACGTCACAAAATACATAACGTCACAAAAATAAATGACGTCAAAAAATACATAACGTCACAAAAATAAATGACGTCACAAAAATAAAAGACGTCACAAAGTACATAACGTCACAAAAATAAATGACGTCACAAAATACATAACGTCAAAAAAATAAATGACGTCAAAAAAATACATAACGTCACAAAAATAAATGATGTCACAAAATACATAACGTCACAAAAATAAATGACGTCACAAAATACATAACGTCACAAAAATAAATGACGTCACAAAATACATAACGTCACAAAAATAAATGACGTCACAAAAAAAATAACGTTACAAAAATAAATGACGTCACAAAATACATAACGTCACAAAAATAAATGACGTCCAAAATACATAACGTCACAAAATACATAACGTCACAAAATATATAACGTCACAAAAATAAATGACGTCACAAAAATTAATTAGGTCACAAAATACATAACGTCACAAAAATAAATAACGTCACAATAATAAATGACGTCACAAAATACATAACGTCACAAAAATAAATAACGTCACAAAATACATAACGTCACAAAAATTAATGACGTCACAAAATACATAACGTCACAAATATAAATGACGTCACAATAATAAATGACGTCACAAAATACATAACGTCACAAAAATAAATGACGTCACAAAATACATAACGTCACAAAAATAAATGACGTCACAAAAATTAATTACGTCACAAAATACATAACGTCACAAAATATATAACGTCACAAAAATAAATGACGTCACAAAAATTAATTAGGTCACAAAATACATAACGTCACAAAAATAAATAACGTCACAAAATACATAACGTCACAAAAATAAAAGACGTCACAAAAATTAATTACGTCACAAATTACATAACGTCACAAAAATAAATGACGTCAAAAAATACAAAACCTCACAAAAATAAATGATGTCACAAAATACATAACGTCACAAAAATAAATGACGTCACAAAATACATAACGTCACAAAAATAAATGACGTCACAAAATACATAACGTCACAAAAATAAATGACGTCACAAAATACAAAACGTCACAAAAATAAATGACGTCACAAAAATAAATAACGTCACAAAATACATAACGTCATAAAATACATAACGTCACAAAAAATGACGTCACAAAATACATAACGTCAAAAAAATAAATGACGTTACAAAATACATAACGTCACAAAAATAAATGACGTCACAAAATACATAACGTCACAAAAATAAATGACGTCAGAAAATACATAACGTCACAAAAAAATGACGTCACAAAATACATAATGTCACAAAAATAAATGACGTCCCAAAATACATAACGTCACAAAAATAAATGACGTCACAAAATACATAACGTCACAAAAATAAATGACGTCACAAAATACATAACGTCACAAAATTAATTACGTCACAAAATACATATTGTCACAAAAATAAATGACGTCACAAAATACATAACGTCACAAAAATAAATGACGTCACAAAATACATAACGTCAAAAAAAATGACGTCACAAAATACATAACGTCATAAAAATAAATTACGTCACAAAAATTAATTACTTCACATAATACATAACGTCACAAAAATAAATGACGTCAAAAAATACATAACATCACAAAATATATTACGTCACAAAAATAAATGACGTCACAAAATACATAACGTCACAAAAATAAATGACGTCACAAAAATAAATAACGTCACAAAATACATAACGTCACAAAAATAAATGACGTCACAAAATACATAACGTCACAAAAATAAATGACGTCAGAAAATACATAACGTCACAAAAAAAATGACGTCACAAAATACATAACGTCACAAAAAATGACGTCACAAAATACATAACGTCACAAAAATAAATGACGTCACAAAATACATAACGTCACAAAAATAAATGACGTCACAAAATACATAAGGTCATAAAATACATAACGTCACAAAAAATGACGTCACAAAATACATAACGTCAAAAAAATAAATGACGTTACAAAATACATAACGTCACAAAAATAAATGACGTCACAAAATACATAACGTCACAAAAATAAATGACGTCAGAAAATACATAACGTCACAAAAAAAATGACGTCACAAAATACATAATGTCACAAAAATAAATGACGTCCCAAAATACATAACGTCACAAAAAAAAATGACGTCACAAAATACATAACGTCACAAAAATAAATGACGTCAAAAAATACATAACGTCACAAAAATAAATGACGTCACAAACATAATGACGTCACAAAATACATATTGTCACAAAAATAAATGACGTCACAAAATACATAACGTCACAAAAATTAATGACGTCACAAAATACATAACGTCACAAAAATAAATGACGTCACAAAATACATAACGTCACAAAAATAAATGACGTCAGAAAATACATAACGTCACAAAAAAAATGACGTCACAAAATACATAATGTCACAAAAATAAATGACGTCCCAAAATACATAACGTCACAAAAAAAATGACGTCACAAAATACATAACGTCACAAAAATAAATGACGTCAAAAAATACATAACGTCACAAAAATAAATGACGTCACAAACATAATGACGTCACAAAATACATATTGTCACAAAAATAAATGACGTCACAAAATACATAACGTCACAAAAATAAATGACGTCACAAAATACATAACGTCAAAAAAAAAATGACGTCACAAAATACATAACGTCATAAAAATAAATGACGTCACAAAAATTAATTACTTCACAAAATACATAACGTCACAAAAATAAATGACGTCACAAAATACATAACGTCACAAAATATATTACGTCACAAAAATAAATGACGTCACAAAATACATAACGTCACAAAATACATAACGTCACAAAAATAAATGACGTCACAAAATAAATAAAGTCACAAAAATAAATGACGTCACAAAATGCATAACGTCACAAAAATAAATGATGTCACAAAATATATAACGTCACAAAAATAAATGACGTCATAAAATACATAACGTCACAAAAATAAATGACGTCACAAAAATTTATTACGTCACGAAAATAAATAACGTCACAAAATACATAACGTCACAAAATACATAGCGGCACAAAAATAAAAGACGTCACAAAGTACATAACGTCACAAAAATAAATGACGTCACAAAATACATAACGTCAAAAAAATAAATGACGTCAAAAAAATACATAACGTCACAAAAATAAATGATGTCACAAAATACATAACGTCACAAAAATTAATGACGTCACAAAATACATAACGTCACAAAAATAAATGACGTCACAAAATACATAACGTCACAAAAATAAATGACGTCACAAAATACATAACGTCACAAAAATAAATGACGTCACAAAATACATAACGTCAAAAAAAATGACGTCACAAAATACATAACGTCATAAAAATAAATGACGTCACAAAAATTAATTACTTCACATAATACATAACGTCACAAAAATAAATGACGTCACAAAATACATAACATCACAAAATATATTACGTCACAAAAATAAATGACGTCACAAAATACATAACGTCACAAAAATAAATGACGTCACAAAAATAAATAACGTCACAAAAATAAATGACGTCACAAAAATAAATAACGTCACAAAATACATAACGTCACAAAAATAAATGACGTCACAAAATACATAACGTTACAAAAATAAATGACGTCACAAAATACATAACGTTACAAAAATAAATGACGTCACAAAATACATAACGTCACAAAAATAAATGACGTCACAAAATACATAACGTCACAAAAATAAATGACGTCAAAAAATACAAAACCTCACAAAAATAAATAATGTCACAAAATACATAACGTCACAAAAATAAATGACGTCACAAAATACATAACGTCACAAAAATAAATGACGTCACAAAATACATAACGTCACAAAAAATGACGTCACAAAATACATAACGTCACAAAAATAAATGACGTCACAAAATACATAACGTCACAAAAATAAATGACGTCACAAAATACATAAGGTCATAAAATACATAACGTCACAAAAAATGACGTCACAAAATACATAACGTCAAAAAAATAAATGACGTTACAAAATACATAACGTCACAAAAATAAATGACGTCACAAATTACATAACGTCACAAAAATAAATGACGTCAGAAAATACATAACGTCACAAAAAAAATGACGTCACAAAATACATAATGTCACAAAAATAAATGACGTCCCAAAATACATAACGTCACAAAAAAAATGACGTCACAAAATACATAACGTCACAAAAAAAATGACGTCACAAAATACATAACGTCACAAAAATAAATGACGTCAAAAAATACATAACGTCACAAAAATAAATGACGTCACAAACATAATGACGTCACAAAATACATATTGTCACAAAAATAAATGACGTCACAAAATACATAACGTCAAAAAAATAAATGACGTCAAAAAAATACATAACGTCACAAAAATAAATGATGTCACAAAATACATAACGTCACAAAAATAAATGACGTCACAAAATACATAACGTCACAAAAATAAATGACGTCACAAAATACATAACGTCACAAAAAAAATGACGTCACAAAATACATAACGTCACAAAAATAAATGACGTCAAAAAATACATAACGTCACAAAAATAAATGACGTCACAAAAATAAAAGACGTCACAAAGTACATAACGTCACAAAAATAAATGACGTCACAAAATACATAACGTCAAAAAAATAAATGACGTCAAAAAAATACATAACGTCACAAAAATAAATGATGTCACAAAATACATAACGTCACAAAAATAAATGACGTCACAAAATACATAACGTCACAAAAATAAATGACGTCACAAAATACATAACGTCACAAAAATAAATGACGTCACAAAAAAAATAACGTTACAAAAATAAATGACGTCACAAAATACATAACGTCACAAAAATAAATGACGTCCAAAATACATAACGTCACAAAATACATAACGTCACAAAATATATAACGTCACAAAAATAAATGACGTCACAAAAATTAATTAGGTCACAAAATACATAACGTCACAAAAATAAATAACGTCACAATAATAAATGACGTCACAAAATACATAACGTCACAAAAATAAATAACGTCACAAAATACATAACGTCACAAAAATAAATGACGTCACAAAATACATAACGTCACAAATATAAATGACGTCACAATAATAAATGACGTCACAAAATACATAACGTCACAAAAATAAATGACGTCACAAAATACATAACGTCACAAAAATAAATGACGTCACAAAAATTAATTACGTCACAAAATACATAACGTCACAAAATATATAACGTCACAAAAATAAATGACGTCACAAAAATTAATTAGGTCACAAAATACATAACGTCACAAAAATAAATAACGTCACAAAATACATAACGTCACAAAAATAAAAGACGTCACAAAAATTAATTACGTCACAAATTACATAACGTCACAAAAATAAATGACGTCAAAAAATACAAAACCTCACAAAAATAAATGATGTCACAAAATACATAACGTCACAAAAATAAATGACGTCACAAAATACATAACGTCACAAAAATAAATGACGTCACAAAATACATAACGTCACAAAAATAAATGACGTCACAAAATACAAAACGTCACAAAAATAAATGACGTCACAAAAATAAATAACGTCACAAAATACATAACGTCATAAAATACATAACGTCACAAAAAATGACGTCACAAAATACATAACGTCAAAAAAATAAATGACGTTACAAAATACATAACGTCACAAAAATAAATGACGTCACAAAATACATAACGTCACAAAAATAAATGACGTCAGAAAATACATAACGTCACAAAAAAATGACGTCACAAAATACATAATGTCACAAAAATAAATGACGTCCCAAAATACATAACGTCACAAAAATAAATGACGTCACAAAATACATAACGTCACAAAAATAAATGACGTCACAAAATACATAACGTCACAAAATTAATTACGTCACAAAATACATATTGTCACAAAAATAAATGACGTCACAAAATACATAACGTCACAAAAATAAATGACGTCACAAAATACATAACGTCAAAAAAAATGACGTCACAAAATACATAACGTCATAAAAATAAATGACGTCACAAAAATTAATTACTTCACATAATACATAACGTCACAAAAATAAATGACGTCACAAAATACATAACATCACAAAATATATTACGTCACAAAAATAAATGACGTCACAAAATACATAACGTCACAAAAATAAATGACGTCAAAAAATACAAAACCTCACAAAAATAATTGATGTCACAAAATACATAACGTCACAAAAATAAATGACGTCACAAAATACATAACGTCACAAAAATAAATGACGTCACAGAATACATAACGTCACAAAAATAAATGACGTCACAAAATACATAACGTCACAAAAATAAATGACGTCACAAAAATAAATAACGTCACAAAATACATAACGTCACAAAAATAAATGACGTCACAAAATACATAACGTTACAAAAATAAATGACGTCACAAAATACATAACGTCACAAAAATAAATGACGTCACAAAATACATAACGTCACAAAAAATGACGTCACAAAATACATAACGTCACAAAAATAAATGACGTCACAAAATACATAACGTCACAAAAATAAATGACGTCACAAAATACATAAGGTCATAAAATACATAACGTCACAAAAAATGACGTCACAAAATACATAACGTCAAAAAAATAAATGACGTTACAAAATACATAACGTCACAAAAATAAATGACGTCACAAAATACATAACGTCACAAAAATAAATGACGTCAGAAAATACATAACGTCACAAAAAAAATGACGTCACAAAATACATAATGTCACAAAAATAAATGACGTCCCAAAATACATAACGTCACAAAAAAAATGACGTCACAAAATACATAACGTCACAAAAATAAATGACGTCAAAAAATACATAACGTCACAAAAATAAATGACGTCACAAACATAATGACGTCACAAAATACATATTGTCACAAAAATAAATGACGTCACAAAATACATAACGTCACAAAAATTAATGACGTCACAAAATACATAACGTCACAAAAATAAATGACGTCACAAAATACATAACGTCACAAAAATAAATGACGTCACAAAATACATAACGTCACAAAAAATGACGTCACAAAATACATAACGTCACAAAAATAAATGACGTCAAAAAATACAAAACGTCACAAAAATAAATGACGTCACAAAAATAAATAACGTCACAAAATACATAACGTCATAAAATACATAACGTCACAAAAAATGACGTCACAAAATACATAACGTCACAAAAAAATGACGTCACAAAATACATAATGTCACAAAAATAAATGACGTCCCAAAATACATAACGTCTCAAAAATAAATGACGTCACAAAATACATAACGTCACAAAAATAAATGACGTCACAAAATACATAACGTCACAAAATTAATTACGTCACAAAATACATATTGTCACAAAAATAAATGACGTCACAAAATACATAACGTCACAAAAATAAATGACGTCACAAAATACATAAAGTCAAAAAAAATGACGTCACAAAATACATAACGTCATAAAAATAAATGACGTCACAAAAATTAATTACTTCACATAATACATAACGTCACAAAAATAAATGACGTCACAAAATACATAACATCACAAAATATATTACGTCACAAAAATAAATGACGTCACAAAATACATAACGTCACAAAAATAAATGACGTCAAAAAATACAAAACCTCACAAAAATAATTGATGTCACAAAATACATAACGTCACAAAAATAAATGACGTCACAAAATACATAACGTCACAAAAATAAATGACGTCACAGAATACATAACGTCACAAAAATAAATGACGTCACAAAATACATAACGTCACAAAAATAAATGACGTCACAAAAATAAATAACGTCACAAAATACATAACGTCACAAAAATAAATGACGTCACAAAATACATAACGTTACAAAAATAAATGACGTCACAAAATACATAACGTCACAAAAATAAATGACGTCACAAAATACATAACGTCACAAAAAATGACGTCACAAAATACATAACGTCACAAAAATAAATGACGTCACAAAATACATAACGTCACAAAAATAAATGACGTCACAAAATACATAAGGTCATAAAATACATAACGTCACAAAAAATGACGTCACAAAATACATAACGTCAAAAAAATAAATGACGTTACAAAATACATAACGTCACAAAAATAAATGACGTCACAAAATACATAACGTCACAAAAATAAATGACGTCAGAAAATACATAACGTCACAAAAAAAATGACGTCACAAAATACATAATGTCACAAAAATAAATGACGTCACAAAATACATAAGGTCATAAAATACATAACGTCACAAAAAATGACGTCACAAAATACATAACGTCAAAAAAATAAATGACGTTACAAAATACATAACGTCACAAAAATAAATGACGTCACAAAATACATAACGTCACAAAAATAAATGACGTCAGAAAATACATAACGTCACAAAAAAAATGACGTCACAAAATACATAATGTCACAAAAATAAATGACGTCCCAAAATACATAACGTCACAAAAAATGACGTCACAAAATACATAACGTCACAAAAATAAATGACGTCACAAAATACATAACGTCACAAAAATAAATGACGTCACAAAATACATAACGTCACAAAAATAAATGACGTCACAAAATACATAAGGTCATAAAATACATAACGTCACAAAAAATGACGTCACAAAATACATAACGTCAAAAAAATAAATGACGTTACAAAATACATAACGTCACAAAAATAAATGACGTCACAAAATACATAACGTCACAAAAATAAATGACGTCAGAAAATACATAACGTCACAAAAAAAATGACGTCACAAAATACATAATGTCACAAAAATAAATGACGTCCCAAAATACATAACGTCACAAAAAAAAATGACGTCACAAAATACATAACGTCACAAAAATAAATGACGTCAAAAAATACATAACGTCACAAAAATAAATGACGTCACAAACATAATGACGTCACAAAATACATAACGTCACAAAATATATTACGTCACAAAAATAAATGACGTCACAAAATACATAACGTCACAAAATACATAACGTCACAAAAATAAATGACGTCACAAAATAAATAAAGTCACAAAAATAAATGACGTCACAAAATGCATAACGTCACAAAAATAAATGATGTCACAAAATACATAACGTCACAAAAATAAATGACGTCATAAAATACATAACGTCACAAAAATAAATGACGTCACAAAAATTTATTACGTCACGAAAATAAATAACGTCACAAAATACATAACGTCACAAAATACATAACGGCACAAAAATAAAAGACGTCACAAAGTACATAACGTCACAAAAATAAATGACGTCACAAAATACATAACGTCAAAAAAATAAATGACGTCAAAAAAATACATAACGTCACAAAAATAAATGATGTCACAAAATACATAACGTCACAAAAATAAATGACGTCACAAAAAAAATAACGTTACAAAAATAAATGACGTCACAAAATACATAACGTTACAAAAATAAATGACGTCACAAAATACATAACGTCACAAAAATAAATGACGTCCAAAATACATAACGTCACAAAATACATAACGTCACAAAATATATAACGTCACAAAAATAAATGACGTCACAAAAATTAATTAGGTCACAAAATACATAACGTCACAAAAATAAATAACGTCACAATAATAAATGACGTCACAAAATACATAACGTCACAAAAATAAATAACGTCACAAAATACATAACGTCACAAAAATAAATGACGTCACAAAATACATAACGTCACAAATATAAATGACGTCACAATAATAAATGACGTCACAAAATACATAACGTCACAAAAATAAATGACGTCACAAAATACATAACGTCACAAAAATAAATGACGTCACAAAAATTAATTACGTCACAAAATACATAACGTCACAAAATATATAACGTCACAAAAATAAATGACGTCACAAAAATTAATTAGGTCACAAAATACATAACGTCACAAAAATAAATAACGTCACAAAATACATAACGTCACAAAAATAAAAGACGTCACAAAAATTAATTACGTCACAAATTACATAACGTCACAAAAATAAATGACGTCAAAAAATACAAAACCTCACAAAAATAAATGATGTCACAAAATACATAACGTCACAAAAATAAATGACGTCACAAAATACATAACGTCACAAAAATAAATGACGTCACAAAATACATAACGTCACAAAAATAAATGACGTCACAAAATACAAAACGTCACAAAAATAAATGACGTCACAAAAATAAATAACGTCACAAAATACATAACGTCATAAAATACATAACGTCACAAAAAATGACGTCACAAAATACATAACGTCAAAAAAATAAATGACGTTACAAAATACATAACGTCACAAAAATAAATGACGTCACAAAATACATAACGTCACAAAAATAAATGACGTCAGAAAATACATAACGTCACAAAAAAATGACGTCACAAAATACATAATGTCACAAAAATAAATGACGTCCCAAAATACATAACGTCACAAAAATAAATGACGTCACAAAATACATAACGTCACAAAAATAAATGACGTCACAAAATACATAACGTCACAAAATTAATTACGTCACAAAATACATATTGTCACAAAAATAAATGACGTCACAAAATACATAACGTCACAAAAATAAATGACGTCACAAAATACATAACGTCAAAAAAAATGACGTCACAAAATACATAACGTCATAAAAATAAATGACGTCACAAAAATTAATTACTTCACATAATACATAACGTCACAAAAATAAATGACGTCACAAAATACATAACATCACAAAATATATTACGTCACAAAAATAAATGACGTCACAAAATACATAACGTCACAAAAATAAATGACGTCAAAAAATACAAAACCTCACAAAAATAATTGATGTCACAAAATACATAACGTCACAAAAATAAATGACGTCACAAAATACATAACGTCACAAAAATAAATGACGTCACAGAATACATAACGTCACAAAAATAAATGACGTCACAAAATACATAACGTCACAAAAATAAATGACGTCACAAAAATAAATAACGTCACAAAATACATAACGTCACAAAAATAAATGACGTCACAAAATACATAACGTTACAAAAATAAATGACGTCACAAAATACATAACGTCACAAAAATAAATGACGTCACAAAATACATAACGTCACAAAAAATGACGTCACAAAATACATAACGTCACAAAAATAAATGACGTCACAAAATACATAACGTCACAAAAATAAATGACGTCACAAAATACATAAGGTCATAAAATACATAACGTCACAAAAAATGACGTCACAAAATACATAACGTCAAAAAAATAAATGACGTTACAAAATACATAACGTCACAAAAATAAATGACGTCACAAAATACATAACGTCACAAAAATAAATGACGTCAGAAAATACATAACGTCACAAAAAAAATGACGTCACAAAATACATAATGTCACAAAAATAAATGACGTCCCAAAATACATAACGTCACAAAAAAATGACGTCACAAAATACATAACGTCACAAAAATAAATGACGTCAAAAAATACATAACGTCACAAAAATAAATGACGTCACAAACATAATGACGTCACAAAATACATATTGTCACAAAAATAAATGACGTCACAAAATACATAACGTCACAAAAATTAATGACGTCACAAAATACATAACGTCACAAAAATAAATGACGTCACAAAATACATAACGTCACAAAAATAAATGACGTCACAAAATACATAACGTCACAAAAAATGACGTCACAAAATACATAACGTCACAAAAATAAATGACGTCAAAAAATACAAAACGTCACAAAAATAAATGACGTCACAAAAATAAATAACGTCACAAAATACATAACGTCATAAAATACATAACGTCACAAAAAATGACGTCACAAAATACATAACGTCACAAAAAAATGACGTCACAAAATACATAATGTCACAAAAATAAATGACGTCCCAAAATACATAACGTCTCAAAAATAAATGACGTCACAAAATACATAACGTCACAAAAATAAATGACGTCACAAAATACATAACGTCACAAAATTAATTACGTCACAAAATACATATTGTCACAAAAATAAATGACGTCACAAAATACATAACGTCACAAAAATAAATGACGTCACAAAATACATAACGTCAAAAAAAATGACGTCACAAAATACATAACGTCATAAAAATAAATGACGTCACAAAAATTAATTACTTCACATAATACATAACGTCACAAAATACATAACGTCACAAAAATAAATGACGTCACAAAATAAATAAAGTCACAAAAATAAATGACGTCACAAAATGCATAACGTCACAAAAATAAATGATGTCACAAAATATATAACGTCACAAAAATAAATGACGTCATAAAATACATAACGTCACAAAAATAAATGACGTCACAAAAATTTATTACGTCACGAAAATAAATAACGTCACAAAATACATAACGTCACAAAATACATAGCGGCACAAAAATAAAAGACGTCACAAAGTACATAACGTCACAAAAATAAATGACGTCACAAAATACATAACGTCAAAAAAATAAATGACGTCAAAAAAATACATAACGTCACAAAAATAAATGATGTCACAAAATACATAACGTCACAAAAATAAATGACGTCACAAAATACATAACGTCACAAAAATAAATGACGTCACAAAATACATAACGTCACAAAAATAAATGACGTCACAAAATACATAACGTCACAAAAATAAATGACGTCACAAAATACATAACGTCAAAAAAAATGACGTCACAAAATACATAACGTCATAAAAATAAATGACGTCACAAAAATTAATTACTTCACATAATACATAACGTCACAAAAATAAATGACGTCACAAAATACATAACATCACAAAATATATTACGTCACAAAAATAAATGACGTCACAAAATACATAACGTCACAAAAATAAATGACGTCACAAAAATAAATAACGTCACAAAATACATAACGTCACAAAAATAAATGACGTCACAAAATACATAACGTTACAAAAATAAATGACGTCACAAAATACATAACGTTACAAAAATAAATGACGTCACAAAATACATAACGTCACAAAAATAAATGACGTCACAAAATACATAACGTCACAAAAATAAATGACGTCAAAAAATACAAAACCTCACAAAAATAAATGATGTCACAAAATACATAACGTCACAAAAATAAATGACGTCACAAAATACATAACGTCACAAAAATAAATGACGTCACAAAATACATAACGTCACAAAAATAAATGACGTCACAAAATACATAAGGTCATAAAATACATAACGTCACAAAAAATGACGTCACAAAATACATTACGTCAAAAAAATAAATGACGTTACAAAATACATAACGTCACAAAAATAAATGACGTCACAAATTACATAACGTCACAAAAATAAATGACGTCAGAAAATACATAACGTCACAAAAAAAATGACGTCACAAAATACATAATGTCACAAAAATAAATGACGTCCCAAAATACATAACGTCACAAAAAAAATGACGTCACAAAATACATAACGTCACAAAAAAAATGACGTCACAAAATACATAACGTCACAAAAATAAATGACGTCAAAAAATACATAACGTCACAAAAATAAATGACGTCACAAACATAATGACGTCACAAAATACATATTGTCACAAAAATAAATGACGTCACAAAATACATAACGTCAAAAAAATAAATGACGTCAAAAAAATACATAACGTCACAAAAATAAATGATGTCACAAAATACATAACGTCACAAAAATAAATGACGTCACAAAATACATAACGTCACAAAAATAAATGACGTCACAAAATACATAACGTCACAAAAAAAATGACGTCACAAAATACATAACGTCACAAAAATAAATGACGTCAAAA
This sequence comes from Flexamia atlantica, assembly GCA_035578135.1. Taxonomy (NCBI): domain Eukaryota; kingdom Metazoa; phylum Arthropoda; class Insecta; order Hemiptera; family Cicadellidae; genus Flexamia; species Flexamia atlantica. The sequence goes on from JAQJVK010000061.1 coordinate 1,378,838, forward strand.
AATACATAACGTCACAAAAATAAATGACGTCACAAAAATAAAAGACGTCACAAAGTACATAACGTCACAAAAATAAATGACGTCACAAAATACATAACGTCAAAAAAATAAATGACGTCAAAAAAATACATAACGTCACAAAAATAAATGATGTCACAAAATACATAACGTCACAAAAATAAATGACGTCACAAAATACATAACGTCACAAAAATAAATGACGTCACAAAATACATAACGTCACAAAAATAAATGACGTCACAAAAAAAATAACGTTACAAAAATAAATGACGTCACAAAATACATAACGTCACAAAAATAAATGACGTCCAAAATACATAACGTCACAAAATACATAACGTCACAAAATATATAACGTCACAAAAATAAAAGACGTCACAAAAATTAATTAGGTCACAAAATACATAACGTCACAAAAATAAATAACGTCACAATAATAAATGACGTCACAAAATACATAACGTCACAAAAATAAATAACGTCACAAAATACATAACGTCACAAAAATAAATGACGTCACAAAATACATAACGTCACAAATATAAATGACGTCACAATAATAAATGACGTCACAAAATACATAACGTCACAAAAATAAATGACGTCAAAAAATACATAACGTCACAAAAATAAATGACGTCACAAACATAATGACGTCACAAAATACATATTGTCACAAAAATAAATGACGTCACAAAATACATAACGTCACAAAAATAAATGACGTCACAAAATACATAACGTCAAAAAAAATGACGTCACAAAATACATAACGTCATAAAAATAAATGACGTCACAAAAATTAATTACTTCACAAAATACATAACGTCACAAAAATAAATGACGTCACAAAATACATAACGTCACAAAATATATTACGTCACAAAAATAAATGACGTCACAAAAAACATAACGTCACAAAATACATAACGTCACAAAAATAAATGACGTCACAAAATAAATAAAGTCACAAAAATAAATGACGTCACAAAATGCATAACGTCACAAAAATAAATGACGTCACAAAATACATAACGTCACAAAAATAAATGACGTCACAAAATACATAACGTCAAAAAAATAAATGACGTCACAAAATTCATAACGTCACAAAAATAAATAACGTCACAAAATACATAACGTCACAAAAATAAATGACGTCACAAAATAAATAAAGTCACAAAAATAAATGACGTCACAAAATACATAACGTCACAAAAATAAATGACGTCACAAAATACATAACGTCACAAAATTAAATACGTCACAAAATACATAACGTCACAAAAATAAATGACGTCACAAAATATTTAACGACACAAAATTAAATGACGTCACAAAATAAATAAAGTCACAAAAATAAATGACGTCACAAACATTAATTACGTCACAAAATGCATAACGTCACAAAATATATAACGTCACAAAAATAAATGACGTCACAAAAATTAAGTACGTCACAAAATACATAGCGTCACAAAAATAAATAACGTCACAAAATACATAACGTCACAAAATACATAACGTCACAAAAATAAATGACGTCACAAAATAAATAAAGTCACAAAAATAAATGACGTCACAAAATACATAACGTCACAAAAATTAATGACGTCACAAAATACATAACGTCACAAAAATAAATGACGTCACAAAATACATAACGTCACAAAAATAAATGACGTCACAAAATACATAATGTCATAAAATACATAACGTCACAAAAAATGACGTCACAAAATACATTACGTCAAAAAAATAAATGACGTTACAAAATACATAACGTCACAAAAATAAATGACGTCACAAAATACATAACGTCACAAAAATAAATGACGTCACAAAATACATAATGTCATAAAATACATAACGTCAAAAAAAATGACGTCACAAAATACATAACGTCATAAAAATAAATGACGTCACAAAAATTAATTACTTCACAAAATACATAACGTCACAAAAATAAATGACGTCACAAAATTCATAACGTCACAAAATATATTACGTCACAAAAATAAATGACGTCACAAAATACATAACGTCACAAAAATAAATAACGTCACAAAATACATAACGTCACAAAAATAAAAGACGTCACAAAAATTAATTACGTCACAAATTACATAACGTCACAAAAATAAATGACGTCAAAAAATACAAAACCTCACAAAAATAAATGATGTCACAAAATACATAACGTCACAAAAATAAATGACGTCACAAAATACATAACGTCACAAAAATAAATGACGTCACAAAATACATAACGTCACAAAAATAAATGACGTCACAAAATACAAAACGTCACAAAAATAAATGACGTCACAAAAATAAATAACGTCACAAAATACATAACGTCATAAAATACATAACGTCACAAAAAATGACGTCACAAAATACATAACGTCAAAAAAATAAATGACGTTACAAAATACATAACGTCACAAAAATAAATGACGTCACAAAATACATAACGTCACAAAAATAAATGACGTCAGAAAATACATGACGTCACAAAAAAATGACGTCACAAAATACATAATGTCACAAAAATAAATGACGTCCCAAAATACATAACGTCACAAAAATAAATGACGTCACAAAATACATAACGTCACAAAAATAAATGACGTCACAAAATACATAACGTCACAAAATTAATTACGTCACAAAATACATATTGTCACAAAAATAAATGACGTCACAAAATACATAACGTCACAAAAATAAATGACGTCACAAAATACATAACGTCAAAAAAAATGACGTCACAAAATACATAACGTCATAAAAATAAATGACGTCACAAAAATTAATTACTTCACATAATACATAACGTCACAAATATAAATGACGTCACAAAATACATAACATCACAAAATATATTACGTCACAAAAATAAATGACGTCACAAAATACATAATGTCATAAAATACATAACGTCAAAAAAAATGACGTCACAAAATACATAACGTCATAAAAATAAATGACGTCACAAAAATTAATTACTTCACAAAATACATAACGTCACAAAAATAAATGACGTCACAAAATTCATAACGTCACAAAATATATTACGTCACAAAAATAAATGACGTCACAAAATACATAACGTCACAAAAATAAATAACGTCACAAAATACATAACGTCACAAAAATAAAAGACGTCACAAAAATTAATTACGTCACAAATTACATAACGTCACAAAAATAAATGACGTCAAAAAATACAAAACCTCACAAAAATAAATGATGTCACAAAATACATAACGTCACAAAAATAAATGACGTCACAAAATACATAACGTCACAAAAATAAATGACGTCACAAAATACATAACGTCACAAAAATAAATGACGTCACAAAATACAAAACGTCACAAAAATAAATGACGTCACAAAAATAAATAACGTCACAAAATACATAACGTCATAAAATACATAACGTCACAAAAAATGACGTCACAAAATACATAACGTCAAAAAAATAAATGACGTTACAAAATACATAACGTCACAAAAATAAATGACGTCACAAAATACATAACGTCACAAAAATAAATGACGTCAGAAAATACATGACGTCACAAAAAAATGACGTCACAAAATACATAATGTCACAAAAATAAATGACGTCCCAAAATACATAACGTCACAAAAATAAATGACGTCACAAAATACATAACGTCACAAAAATAAATGACGTCACAAAATACATAACGTCACAAAATTAATTACGTCACAAAATACATATTGTCACAAAAATAAATGACGTCACAAAATACATAACGTCACAAAAATAAATGACGTCACAAAATACATAACGTCAAAAAAAATGACGTCACAAAATACATAACGTCATAAAAATAAATGACGTCACAAAAATTAATTACTTCACATAATACATAACGTCACAAAAATAAATGACGTCACAAAATACATAACGTCAAAAAAATAAATGACGTCAAAAAAATACATAACGTCACAAAAATAAATGATGTCACAAAATACATAACGTCACAAAAATAAATGACGTCACAAAAAAAATAACGTTACAAAAATAAATGACGTCACAAAATACATAACGTTACAAAAATAAATGACGTCACAAAATACATAACGTCACAAAAATAAATGACGTCCAAAATACATAACGTCACAAAATACATAACGTCACAAAATATATAACGTCACAAAAATAAATGACGTCACAAAAATTAATTAGGTCACAAAATACATAACGTCACAAAAATAAATAACGTCACAATAATAAATGACGTCACAAAATACATAACGTCACAAAAATAAATAACGTCACAAAATACATAACGTCACAAAAATAAATGACGTCACAAAATACATAACGTCACAAATATAAATGACGTCACAATAATAAATGACGTCACAAAATACATAACGTCACAAAAATAAATGACGTCACAAAATACATAACGTCACAAAAATAAATGACGTCACAAAAATTAATTACGTCACAAAATACATAACGTCACAAAATATATAACGTCACAAAAATAAATGACGTCACAAAAATTAATTAGGTCACAAAATACATAACGTCACAAAAATAAATAACGTCACAAAATACATAACGTCACAAAAATAAAAGACGTCACAAAAATTAATTACGTCACAAATTACATAACGTCACAAAAATAAATGACGTCAAAAAATACAAAACCTCACAAAAATAAATGATGTCACAAAATACATAACGTCACAAAAATAAATGACGTCACAAAATACATAACGTCACAAAAATAAATGACGTCACAAAATACATAACGTCACAAAAATAAATGACGTCACAAAATACAAAACGTCACAAAAATAAATGACGTCACAAAAATAAATAACGTCACAAAATACATAACGTCATAAAATACATAACGTCACAAAAAATGACGTCACAAAATACATAACGTCAAAAAAATAAATGACGTTACAAAATACATAACGTCACAAAAATAAATGACGTCACAAAATACATAACGTCACAAAAATAAATGACGTCAGAAAATACATAACGTCACAAAAAAATGACGTCACAAAATACATAATGTCACAAAAATAAATGACGTCCCAAAATACATAACGTCACAAAAATAAATGACGTCACAAAATACATAACGTCACAAAAATAAATGACGTCACAAAATACATAACGTCACAAAATTAATTACGTCACAAAATACATATTGTCACAAAAATAAATGACGTCACAAAATACATAACGTCACAAAAATAAATGACGTCACAAAATACATAACGTCAAAAAAAATGACGTCACAAAATACATAACGTCATAAAAATAAATGACGTCACAAAAATTAATTACTTCACATAATACATAACGTCACAAAAATAAATGACGTCACAAAATACATAACATCACAAAATATATTACGTCACAAAAATAAATGACGTCACAAAATACATAACGTCACAAAAATAAATGACGTCAAAAAATACAAAACCTCACAAAAATAATTGATGTCACAAAATACATAACGTCACAAAAATAAATGACGTCACAAAATACATAACGTCACAAAAATAAATGACGTCACAGAATACATAACGTCACAAAAATAAATGACGTCACAAAATACATAACGTCACAAAAATAAATGACGTCACAAAAATAAATAACGTCACAAAATACATAACGTCACAAAAATAAATGACGTCACAAAATACATAACGTTACAAAAATAAATGACGTCACAAAATACATAACGTCACAAAAATAAATGACGTCACAAAATACATAACGTCACAAAAAATGACGTCACAAAATACATAACGTCACAAAAATAAATGACGTCACAAAATACATAACGTCACAAAAATAAATGACGTCACAAAATACATAAGGTCATAAAATACATAACGTCACAAAAAATGACGTCACAAAATACATAACGTCAAAAAAATAAATGACGTTACAAAATACATAACGTCACAAAAATAAATGACGTCACAAAATACATAACGTCACAAAAATAAATGACGTCAGAAAATACATAACGTCACAAAAAAAATGACGTCACAAAATACATAATGTCACAAAAATAAATGACGTCCCAAAATACATAACGTCACAAAAAAATGACGTCACAAAATACATAACGTCACAAAAATAAATGACGTCAAAAAATACATAACGTCACAAAAATAAATGACGTCACAAACATAATGACGTCACAAAATACATATTGTCACAAAAATAAATGACGTCACAAAATACATAACGTCACAAAAATTAATGACGTCACAAAATACATAACGTCACAAAAATAAATGACGTCACAAAATACATAACGTCACAAAAATAAATGACGTCACAAAATACATAACGTCACAAAAAATGACGTCACAAAATACATAACGTCACAAAAATAAATGACGTCAAAAAATACAAAACGTCACAAAAATAAATGACGTCACAAAAATAAATAACGTCACAAAATACATAACGTCATAAAATACATAACGTCACAAAAAATGACGTCACAAAATACATAACGTCACAAAAAAATGACGTCACAAAATACATAATGTCACAAAAATAAATGACGTCCCAAAATACATAACGTCTCAAAAATAAATGACGTCACAAAATACATAACGTCACAAAAATAAATGACGTCACAAAATACATAACGTCACAAAATTAATTACGTCACAAAATACATATTGTCACAAAAATAAATGACGTCACAAAATACATAACGTCACAAAAATAAATGACGTCACAAAATACATAACGTCAAAAAAAATGACGTCACAAAATACATAACGTCATAAAAATAAATGACGTCACAAAAATTAATTACTTCACATAATACATAACGTCACAAAATACATAACGTCACAAAAATAAATGACGTCACAAAATAAATAAAGTCACAAAAATAAATGACGTCACAAAATGCATAACGTCACAAAAATAAATGATGTCACAAAATATATAACGTCACAAAAATAAATGACGTCATAAAATACATAACGTCACAAAAATAAATGACGTCACAAAAATTTATTACGTCACGAAAATAAATAACGTCACAAAATACATAACGTCACAAAATACATAGCGGCACAAAAATAAAAGACGTCACAAAGTACATAACGTCACAAAAATAAATGACGTCACAAAATACATAACGTCAAAAAAATAAATGACGTCAAAAAAATACATAACGTCACAAAAATAAATGATGTCACAAAATACATAACGTCACAAAAATAAATGACGTCACAAAATACATAACGTCACAAAAATAAATGACGTCACAAAATACATAACGTCACAAAAATAAATGACGTCACAAAATACATAACGTCACAAAAATAAATGACGTCACAAAATACATAACGTCAAAAAAAATGACGTCACAAAATACATAACGTCATAAAAATAAATGACGTCACAAAAATTAATTACTTCACATAATACATAACGTCACAAAAATAAATGACGTCACAAAATACATAACATCACAAAATATATTACGTCACAAAAATAAATGACGTCACAAAATACATAACGTCACAAAAATAAATGACGTCACAAAAATAAATAACGTCACAAAATACATAACGTCACAAAAATAAATGACGTCACAAAATACATAACGTTACAAAAATAAATGACGTCACAAAATACATAACGTTACAAAAATAAATGACGTCACAAAATACATAACGTCACAAAAATAAATGACGTCACAAAATACATAACGTCACAAAAATAAATGACGTCAAAAAATACAAAACCTCACAAAAATAAATGATGTCACAAAATACATAACGTCACAAAAATAAATGACGTCACAAAATACATAACGTCACAAAAATAAATGACGTCACAAAATACATAACGTCACAAAAATAAATGACGTCACAAAATACATAAGGTCATAAAATACATAACGTCACAAAAAATGACGTCACAAAATACATTACGTCAAAAAAATAAATGACGTTACAAAATACATAACGTCACAAAAATAAATGACGTCACAAATTACATAACGTCACAAAAATAAATGACGTCAGAAAATACATAACGTCACAAAAAAAATGACGTCACAAAATACATAATGTCACAAAAATAAATGACGTCCCAAAATACATAACGTCACAAAAAAAATGACGTCACAAAATACATAACGTCACAAAAAAAATGACGTCACAAAATACATAACGTCACAAAAATAAATGACGTCAAAAAATACATAACGTCACAAAAATAAATGACGTCACAAACATAATGACGTCACAAAATACATATTGTCACAAAAATAAATGACGTCACAAAATACATAACGTCAAAAAAATAAATGACGTCAAAAAAATACATAACGTCACAAAAATAAATGATGTCACAAAATACATAACGTCACAAAAATAAATGACGTCACAAAATACATAACGTCACAAAAATAAATGACGTCACAAAATACATAACGTCACAAAAAAAATGACGTCACAAAATACATAACGTCACAAAAATAAATGACGTCAAAAAATACATAACGTCACAAAAATAAATGACGTCACAAAAATAAAAGACGTCACAAAGTACATAACGTCACAAAAATAAATGACGTCACAAAATACATAACGTCAAAAAAATAAATGACGTCAAAAAAATACATAACGTCACAAAAATAAATGATGTCACAAAATACATAACGTCACAAAAATAAATGACGTCACAAAATACATAACGTCACAAAAATAAATGACGTCACAAAATACATAACGTCACAAAAATAAATGACGTCACAAAAAAAATAACGTTACAAAAATAAATGACGTCACAAAATACATAACGTCACAAAAATAAATGACGTCCAAAATACATAACGTCACAAAATACATAACGTCACAAAATATATAACGTCACAAAAATAAAAGACGTCACAAAAATTAATTAGGTCACAAAATACATAACGTCACAAAAATAAATAACGTCACAATAATAAATGACGTCACAAAATACATAACGTCACAAAAATAAATAACGTCACAAAATACATAACGTCACAAAAATAAATGACGTCACAAAATACATAACGTCACAAATATAAATGACGTCACAATAATAAATGACGTCACAAAATACATAACGTCACAAAAATAAATGACGTCAAAAAATACATAACGTCACAAAAATAAATGACGTCACAAACATAATGACGTCACAAAATACATATTGTCACAAAAATAAATGACGTCACAAAATACATAACGTCACAAAAATAAATGACGTCACAAAATACATAACGTCAAAAAAAATGACGTCACAAAATACATAACGTCATAAAAATAAATGACGTCACAAAAATTAATTACTTCACAAAATACATAACGTCACAAAAATAAATGACGTCACAAAATACATAACGTCACAAAATATATTACGTCACAAAAATAAATGACGTCACAAAAAACATAACGTCACAAAATACATAACGTCACAAAAATAAATGACGTCACAAAATAAATAAAGTCACAAAAATAAATGACGTCACAAAATGCATAACGTCACAAAAATAAATGACGTCACAAAATACATAACGTCACAAAAATAAATGACGTCACAAAATACATAACGTCAAAAAAATAAATGACGTCACAAAATTCATAACGTCACAAAAATAAATAACGTCACAAAATACATAACGTCACAAAAATAAATGACGTCACAAAATAAATAAAGTCACAAAAATAAATGACGTCACAAAATACATAACGTCACAAAAATAAATGACGTCACAAAATACATAACGTCACAAAATTAAATACGTCACAAAATACATAACGTCACAAAAATAAATGACGTCACAAAATATTTAACGACACAAAATTAAATGACGTCACAAAATAAATAAAGTCACAAAAATAAATGACGTCACAAACATTAATTACGTCACAAAATGCATAACGTCACAAAATATATAACGTCACAAAAATAAATGACGTCACAAAAATTAAGTACGTCACAAAATACATAGCGTCACAAAAATAAATAACGTCACAAAATACATAACGTCACAAAATACATAACGTCACAAAAATAAATGACGTCACAAAATAAATAAAGTCACAAAAATAAATGACGTCACAAAATACATAACGTCACAAAAATTAATGACGTCACAAAATACATAACGTCACAAAAATAAATGACGTCACAAAATACATAACGTCACAAAAATAAATGACGTCACAAAATACATAATGTCATAAAATACATAACGTCACAAAAAATGACGTCACAAAATACATTACGTCAAAAAAATAAATGACGTTACAAAATACATAACGTCACAAAAATAAATGACGTCACAAAATACATAACGTCACAAAAATAAATGACGTCACAAAATACATAATGTCATAAAATACATAACGTCAAAAAAAATGACGTCACAAAATACATAACGTCATAAAAATAAATGACGTCACAAAAATTAATTACTTCACAAAATACATAACGTCACAAAAATAAATGACGTCACAAAATTCATAACGTCACAAAATATATTACGTCACAAAAATAAATGACGTCACAAAATACATAACGTCACAAAAATAAATAACGTCACAAAATACATAACGTCACAAAAATAAAAGACGTCACAAAAATTAATTACGTCACAAATTACATAACGTCACAAAAATAAATGACGTCAAAAAATACAAAACCTCACAAAAATAAATGATGTCACAAAATACATAACGTCACAAAAATAAATGACGTCACAAAATACATAACGTCACAAAAATAAATGACGTCACAAAATACATAACGTCACAAAAATAAATGACGTCACAAAATACAAAACGTCACAAAAATAAATGACGTCACAAAAATAAATAACGTCACAAAATACATAACGTCATAAAATACATAACGTCACAAAAAATGACGTCACAAAATACATAACGTCAAAAAAATAAATGACGTTACAAAATACATAACGTCACAAAAATAAATGACGTCACAAAATACATAACGTCACAAAAATAAATGACGTCAGAAAATACATGACGTCACAAAAAAATGACGTCACAAAATACATAATGTCACAAAAATAAATGACGTCCCAAAATACATAACGTCACAAAAATAAATGACGTCACAAAATACATAACGTCACAAAAATAAATGACGTCACAAAATACATAACGTCACAAAATTAATTACGTCACAAAATACATATTGTCACAAAAATAAATGACGTCACAAAATACATAACGTCACAAAAATAAATGACGTCACAAAATACATAACGTCAAAAAAAATGACGTCACAAAATACATAACGTCATAAAAATAAATGACGTCACAAAAATTAATTACTTCACATAATACATAACGTCACAAATATAAATGACGTCACAAAATACATAACATCACAAAATATATTACGTCACAAAAATAAATGACGTCACAAAATACATAACGTCACAAAAATAAATGACGTCACAAAAATAAATAACGTCACAAAATACATAACGTCACAAAAATAAATGACGTCACAAAATACATAACGTTACAAAAATAAATGACGTCACAAAATACATAACGTTACAAAAATAAATGACGTCACAAAATACATAACGTCACAAAAATAAATGACGTCACAAAATACATAACGTCACAAAAATAAATGACGTCAAAAAATACAAAACCTCACAAAAATAAATGATGTCACAAAATACATAACGTCACAAAAATAAATGACGTCACAAAATACATAACGTCACAAAAATAAATGACGTCACAAAATACATAACGTCACAAAAAATGACGTCACAAAATACATAACGTCACAAAAATAAATGACGTCACAAAATACATAACGTCACAAAAATAAATGACGTCACAAAATACATAAGGTCATAAAATACATAACGTCACAAAAAATGACGTCACAAAATACATAACGTCAAAAAAATAAATGACGTTACAAAATACATAACGTCACAAAAATAAATGACGTCACAAATTACATAACGTCACAAAAATAAATGACGTCAGAAAATACATAACGTCACAAAAAAATGACGTCACAAAATACATAATGTCACAAAAATAAATGACGTCCCAAAATACATAACGTCACAAAAAAAATGACGTCACAAAATACATAACGTCACAAAAATAAATGACGTCAAAAAATACATAACGTCACAAAAATAAATGACGTCACAAACATAATGACGTCACAAAATACATATTGTCACAAAAATAAATGACGTCACAAAATACATAACGTCACAAAAATAAATGACGTCACAAAATACATAACGTCAAAAAAAAAAATGACGTCACAAAATACATAACGTCATAAAAATAAATGACGTCACAAAAATTAATTACTTCACAAAATACATAACGTCACAAAAATAAATGACGTCACAAAATACATAACGTCACAAAATATATTACGTCACAAAAATAAATGACGTCACAAAATACATAACGTCACAAAATACATAACGTCACAAAAATAAATGACGTCACAAAATAAATAAAGTCACAAAAATAAATGACGTCACAAAATGCATAACGTCACAAAAATAAATGATGTCACAAAATATATAACGTCACAAAAATAAATGACGTCATAAAATACATAACGTCACAAAAATAAATGACGTCACAAAAATTTATTACGTCACGAAAATAAATAACGTCACAAAATACATAACGTCACAAAATACATAGCGGCACAAAAATAAAAGACGTCACAAAGTACATAACGTCACAAAAATAAATGACGTCACAAAATACATAACGTCAAAAAAATAAATGACGTCAAAAAAATACATAACGTCACAAAAATAAATGATGTCACAAAATACATAACGTCACAAAAATAAATGACGTCACAAAATACATAACGTCACAAAAATAAATGACGTCACAAAATACATAACGTCACAAAAATAAATGACGTCACAAAATACATAACGTCACAAAAATAAATGACGTCACAAAATACATAACGTCAAAAAAAATGACGTCACAAAATACATAACGTCATAAAAATAAATGACGTCACAAAAATTAATTACTTCACATAATACATAACGTCACAAAAATAAATGACGTCACAAAATACATAACATCACAAAATATATTACGTCACAAAAATAAATGACGTCACAAAATACATAACGTCACAAAAATAAATGACGTCACAAAAATAAATAACGTCACAAAATACATAACGTCACAAAAATAAATGACGTCACAAAATACATAACGTTACAAAAATAAATGACGTCACAAAATACATAACGTTACAAAAATAAATGACGTCACAAAATACATAACGTCACAAAAATAAATGACGTCACAAAATACATAACGTCACAAAAATAAATGACGTCAAAAAATACAAAACCTCACAAAAATAAATGATGTCACAAAATACATAACGTCACAAAAATAAATGACGTCACAAAATACATAACGTCACAAAAATAAATGACGTCACAAAATACATAACGTCACAAAAAATGACGTCACAAAATACATAACGTCACAAAAATAAATGACGTCACAAAATACATAACGTCACAAAAATAAATGACGTCACAAAATACATAAGGTCATAAAATACATAACGTCACAAAAAATGACGTCACAAAATACATAACGTCAAAAAAATAAATGACGTTACAAAATACATAACGTCACAAAAATAAATGACGTCACAAATTACATAACGTCACAAAAATAAATGACGTCAGAAAATACATAACGTCACAAAAAAATGACGTCACAAAATACATAATGTCACAAAAATAAATGACGTCCCAAAATACATAACGTCACAAAAAAAATGACGTCACAAAATACATAACGTCACAAAAATAAATGACGTCAAAAAATACATAACGTCACAAAAATAAATGACGTCACAAACATAATGACGTCACAAAATACATATTGTCACAAAAATAAATGACGTCACAAAATACATAACGTCACAAAAATAAATGACGTCACAAAATACATAACGTCAAAAAAAAAATGACGTCACAAAATACATAACGTCATAAAAATAAATGACGTCACAAAAATTAATTACTTCACAAAATACATAACGTCACAAAAATAAATGACGTCACAAAATACATAACGTCACAAAATATATTACGTCACAAAAATAAATGACGTCACAAAATACATAACGTCACAAAATACATAACGTCACAAAAATAAATGACGTCACAAAATAAATAAAGTCACAAAAATAAATGACGTCACAAAATGCATAACGTCACAAAAATAAATGATGTCACAAAATATATAACGTCACAAAAATAAATGACGTCATAAAATACATAACGTCACAAAAATAAATGACGTCACAAAAATTTATTACGTCACGAAAATAAATAACGTCACAAAATACATAACGTCACAAAATACATAGCGGCACAAAAATAAAAGACGTCACAAAGTACATAACGTCACAAAAATAAATGACGTCACAAAATACATAACGTCAAAAAAATAAATGACGTCAAAAAAATACATAACGTCACAAAAATAAATGATGTCACAAAATACATAACGTCACAAAAATAAATGACGTCACAAAATACATAACGTCACAAAAATAAATGACGTCACAAAATACATAACGTCACAAAAATAAATGACGTCACAAAATACATAACGTCACAAAAATAAATGACGTCACAAAATACATAACGTCAAAAAAAATGACGTCACAAAATACATAACGTCATAAAAATAAATGACGTCACAAAAATTAATTACTTCACATAATACATAACGTCACAAAAATAAATGACGTCACAAAATACATAACATCACAAAATATATTACGTCACAAAAATAAATGACGTCACAAAATACATAACGTCACAAAAATAAATGACGTCACAAAAATAAATAACGTCACAAAATACATAACGTCACAAAAATAAATGACGTCACAAAATACATAACGTTACAAAAATAAATGACGTCACAAAATACATAACGTTACAAAAATAAATGACGTCACAAAATACATAACGTCACAAAAATAAATGACGTCACAAAATACATAACGTCACAAAAATAAATGACGTCAAAAAATACAAAACCTCACAAAAATAAATGATGTCACAAAATACATAACGTCACAAAAATAAATGACGTCACAAAATACATAACGTCACAAAAATAAATGACGTCACAAAATACATAACGTCACAAAAAATGACGTCACAAAATACATAACGTCACAAAAATAAATGACGTCACAAAATACATAACGTCACAAAAATAAATGACGTCACAAAATACATAAGGTCATAAAATACATAACGTCACAAAAAATGGCGTCACAAAATACATAACGTCAAAAAAATAAATGACGTTACAAAATACATAACGTCACAAAAATAAATGACGTCACAAATTACATAACGTCACAAAAATAAATGACGTCAGAAAATACATAACGTCACAAAAAAAATGACGTCACAAAATACATAATGTCACAAAAATAAATGACGTCCCAAAATACATAACGTCACAAAAAAAATGACGTCACAAAATACATAACGTCACAAAAAAAATGACGTCACAAAATACATAACGTCACAAAAATAAATGACGTCACAAACATAATGACGTCACAAAATACATATTGTCACAAAAATAAATGACGTCACAAAATACATAACGTCAAAAAAATAAATGACGTCAAAAAAATACATAACGTCACAAAAATAAATGATGTCACAAAATACATAACGTCACAAAAATAAATGACGTCACAAAATACATAACGTCACAAAAATAAATGACGTCACAAAATACATAACGTCACAAAAATAAATGACGTCACAAAATACATAACGTCACAAAAATAAATGACGTCAAAAAATACATAACGTCACAAAAATAAATGACGTCACAAAAATAAAAGACGTCACAAAGTACATAACGTCACAAAAATAAATGACGTCACAAAATACATAACGTCAAAAAAATAAATGACGTCAAAAAAATACATAACGTCACAAAAATAAATGATGTCACAAAATACATAACGTCACAAAAATAAATGACGTCACAAAATACATAACGTCACAAAAATAAATGACGTCACAAAATACATAACGTCACAAAAATAAATGACGTCACAAAAAAAATAACGTTACAAAAATAAATGACGTCACAAAATACATAACGTCACAAAAATAAATGACGTCCAAAATACATAACGTCACAAAATACATAACGTCACAAAATATATAACGTCACAAAAATAAATGACGTCACAAAAATTAATTAGGTCACAAAATACATAACGTCACAAAAATAAATAACGTCACAATAATAAATGACGTCACAAAATACATAACGTCACAAAAATAAATAACGTCACAAAATACATAACGTCACAAAAATAAATGACGTCACAAAATACATAACGTCACAAATATAAATGACGTCACAATAATAAATGACGTCACAAAATACATAACGTCACAAAAATAAATGACGTCACAAAATACATAACGTCACAAAAATAAATGACGTCACAAAAATTAATTACGTCACAAAATACATAACGTCACAAAATATATAACGTCACAAAAATAAATGACGTCACAAAAATTAATTAGGTCACAAAATACATAACGTCACAAAAATAAATAACGTCACAAAATACATAACGTCACAAAAATAAAAGACGTCACAAAAATTAATTACGTCACAAATTACATAACGTCACAAAAATAAATGACGTCAAAAAATACAAAACCTCACAAAAATAAATGATGTCACAAAATACATAACGTCACAAAAATAAATGACGTCACAAAATACATAACGTCACAAAAATAAATGACGTCACAAAATACATAACGTCACAAAAATAAATGACGTCACAAAATACAAAACGTCACAAAAATAAATGACGTCACAAAAATAAATAACGTCACAAAATACATAACGTCATAAAATACATAACGTCACAAAAAATGACGTCACAAAATACATAACGTCAAAAAAATAAATGACGTTACAAAATACATAACGTCACAAAAATAAATGACGTCACAAAATACATAACGTCACAAAAATAAATGACGTCAGAAAATACATAACGTCACAAAAAAATGACGTCACAAAATACATAATGTCACAAAAATAAATGACGTCCCAAAATACATAACGTCACAAAAATAAATGACGTCACAAAATACATAACGTCACAAAAATAAATGACGTCACAAAATACATAACGTCACAAAATTAATTACGTCACAAAATACATATTGTCACAAAAATAAATGACGTCACAAAATACATAACGTCACAAAAATAAATGACGTCACAAAATACATAACGTCAAAAAAAATGACGTCACAAAATACATAACGTCATAAAAATAAATGACGTCACAAAAATTAATTACTTCACATAATACATAACGTCACAAAAATAAATGACGTCACAAAATACATAACATCACAAAATATATTACGTCACAAAAATAAATGACGTCACAAAATACATAACGTCACAAAAATAAATGACGTCACAAAAATAAATAACGTCACAAAATACATAACGTCACAAAAATAAATGACGTCACAAAATACATAACGTTACAAAAATAAATGACGTCACAAAATACATAACGTTACAAAAATAAATGACGTCACAAAATACATAACGTCACAAAAATAAATGACGTCACAAAATACATAACGTCACAAAAATAAATGACGTCAAAAAATACAAAACCTCACAAAAATAATTGATGTCACAAAATACATAACGTCACAAAAATAAATGACGTCACAAAATACATAACGTCACAAAAATAAATGACGTCACAGAATACATAACGTCACAAAAATAAATGACGTCACAAAATACATAACGTCACAAAAATAAATGACGTCACAAAAATAAATAACGTCACAAAATACATAACGTCACAAAAATAAATGACGTCACAAAATACATAACGTTACAAAAATAAATGACGTCACAAAATACATAACGTCACAAAAATAAATGACGTCACAAAATACATAACGTCACAAAAAATGACGTCACAAAATACATAACGTCACAAAAATAAATGACGTCACAAAATACATAACGTCACAAAAATAAATGACGTCACAAAATACATAAGGTCATAAAATACATAACGTCACAAAATACATAACGTCATAAAATACATAACGTCACAAAAAATGACGTCACAAAATACATAACGTCAAAAAAATAAATGACGTTACAAAATACATAACGTCACAAAAATAAATGACGTCACAAAATACATAACGTCACAAAAATAAATGACGTCAGAAAATACATAATGTCACAAAAATAAATGACGTCCCAAAATACATAACGTCACAAAAAAAATGACGTCACAAAATACATAACGTCACAAAAATAAATGACGTCAAAAAATACATAACGTCACAAAAATAAATGACGTCACAAACATAATGACGTCACAAAATACATATTGTCACAAAAATAAATGACGTCACAAAATACATAACGTCACAAAAATAAATGACGTGACAAAATACATAACGTCAAAAAAAAATGACGTCACAAAATACATAACGTCATAAAAATAAATGACGTCACAAAAATTAATTACTTCACAAAATACATAACGTCACAAAAATAAATGACGTCACAAAATACATAACGTCACAAAATATATTACGTCACAAAAATAAATGACGTCACAAAATACATAACGTCACAAAATACATAACGTCACAAAAATAAATGACGTCACAAAATAAATAAAGTCATAAAAATAAATGACGTCACAAAATGCATAACGTCACAAAAATAAATGATGTCACAAAATACATAACGTCACAAAAATAAATGACGTCATAAAATACATAACGTCACAAAAATAAATGACGTCACAAAAATTTATTACGTCACGAAAATAAATAACGTCACAAAATACATAACGTCACAAAATACATAACGGCACAAAAATAAAAGACGTCACAAAGTACATAACGTCACAAAAATAAATGACGTCACAAAATACATAACGTCAAAAAAATAAATGACGTCAAAAAAATACATAACGTCACAAAAATAAATGATGTCACAAAATACATAACGTCACAAAAATAAATGACGTCACAAAATACATAACGTCACAAAAATAAATGACGTCACAAAATACATAACGTCACAAAAATAAATGACGTCACAAAAAAAATAACGTTACAAAAATAAATGACGTCACAAAATACATAACGTCACAAAAATAAATGACGTCACAAAATACATAACGTCACAAAATTAAATACGTCACAAAATACATAACGTCACAAAAATAAATGACGTCACAAAATATTTAACGACACAAAATTAAATGACGTCACAAAATAAATAAAGTCACAAAAATAAATGACGTCACAAACATTAATTACGTCACAAAATGCATAACGTCACAAAATATATAACGTCACAAAAATAAATGACGTCACAAAAATTAAGTACGTCACAAAATACATAGCGTCACAAAAATAAATAACGTCACAAAATACATAACGTCACAAAATACATAACGTCACAAAAATAAATGACGTCACAAAATAAATAAAGTCACAAAAATAAATGACGTCACAAAATACATAACGTCACAAAAATTAATGACGTCACAAAATACATAACGTCACAAAAATAAATGACGTCACAAAATACATAACGTCACAAAAATAAATGACGTCACAAAATACATAATGTCATAAAATACATAACGTCACAAAAAATGACGTCACAAAATACATTACGTCAAAAAAATAAATGACGTTACAAAATACATAACGTCACAAAAATAAATGACGTCACAAAATACATAACGTCACAAAAATAAATGACGTCACAAAATACATAATGTCATAAAATACATAACGTCAAAAAAAATGACGTCACAAAATACATAACGTCATAAAAATAAATGACGTCACAAAAATTAATTACTTCACAAAATACATAACGTCACAAAAATAAATGACGTCACAAAATACATAACGTCACAAAATATATTACGTCACAAAAATAAATGACGTCACAAAATACATAACGTCACAAAAAGTAAATAACGTCACAAAATACATAACGTCACAAAAATAATAGACGTCACAAAAATTAATTACGTCACAAATTACATAACGTCACAAAAATAAATGACGTCAAAAAATACAAAACCTCACAAAAATAAATGATGTCACAAAATACATAACGTCACAAAAATAAATGACGTCACAAAATACATAACGTCACAAAAATAAATGACGTCACAAAATACATAACGTCACAAAAATAAATGACGTCACAAAATACAAAACGTCACAAAAATAAATGACGTCACAAAAATAAATAACGTCACAAAATACATAACGTCATAAAATACATAACGTCACAAAAAATGACGTCACAAAATACATAACGTCAAAAAAATAAATGACGTTACAAAATACATAACGTCACAAAAATAAATGACGTCACAAAATACATAACGTCACAAAAATAAATGACGTCAGAAAATACATAACGTCACAAAAAAATGACGTCACAAAATACATAATGTCACAAAAATAAATGACGTCCCAAAATACATAACGTCACAAAAATAAATGACGTCACAAAATACATAACGTCACAAAAATAAATGACGTCACAAAATACATAACGTCACAAAATTAATTACGTCACAAAATACATATTGTCACAAAAATAAATGACGTCACAAAATACATAACGTCACAAAAATAAATGACGTCACAAAATACATAACGTCAAAAAAAATGACGTCACAAAATACATAACGTCATAAAAATAAATGACGTCACAAAAATTAATTACTTCACATAATACATAACGTCACAAATATAAATGACGTCACAAAATACATAACATCACAAAATATATTACGTCACAAAAATAAATGACGTCACAAAATACATAACGTCACAAAAATAAATGACGTCACAAAAATAAATAACGTCACTAAATACATAACGTCACAAAAATAAATGACGTCACAAAATACATAACGTTACAAAAATAAATGACGTCACAAAATACATAACGTTACAAAAATAAATGACGTCACAAAATACATAACGTCACAAAAATAAATGACGTCACAAAATACATAACGTCACAAAAATAAATGACGTCAAAAAATACAAAACCTCACAAAAATAAATGATGTCACAAAATACATAACGTCACAAAAATAAATGACGTCACAAAATACATAACGTCACAAAAATAAATGACGTCACAAAATACATAACGTCACAAAAAATGACGTCACAAAATACATAACGTCACAAAAATAAATGACGTCACAAAATACATAACGTCACAAAAATAAATGACGTCACAAAATACATAAGGTCATAAAATACATAACGTCACAAAAAATGACGTCACAAAATACATAACGTCAAAAAAATAAATGACGTTACAAAATACATAACGTCACAAAAATAAATGACGTCACAAATTACATAACGTCACAAAAATAAATGACGTCAGAAAATACATAACGTCACAAAAAAAATGACGTCACAAAATACATAATGTCACAAAAATAAATGACGTCCCAAAATACATAACGTCACAAAAAAAATGACGTCACAAAATACATAACGTCACAAAAATAAATGACGTCAAAAAATACATAACGTCACAAAAATAAATGACGTCACAAACATAATGACGTCACAAAATACATATTGTCACAAAAATAAATGACGTCACAAAATACATAACGTCACAAAAATAAATGACGTCACAAAATACATAACGTCAAAAAAAATGACGTCACAAAATACATAACGTCATAAAAATAAATGACGTCACAAAAATTAATTACTTCACAAAATACATAACGTCACAAAAATAAATGACGTCACAAAATACATAACGTCACAAAATATATTACGTCACAAAAATAAATGACGTCACAAAATACATAACGTCACAAAATACATAACGTCACAAAAATAAATGACGTCACAAAATAAATAAAGTCACAAAAATAAATGACGTCACAAAATGCATAACGTCACAAAAATAAATGATGTCACAAAATATATAACGTCACAAAAATAAATGACGTCATAAAATACATAACGTCACAAAAATAAATGACGTCACAAAAATTTATTACGTCACGAAAATAAATAACGTCACAAAATACATAACGTCACAAAATACATAGCGGCACAAAAATAAAAGACGTCACAAAGTACATAACGTCACAAAAATAAATGACGTCACAAAATACATAACGTCAAAAAATAAATGACGTCAAAAAAATACATAACGTCACAAAAATAAATGATGTCACAAAATACATAACGTCACAAAAATAAATGACGTCACAAAATACATAACGTCACAAAAATAAATGACGTCACAAAATACATAACGTCACAAAAATAAATGACGTCACAAAATACATAACGTCACAAAAATAAATGACGTCACAAAATACATAACGTCAAAAAAAATGACGTCACAAAATACATAACGTCATAAAAATAAATGACGTCACAAAAATTAATTACTTCACATAATACATAACGTCACAAAAATAAATGACGTCACAAAATACATAACATCACAAAATATATTACGTCACAAAAATAAATGACGTCACAAAATACATAACGTCACAAAAATAAATGACGTCACAAAAATAAATAACGTCACAAAATACATAACGTCACAAAAATAAATGACGTCACAAAATACATAACGTTACAAAAATAAATGACGTCACAAAATACATAACGTTACAAAAATAAATGACGTCACAAAATACATAACGTCACAAAAATAAATGACGTCACAAAATACATAACGTCACAAAAATAAATGACGTCAAAAAATACAAAACCTCACAAAAATAAATGATGTCACAAAATACATAACGTCACAAAAATAAATGACGTCACAAAATACATAACGTCACAAAAATAAATGACGTCACAAAATACATAACGTCACAAAAAATGACGTCACAAAATACATAACGTCACAAAAATAAATGACGTCACAAAATACATAACGTCACAAAAATAAATGACGTCACAAAATACATAAGGTCATAAAATACATAACGTCACAAAAAATGACGTCACAAAATACAACGTCAAAAAAATAAATGACGTTACAAAATACATAACGTCACAAAAATAAATGACGTCACAAATTACATAACGTCACAAAAATAAATGACGTCAGAAAATACATAACGTCACAAAAAAAATGACGTCACAAAATACATAATGTCACAAAAATAAATGACGTCCCAAAATACATAACGTCACAAAAAAAATGACGTCACAAAATACATAACGTCACAAAAAAATGACGTCACAAAATACATAACGTCACAAAAATAAATGACGTCAAAAAATACATAACGTCACAAAAATAAATGACGTCACAAACATAATGAC
Organism: Flexamia atlantica; assembly: GCA_035578135.1. NCBI lineage: Eukaryota > Metazoa > Arthropoda > Insecta > Hemiptera > Cicadellidae > Flexamia > Flexamia atlantica. The sequence continues at coordinate 1,402,435 of JAQJVK010000061.1, forward strand.
GTCACAAAATACATATTGTCACAAAAATAAATGACGTCACAAAATACATAACGTCAAAAAAATAAATGACGTCAAAAAAATACATAACGTCACAAAAATAAATGATGTCACAAAATACATAACGTCACAAAAATAAATGACGTCACAAAATACATAACGTCACAAAAATAAATGACGTCACAAAATACATAACGTCACAAAAAAAATGACGTCACAAAATACATAACGTCACAAAAATAAATGACGTCAAAAAATACATAACGTCACAAAAATAAATGACGTCACAAAAATAAAAGACGTCACAAAGTACATAACGTCACAAAAATAAATGACGTCACAAAATACATAACGTCAAAAAAATAAATGACGTCAAAAAAATACATAACGTCACAAAAATAAATGATGTCACAAAATACATAACGTCACAAAAATAAATGACGTCACAAAATACATAACGTCACAAAAATAAATGACGTCACAAAATACATAACGTCACAAAAATAAATGACGTCACAAAAAAATAACGTTACAAAAATAAATGACGTCACAAAATACATAACGTCACAAAAATAAATGACGTCCAAAATACATAACGTCACAAAATACATAACGTCACAAAATATATAACGTCACAAAAATAAATGACGTCACAAAAATTAATTAGGTCACAAAATACATAACGTCACAAAAATAAATAACGTCACAATAATAAATGACGTCACAAAATACATAACGTCACAAAAATAAATAACGTCACAAAATACATAACGTCACAAAAATAAATGACGTCACAAAATACATAACGTCACAAAAATAAATGACGTCACAAAAATAAATAACGTCACAAAATACATAACGTCACAAAAATAAATGACGTCACAAAATACATAACGTTACAAAAATAAATGACGTCACAAAATACATAACGTCACAAAAATAAATGACGTCACAAAATACATAACGTCAAAAAAAATGACGTCACAAAATACATAACGTCATAAAAATAAATGACGTCACAAAAATTAATTACTTCACATAATACATAACGTCACAAAAATAAATGACGTCACAAAATACATAACATCACAAAATATATTACGTCACAAAAATAAATGACGTCACAAAATACATAACGTCACAAAAATAAATGACGTCACAAAAATAAATAACGTCACAAAATACATAACGTCACAAAAATAAATGACGTCACAAAATACATAACGTTACAAAAATAAATGACGTCACAAAATACATAACGTTACAAAAATAAATGACGTCACAAAATACATAACGTCACAAAAATAAATGACGTCACAAAATACATAACGTCACAAAAATAAATGACGTCAAAAAATACAAAACCTCACAAAAATAAATGATGTCACAAAATACATAACGTCACAAAAATAAATGACGTCACAAAATACATAACGTCACAAAAATAAATGACGTCACAAAATACATAACGTCACAAAAAATGACGTCACAAAATACATAACGTCACAAAAATAAATGACGTCACAAAATACATAACGTCACAAAAATAAATGACGTCACAAAATACATAAGGTCATAAAATACATAACGTCACAAAAAATGACGTCACAAAATACAACGTCAAAAAAATAAATGACGTTACAAAATACATAACGTCACAAAAATAAATGACGTCACAAATTACATAACGTCACAAAAATAAATGACGTCAGAAAATACATAACGTCACAAAAAAAATGACGTCACAAAATACATAATGTCACAAAAATAAATGACGTCCCAAAATACATAACGTCACAAAAAAAATGACGTCACAAAATACATAACGTCACAAAAAAATGACGTCACAAAATACATAACGTCACAAAAATAAATGACGTCAAAAAATACATAACGTCACAAAAATAAATGACGTCACAAACATAATGACGTCACAAAATACATATTGTCACAAAAATAAATGACGTCACAAAATACATAACGTCAAAAAAATAAATGACGTCAAAAAAATACATAACGTCACAAAAATAAATGATGTCACAAAATACATAACGTCACAAAAATAAATGACGTCACAAAATACATAACGTCACAAAAATAAATGACGTCACAAAATACATAACGTCACAAAAAAAATGACGTCACAAAATACATAACGTCACAAAAATAAATGACGTCAAAAAATACATAACGTCACAAAAATAAATGACGTCACAAAAATAAAAGACGTCACAAAGTACATAACGTCACAAAAATAAATGACGTCACAAAATACATAACGTCAAAAAAATAAATGACGTCAAAAAAATACATAACGTCACAAAAATAAATGATGTCACAAAATACATAACGTCACAAAAATAAATGACGTCACAAAATACATAACGTCACAAAAATAAATGACGTCACAAAATACATAACGTCACAAAAATAAATGACGTCACAAAAAAATAACGTTACAAAAATAAATGACGTCACAAAATACATAACGTCACAAAAATAAATGACGTCCAAAATACATAACGTCACAAAATACATAACGTCACAAAATATATAACGTCACAAAAATAAATGACGTCACAAAAATTAATTAGGTCACAAAATACATAACGTCACAAAAATAAATAACGTCACAATAATAAATGACGTCACAAAATACATAACGTCACAAAAATAAATAACGTCACAAAATACATAACGTCACAAAAATAAATGACGTCACAAAATACATAACGTCACAAATATAAATGACGTCACAATAATAAATGACGTCACAAAATACATAACGTCACAAAAATAAATGACGTCACAAAATACATAACGTCACAAAAATAAATGACGTCACAAAAATTAATTACGTCACAAAATACATAACGTCACAAAATATATAACGTCACAAAAATAAATGACGTCACAAAAATTAATTAGGTCACAAAATACATAACGTCACAAAAATAAATAACGTCACAAAATACATAACGTCACAAAAATAAAAGACGTCACAAAAATTAATTACGTCACAAATTACATAACGTCACAAAAATAAATGACGTCAAAAAATACAAAACCTCACAAAAATAAATGATGTCACAAAATACATAACGTCACAAAAATAAATGACGTCACAAAATACATAACGTCACAAAAATAAATGACGTCACAAAATACATAACGTCACAAAAATAAATGACGTCACAAAATACAAAACGTCACAAAAATAAATGACGTCACAAAAATAAATAACGTCACAAAATACATAACGTCATAAAATACATAACGTCACAAAAAATGACGTCACAAAATACATAACGTCAAAAAAATAAATGACGTTACAAAATACATAACGTCACAAAAATAAATGACGTCACAAAATACATAACGTCACAAAAATAAATGACGTCAGAAAATACATAACGTCACAAAAAAATGACGTCACAAAATACATAATGTCACAAAAATAAATGACGTCCCAAAATACATAACGTCACAAAAATAAATGACGTCACAAAATACATAACGTCACAAAAATAAATGACGTCACAAAATACATAACGTCACAAAATTAATTACGTCACAAAATACATATTGTCACAAAAATAAATGACGTCACAAAATACATAACGTCACAAAAATAAATGACGTCACAAAATACATAACGTCAAAAAAAATGACGTCACAAAATACATAACGTCATAAAAATAAATGACGTCACAAAAATTAATTACTTCACATAATACATAACGTCACAAAAATAAATGACGTCACAAAATACATAACATCACAAAATATATTACGTCACAAAAATAAATGACGTCACAAAATACATAACGTCACAAAAATAAATGACGTCACAAAAATAAATAACGTCACAAAATACATAACGTCACAAAAATAAATGACGTCACAAAATACATAACGTTACAAAAATAAATGACGTCACAAAATACATAACGTTACAAAAATAAATGACGTCACAAAATACATAACGTCACAAAAATAAATGACGTCACAAAATACATAACGTCACAAAAATAAATGACGTCAAAAAATACAAAACCTCACAAAAATAATTGATGTCACAAAATACATAACGTCACAAAAATAAATGACGTCACAAAATACATAACGTCACAAAAATAAATGACGTCACAGAATACATAACGTCACAAAAATAAATGACGTCACAAAATACATAACGTCACAAAAATAAATGACGTCACAAAAATAAATAACGTCACAAAATACATAACGTCACAAAAATAAATGACGTCACAAAATACATAACGTTACAAAAATAAATGACGTCACAAAATACATAACGTCACAAAAATAAATGACGTCACAAAATACATAACGTCACAAAAATAAATGACGTCACAAAAATAAATAACGTCACAAAATACATAACGTCACAAAAATAAATGACGTCACAAAATACATAACGTTACAAAAATAAATGACGTCACAAAATACATAACGTCACAAAAATAAATGACGTCACAAAATACATAACGTCACAAAAATAAATGACGTCAGAAAATACATAACGTCACAAAAAAAATGACGTCACAAAATACATAACGTCACAAAAATAAATGACGTCAAAAAATACATAACGTCACAAAAATAAATGACGTCACAAACATAATGACGTCACAAAATACATATTGTCACAAAAATAAATGACGTCACAAAATACATAACGTCACAAAAATAAATGACGTCACAAACATAATGACGTCACAAAATACATATTGTCACAAAAATAAATGACGTCACAAAATACATAACGTCACAAAAAAAAATGACGTCACAAAATACATAACGTCACAAAAATAAATGACGTCACAAAATACATAACGTCACAAAATACATAACGTCACAAAAATAAATGACGTCACAAAATACATAACGTTACAAAAATAAATGACGTCACAAAATACATAACGTCACAAAAATAAATGACGTCACAAAATACATAACGTCACAAAAATAAATGACGTCAGAAAATACATAACGTCACAAAAAAAATGACGTCACAAAATACATAACGTCACAAAAATAAATGACGTCAAAAAATACATAACGTCACAAAAATAAATGACGTCACAAACATAATGACGTCACAAAATACATATTGTCACAAAAATAAATGACGTCACAAAATACATAACGTCACAAAAAAAAATGACGTCACAAAATACATAACGTCACAAAAATAAATGACGTCACAAACATAATGACGTCACAAAATACATAATGTCACAAAAATAAATGACGTCCCAAAATACATAACGTCACAAAAAAAAATGACGTCACAAAATACATAACGTCACAAAAATAAATGACGTCAAAAAATACATAACGTCACAAAAATAAATGACGTCACAAACATAATGACGTCACAAAATACATATTGTCACAAAAATAAATGACGTCACAAAATACATAACGTCACAAAAATAAATGACGTGACAAAATACATAACGTCAAAAAAAAAATGACGTCACAAAATACATAACGTCATAAAAATAAATGACGTCACAAAAATTAATTACTTCACAAAATACATAACGTCACAAAAATAAATGACGTCACAAAATACATAACGTCACAAAATATATTACGTCACAAAAATAAATGACGTCACAAAATACATAACGTCACAAAATACATAACGTCACAAAAATAAATGACGTCACAAAATAAATAAAGTCACAAAAATAAATGACGTCACAAAATGCATAACGTCACAAAAATAAATGATGTCACAAAATACATAACGTCACAAAAATAAATGACGTCATAAAATACATAACGTCACAAAAATAAATGACGTCACAAAAATTTATTACGTCACGAAAATAAATAACGTCACAAAATACATAACGTCACAAAATACATAACGGCACAAAAATAAAAGACGTCACAAAGTACATAACGTCACAAAAATAAATGACGTCACAAAATACATAACGTCAAAAAAATAAATGACGTCAAAAAAATACATAACGTCACAAAAATAAATGATGTCACAAAATACATAACGTCACAAAAATAAATGACGTCACAAAATACATAACGTCACAAAAATAAATGACGTCACAAAATACATAACGTCACAAAAATAAATGACGTCACAAAAAAAATAACGTTACAAAAATAAATGACGTCACAAAATACATAACGTCACAAAAATAAATGACGTCCAAAATACATAACGTCACAAAATACATAACGTCACAAAATATATAACGTCACAAAAATAAATGACGTCACAAAAATTAATTAGGTCACAAAATACATAACGTCACAAAAATAAATAACGTCACAATAATAAATGACGTCACAAAATACATAACGTCACAAAAATAAATAACGTCACAAAATACATAACGTCACAAAAATAAATGACGTCACAAAATACATAACGTCACAAATATAAATGACGTCACAATAATAAATGACGTCACAAAATACATAACGTCACAAAAATAAATGACGTCACAAAATACATAACGTCACAAAAATAAACGACGTCACAAAAATTAATTACGTCACAAAATACATAACGTCACAAAATATATAACGTCACAAAAATAAATGACGTCACAAAAATTAATTAGGTCACAAAATACATAACGTCACAAAAATAAATAACGTCACAAAATACATAACGTCACAAAATACATAACGTCACAAAAATAAATGACGTCACAAAATAAATAAAGTCACAAAAATAAATGACGTCACAAAATGCATAACGTCACAAAAATAAATGACGTCACGAAATACATAACGTTACAAAAATAAATGACGTCACAAAATACATAAGGTCACAAAAATAAATGACGTCACAAAAATTAATTACGTCACAAAATACATAACGTCACAAAATATATAACGTCACAAAAATAAATGACGTCACAAAATACATATTTCATAAAATACATAACGTCACAAAAATAAATGACGTCACAAAATACATAACGTCACAAAAATAAATGACGTCACAAAATACATAACGTCTCAAAAATAAATGACGTCACAAAATACATAAGGTCACAAAAACAAATGACGTCACAAAATACATAACGTCACAAAAATAAATGACGTCACAAAATACATAACGTCACAAAAATAAATAACGTCACAAAATACATAACGTCACAAAAATAAATGACGTCACAAAATACATAACGTCACAAATATAAATGACGTCACAATAATAAATGACGTCACAAAATACATAACGTCACAAAAATAAATGACGTCACAAAATACATAACGTCACAAAAATAAACGACGTCACAAAAATTAATTACGTCACAAAATACATAACGTCACAAAATATATAACGTCACAAAAATAAATGACGTCACAAAAATTAATTAGGTCACAAAATACATAACGTCACAAAAATAAATAACGTCACAAAATACATAACGTCACAAAATACATAACGTCACAAAAATAAATGACGTCACAAAATAAATAAAGTCACAAAAATAAATGACGTCACAAAATGCATAACGTCACAAAAATAAATGACGTCACGAAATACATAACGTTACAAAAATAAATGACGTCACAAAATACATAACGTCACAAAAATAAATGACGTCACAAAAATTAATTACGTCACAAAATACATAACGTCACAAAATATATAACGTCACAAAAATAAATGACGTCACAAAATACATATTTCATAAAATACATAACGTCACAAAAATAAATGACGTCACAAAATACATAACGTCACAAAAATAAATGACGTCACAAAATACATAACGTCTCAAAAATAAATGACGTCACAAAATACATAAGGTCACAAAAACAAATGACGTCACAAAATACATAACGTCACAAAAATAAATGACGTCACAAAATACATAACGTCACAAAAATAAATGACGTCACAAAAATTAATTACGTCACAAAATACATAACGTCACAAAATATATAACGTCACAAAAATAAATGACGTCACAAAAATTAATTAAGTCACAAAATACATAACGTCACAAAAATAAATAACGTCACAAAATACATAACGTCACAAAATACATAACGTCACAAAAATAAATGACGTCACAAAATAAATAAAGTCACAAAAATAAATGACGTCACAAAATGCATAACGTCACAAAAATAAATGATGTCACAAAATACATAACGTCACAAAAATAAATGACGTCACAAAATACATAACGTCACAAAAATAAATGACGTCACAAAATACATAACGTCACAAAAAAAATGACGTCACAAAATACATAATGTCACAAAAATAAATGACGTCCCAAAATACATAACGTCACAAAAAAAATGACGTCACAAAATACATAACGTCACAAAAATAAATGACGTCACAAAAATAAATAACGTCACAAAATACATAACGTCACAAAAATAAATGACGTCACAAAATACATAACGTTACAAAAATAAATGACGTCACAAAATACATAACGTCACAAAAATAAATGACGTCACAAAATACATAACGTCACAAAAAATGACGTCACAAAATACATAACGTCACAAAAATAAATGACGTCACAAAATACATAACGTCACAAAAATAAATGACGTCACAAAATACATAAGGTCATAAAATACATAACGTCACAAAAAATGACGTCACAAAATACATAACGTCAAAAAAATAAATGACGTTACAAAATACATAACGTCACAAAAATAAATGACGTCACAAAATACATAACGTCACAAAAATAAATGACGTCAGAAAATACATAACGTCACAAAAAAAATGACGTCACAAAATACATAATGTCACAAAAATAAATGACGTCCCAAAATACATAACGTCACAAAAAAAAATGACGTCACAAAATACATAACGTCACAAAAATAAATGACGTCAAAAAATACATAACGTCACAAAAATAAATGACGTCACAAACATAATGACGTCACAAAATACATATTGTCACAAAAATAAATGACGTCACAAAATACATAACGTCACAAAAATAAATGACGTGACAAAATACATAACGTCAAAAAAATGACGTCACAAAATACATAACGTCATAAAAATAAATGACGTCACAAAAATTAATTACTTCACAAAATACATAACGTCACAAAAATAAATGACGTCACAAAATACATAACGTCACAAAATATATTACGTCACAAAAATAAATGACGTCACAAAATACATAACGTCACAAAATACATAACGTCACAAAAATAAATGACGTCACAAAATAAATAAAGTCACAAAAATAAATGACGTCACAAAATGCATAACGTCACAAAAATAAATGATGTCACAAAATACATAACGTCACAAAAATAAATGACGTCATAAAATACATAACGTCACAAAAATAAATGACGTCACAAAAATTTATTACGTCACGAAAATAAATAACGTCACAAAATACATAACGTCACAAAATACATAACGGCACAAAAATAAAAGACGTCACAAAGTACATAACGTCACAAAAATAAATGACGTCACAAAATACATAACGTCAAAAAAATAAATGACGTCAAAAAATACATAACGTCACAAAAATAAATGATGTCACAAAATACATAACGTCACAAAAATAAATGACGTCACAAAATACATAACGTCACAAAAATAAATGACGTCACAAAATACATAACGTCACAAAAATAAATGACGTCACAAAAAAAATAACGTTACAAAAATAAATGACGTCACAAAATACATAACGTCACAAAAATAAATGACGTCCAAAATACATAACGTCACAAAATACATAACGTCACAAAATATATAACGTCACAAAAATAAATGACGTCACCAAAATTAATTAGGTCACAAAATACATAACGTCACAAAAATAAATAACGTCACAATAATAAATGACGTCACAAAATACATAACGTCACAAAAATAAATAACGTCACAAAATACATAACGTCACAAAAATAAATGACGTCACAAAATACATAACGTCACAAATATAAATGACGTCACAATAATAAATGACGTCACAAAATACATAACGTCACAAAAATAAATGACGTCACAAAATACATAACGTCACAAAAATAAACGACGTCACAAAAATTAATTACGTCACAAAATACATAACGTCACAAAATATATAACGTCACAAAAATAAATGACGTCACAAAAATTAATTAGGTCACAAAATACATAACGTCACAAAAATAAATAACGTCACAAAATACATAACGTCACAAAATACATAACGTCACAAAAATAAATGACGTCACAAAATAAATAAAGTCACAAAAATAAATGACGTCACAAAATGCATAACGTCACAAAAATAAATGACGTCACGAAATACATAACGTTACAAAAATAAATGACGTCACAAAATACATAAGGTCACAAAAACAAATGACGTCACAAAATACATAACGTCACAAAAATAAATGACGTCACAAAAATTAATTACGTCACAAAATACATAACGTCACAAAATATATAACGTCACAAAAATAAATGACGTCACAAAATACATATTTCATAAAATATATAACGTCACAAAAATAAATGACGTCACAAAATACATAACGTCACAAAAATAAATGACGTCACAAAATACATAACGTCTCAAAAATAAATGACGTCACAAAATACATAAGGTCACAAAAACAAATGACGTCACAAAATACATAACGTCACAAAAATAAATGACGTCACAAAATACATAACGTCACAAAAAAAAATGACGTCACAAAAATTAATTACGTCACAAAATACATAACGTCACAAAATATATAACGTCACAAAAATAAATGACGTCACAAAAATTAATTAAGTCACAAAATACATAACGTCACAAAAATAAATAACGTCACAAAATACATAACGTCACAAAATACATAACGTCACAAAAATAAATGACGTCACAAAATAAATAAAGTCACAAAAATAAATGACGTCACAAAATGCATAACGTCACAAAAATAAATGATGTCACAAAATACATAACGTCACAAAAATAAATGACGTCACAAAATACATAACGTCACAAAAATAAATGACGTCACAAAATACATAACGTCACAAAAAAAATGACGTCACAAAATACATAATGTCACAAAAATAAATGACGTCCCAAAATACATAACGTCACAAAAAAATGACGTCACAAAATACATAACGTCACAAAAATAAATGACGTCAAAAAATACATAACGTCACAAAAATAAATGACGTCACAAACATAATGACGTCACAAAATACATATTGTCACAAAAATAAATGACGTCACAAAATACATAACGTCACAAAAATAAATGACGTCACAAAATACATAACGTCAAAAAAAAATGACGTCACAAAATACATAACGTCATAAAAATAAATGACGTCACAAAAAATAATTACTTCACAAAATACATAACGTCACAAAAATAAATGACGTCACAAAATACATAACGTCACAAAATATATTACGTCACAAAAATAAATGACGTCACAAAATACATAACGTCACAAAATACATAACGTCACAAAAATAAATGACGTCACAAAATAAATAAAGTCACAAAAATAAATGACGTCACAAAATGCATAACGTCACAAAAATAAATGATGTCACAAAATACATAACGTCACAAAAATAAATGACGTCATAAAATACATAACGTCACAAAAATAAATGACGTCACAAAAATTTATTACGTCACGAAAATAAATAACGTCACAAAATACATAACGTCACAAAATACATAGCGGCACAAAAATAAAAGACGTCACAAAGTACATAACGTCACAAAAATAAATGACGTCACAAAATACATAACGTCAAAAAAATAAATGACGTCAAAAAAATACATAACGTCACAAAAATAAATGATGTCACAAAATACATAACGTCACAAAAATAAATGACGTCACAAAATACATAACGTCACAAAAATAAATGACGTCACAAAATACATAACGTCACAAAAATAAATGACGTCACAAAAAAATAACGTTACAAAAATAAATGACGTCACAAAATACATAACGTCACAAAAATAAATGACGTCCAAAATACATAACGTCACAAAATACATAACGTCACAAAATATATAACGTCACAAAAATAAATGACGTCACAAAAATTAATTAGGTCACAAAATACATAACGTCACAAAAATAAATAACGTCACAATAATAAATGACGTCACAAAATACATAACGTCACAAAAATAAATAACGTCACAAAATACATAACGTCACAAAAATAAATGACGTCACAAAATACTTAACGTCACAAATATAAATGACGTCACAATAATAAATGACGTCACAAAATACATAACGTCACAAAAATAAATGACGTCACAAAATACATAACGTCACAAAAATAAATGACGTCACAAAAATTAATTACGTCACAAAATACATAACGTCACAAAATATATAACGTCACAAAAATAAATGACGTCACAAAAATTAATTAGGTCACAAAATACATAACGTCACAAAAATAAATAACGTCACAAAATACATAACGTCACAAAATACATAACGTCACAAAAATAAATGACGTCACAAAATAAATAAAGTCACAAAAATAAATGACGTCACAAAATGCATAACGTCACAAAAATAAATGACGTCACGAAATACATAACGTTACAAAAATAAATGACGTCACAAAATACATAAGGTCACAAAAACAAATGACGTCACAAAATACATAACGTCACAAAAATAAATGACGTCACAAAAATTAATTACGTCACAAAATACATAACGTCACAAAATATATAACGTCACAAAAATAAATGACGTCACAAAATACATATTTCATAAAATACATAACGTCACAAAAATAAATGACGTCACAAAATACATAACGTCACAAAAATAAATGACGTCAGAAAATACATAACGTCTCAAAAATAAATGACGTCACAAAATACATAAGGTCACAAAAACAAATGACGTCACAAAATACATAACGTCACAAAAATAAATGACGTCACAAAATACATAACGTCACAAAAATAAATGACGTCACAAAAATTAATTACGTCACAAAATACATATAACGTCACAAAATATATAACGTCACAAAAATAAATGACGTCACAAAAATTAATTAAGTCACAAAATACATAACGTCACAAAAATAAATAACGTCACAAAATACATAACGTCACAAAATACATAACGTCACAAAAATAAATGACGTCACAAAATAAATAAAGTCACAAAAATAAATGACGTCACAAAATGCATAACGTCACAAAAATAAATGACGTCACAAAATACATAAGGTCACAAAAACAAATGACGTCACAAAATACATAACGTCACAAAAATAAATGACGTCACAAAAATTAATTACGTCACAAAATACATAACGTCACAAAATATATAACGTCACAAAAATAAATGACGTCACAAAATACATATTTCATAAAATACATAACGTCACAAAAATAAATGACGTCACAAAATACATAACGTCACAAAAATAAATGACGTCACAAAATACATAATGTCACAAAAATAAATGACGTCCCAAAATACATAACGTCACAAAAAAAATGACGTCACAAAATACATAACGTCACAAAAATAAATGACGTCAAAAAATACATAACGTCACAAAAATAAATGACGTCACAAACATAATGACGTCACAAAATACATATTGTCACAAAAATAAATGACGTCACAAAATACATAACGTCACAAAAATAAATGACGTCACAAAATACATAACGTCAAAAAAAATGACGTCACAAAATACATAACGTCATAAAAATAAATGACGTCACAAAAAATAATTACTTCACAAAATACATAACGTCACAAAAATAAATGACGTCACAAAATACATAACGTCACAAAATATATTACGTCACAAAAATAAATGACGTCACAAAATACATAACGTCACAAAATACATAACGTCACAAAAATAAATGACGTCACAAAATAAATAAAGTCACAAAAATAAATGACGTCACAAAATGCATAACGTCACAAAAATAAATGATGTCACAAAATACATAACGTCACAAAAATAAATGACGTCATAAAATACATAACGTCACAAAAATAAATGACGTCACAAAAATTTATTACGTCACGAAAATAAATAACGTCACAAAATACATAACGTCACAAAATACATAGCGGCACAAAAATAAAAGACGTCACAAAGTACATAACGTCACAAAAATAAATGACGTCACAAAATACATAACGTCAAAAAAATAAATGACGTCAAAAAAATACATAACGTCACAAAAATAAATGATGTCACAAAATACATAACGTCACAAAAATAAATGACGTCACAAAATACATAACGTCACAAAAATAAATGACGTCACAAAATACATAACGTCACAAAAATAAATGACGTCACAAAAAAAATAACGTTACAAAAATAAATGACGTCACAAAATACATAACGTCACAAAAATAAATGACGTCCAAAATACATAACGTCACAAAATACATAACGTCACAAAATATATAACGTCACAAAAATAAATGACGTCACAAAAATTAATTAGGTCACAAAATACATAACGTCACAAAAATAAATAACGTCACAATAATAAATGACGTCACAAAATACATAACGTCAAAAAAATAAATAACGTCACAAAATACATAACGTCACAAAAATAAATGACGTCACAAAATACATAACGTCACAAATATAAATGACGTCACAATAATAAATGACGTCACAAAATACATAACGTCACAAAAATAAATGACGTCACAAAATACATAACGTCACAAAAATAAATGACGTCACAAAAATTAATTACGTCACAAAATACATAACGTCACAAAATATATAACGTCACAAAAATAAATGACGTCACAAAAATTAATTAGGTCACAAAATACATAACGTCAAAAAAATAAATAACGTCACAAAATACATAACGTCACAAAAATAAAAGACGTCACAAAAATTAATTACGTCACAAATTACATAACGTCACAAAAATAAATGACGTCAAAAAATACAAAACCTCACAAAAATAAATGATGTCACAAAATACATAACGTCACAAAAATAAATGACGTCACAAAATACATAACGTCACAAAAATAAATGACGTCACAAAATACATAACGTCACAAAAATAATGACGTCACAAAATACAAAACGTCACAAAAATAAATGACGTCACAAAAATAAATAACGTCACAAAATACATAACGTCATAAAATACATAACGTCACAAAAAATGACGTCACAAAATACATAACGTCAAAAAAATAAATGACGTTACAAAATACATAACGTCACAAAAATAAATGACGTCACAAAATACATAACGTCACAAAAATAAATGACGTCAGAAAATACATAACGTCACAAAAAAATGACGTCACAAAATACATAACGTCACAAAATTAATTACGTCACAAAATACATATTGTCACAAAAATAAATGACGTCACAAAATACATAACGTCACAAAAATAAATGACGTCACAAAATACATAACGTCAAAAAAAATGACGTCACAAAATACATAACGTCATAAAAATAAATGACGTCACAAAAATTAATTACTTCACATAATACATAACGTCACAAAAATAAATGACGTCACAAAATACATAACATCACAAAATATATTACGTCACAAAAATAAATGACGTCACAAAATACATAACGTCACAAAAATAAATGACGTCACAAAAATAAATAACGTCACAAAATACATAACGTCACAAAAATAAATGACGTCACAAAATACATAACGTTACAAAAATAAATGACGTCACAAAATACATAACGTTACAAAAATAAATGACGTCACAAAATACATAACGTCACAAAAATAAATGACGTCACAAAATACATAACGTCACAAAAATAAATGACGTCAAAAAATACAAAACCTCACAAAAATAATTGATGTCACAAAAAAAATAACGTCACAAAAATAAATGACGTCACAAAATACATAACGTCACAAAAATAAATGACGTCACAGAATACATAACGTCACAAAAATAAATGACGTCACAAAATACATAACGTCACAAAAATAAATGACGTCACAAAAATAAATAACGTCACAAAATACATAACGTCACAAAAATAAATGACGTCACAAAATACATAACGTTACAAAAATAAATGACGTCACAAAATACATAACGTCACAAAAATAAATGACGTCACAAAATACATAACGTCACAAAAAATGACGTCACAAAATACATAACGTCACAAAAATAAATGACGTCACAAAATACATAACGTCACAAAAATAAATGACGTCACAAAATACATAAGGTCATAAAATACATAACGTCACAAAAAATGACGTCACAAAATACATAACGTCAAAAAAATAAATGACGTTACAAAATACATAACGTCACAAAAATAAATGACGTCACAAAATACATAACGTCACAAAAATAAATGACGTCAGAAAATACATAACGTCACAAAAAAAATGACGTCACAAAATACATAATGTCACAAAAATAAATGACGTCCCAAAATACATAACGTCACAAAAAAAAATGACGTCACAAAATACATAACGTCACAAAAATAAATGACGTCAAAAAATACATAACGTCACAAAAATAAATGACGTCACAAACATAATGACGTCACAAAATACATATTGTCACAAAAATAAATGACGTCACAAAATACATAACGTCACAAAAATAAATGACGTCACAAAATACATAACGTCAAAAAAAATGACGTCACAAAATACATAACGTCATAAAAATAAATGACGTCACAAAAATTAATTACTTCACAAAATACATAACGTCACAAAAATAAATGACGTCACAAAATACATAACGTCACAAAATATATTACGTCACAAAAATAAATGACGTCACAAAATACATAACGTCACAAAATACATAACGTCACAAAAATAAATGACGTCACAAAATAAATAAAGTCACAAAAATAAATGACGTCACAAAATGCATAACGTCACAAAAATAAATGATGTCACAAAATACATAACGTCACAAAAATAAATGACGTCATAAAATACATAACGTCACAAAAATAAATGACGTCACAAAAATTTATTACGTCACGAAAATAAATAACGTCACAAAATACATAACGTCACAAAATACATAGCGGCACAAAAATTAAAGACGTCACAAAGTACATAACGTCACAAAAATAAATGACGTCACAAAATACATAACGTCAAAAAAATAAATGACGTCAAAAAAATACATAACGTCACAAAAATAAATGATGTCACAAAATACATAACGTCACAAAAATAAATGACGTCACAAAATACATAACGTCACAAAAATAAATGACGTCACAAAATACATAACGTCACAAAAATAAATGACGTCACAAAAAAAATAACGTTACAAAAATAAATGACGTCACAAAATACATAACGTCACAAAAATAAATGACGTCCAAAATACATAACGTCACAAAATACATAACGTCACAAAATATATAACGTCACAAAAATAAATGACGTCACAAAAATTAATTAGGTCACAAAATACATAACGTCACAAAAATAAATAACGTCACAATAATAAATGACGTCACAAAATACATAACGTCACAAAAATAAATAACGTCACAAAATACATAACGTCACAAAAATAAATGACGTCACAAAATACATAACGTCACAAATATAAATGACGTCACAATAATAAATGACGTCACAAAATACATAACGTCACAAAAATAAATGACGTCACAAAATACATAACGTCACAAAAATAAATGACGTCACAAAAATTAATTACGTCACAAAATACATAACGTCACAAAATATATAACGTCACAAAAATAAATGACGTCACAAAAATTAATTAGGTCACAAAATACATAACGTCACAAAAATAAATAACGTCACAAAATACATAACGTCACAAAATACATAACGTCACAAAAATAAATGACGTCACAAAATAAATAAAGTCACAAAAATAAATGACGTCACAAAATGCATAACGTCACAAAAATAAATGACGTCACGAAATACATAACGTTACAAAAATAAATGACGTCACAAAATATTTAACGACACAAAATTAAATGACGTCACAAAATACATATTTCATAAAATACATAACGTCACAAAAATAAATGACGTCACAAAATACATAACGTCACAAAAATAAATGACGTCACAAAATACATAACGTCTCAAAAATAAATGACGTCACAAAATACATAAGGTCACAAAAACAAATGACGTCACAAAATACATAACGTCACAAAAATAAATGACGTCACAAAATACATAACGTCAAAAAAAATGACGTCACAAAATACATAACGTCATAAAAATAAATGACGTCACAAAAATTAATTACTTCACATAATACATAACGTCACAAAAATAAATGACGTCACAAAATACATAACATCACAAAATATATTACGTCACAAAAATAAATGACGTCACAAAATACATAACGTCACAAAAATAAATGACGTCACAAAAATAAATAACGTCACAAAATACATAACGTCACAAAAATAAATGACGTCACAAAATACATAACGTTACAAAAATAAATGACGTCACAAAATACATAACGTTACAAAAATAAATGACGTCACAAAATACATAACGTCACAAAAATAAATGACGTCACAAAATACATAACGTCACAAAAATAAATGACGTCAAAAAATACAAAACCTCACAAAAATAATTGATGTCACAAAATACATAACGTCACAAAAATAAATGACGTCACAAAATACATAACGTCACAAAAATAAATGACGTCACAGAATACATAACGTCACAAAAATAAATGACGTCACAAAATACATAACGTCACAAAAATAAATGACGTCACAAAAATAAATAACGTCACAAAATACATAACGTCACAAAAATAAATGACGTCACAAAATACATAACGTTACAAAAATAAATGACGTCACAAAATACATAACGTCACAAAAATAAATGACGTCACAAAATACATAACGTCACAAAAAATGACGTCACAAAATACATAACGTCACAAAAATAAATGACGTCACAAAATACATAACGTCACAAAAATAAATGACGTCACAAAATACATAAGGTCATAAAATACATAACGTCACAAAAAATGACGTCACAAAATACATAACGTCAAAAAAATAAATGACGTTACAAAATACATAACGTCACAAAAATAAATGACGTCACAAAATACATAACGTCACAAAAATAAATGACGTCAGAAAATACATAACGTCACAAAAAAAATGACGTCACAAAATACATAATGTCACAAAAATAAATGACGTCCCAAAATACATAACGTCACAAAAAAAAATGACGTCACAAAATACATAACGTCACAAAAATAAATGACGTCAAAAAATACATAACGTCACAAAAATAAATGACGTCACAAACATAATGACGTCACAAAATACATATTGTCACAAAAATAAATGACGTCACAAAATACATAACGTCACAAAAATAAATGACGTCACAAAATACATAACGTCAAAAAAAATGACGTCACAAAATACATAACGTCATAAAAATAAATGACGTCACAAAAATTAATTACTTCACAAAATACATAACGTCACAAAAATAAATGACGTCACAAAATACATAACGTCACAAAATATATTACGTCACAAAAATAAATGACGTCACAAAATACATAACGTCACAAAATACATAACGTCACAAAAATAAATGACGTCACAAAATAAATAAAGTCACAAAAATAAATGACGTCACAAAATGCATAACGTCACAAAAATAAATGATGTCACAAAATACATAACGTCACAAAAATAAATGACGTCATAAAATACATAACGTCACAAAAATAAATGACGTCACAAAAATTTATTACGTCACGAAAATAAATAACGTCACAAAATACATAACGTCACAAAATACATAGCGGCACAAAAATAAAAGACGTCACAAAGTACATAACGTCACAAAAATAAATGACGTCACAAAATACATAACGTCAAAAAAATAAATGACGTCAAAAAAATACATAACGTCACAAAAATAAATGATGTCACAAAATACATAACGTCACAAAAATAAATGACGTCACAAAATACATAACGTCACAAAAATAAATGACGTCACAAAATACATAACGTCACAAAAATAAATGACGTCACAAAAAAAATAACGTTACAAAAATAAATGACGTCACAAAATACATAACGTCACAAAAATAAATGACGTCCAAAATACATAACGTCACAAAATACATAACGTCACAAAATATATAACGTCACAAAAATAAATGACGTCACAAAAATTAATTAGGTCACAAAATACATAACGTCACAAAAATAAATAACGTCACAATAATAAATGACGTCACAAAATACATAACGTCACAAAAATAAATAACGTCATAAAATACATAACGTCACAAAAATAAATGACGTCACAAAATACATAACGTCACAAATATAAATGACGTCACAATAATAAATGACGTCACAAAATACATAACGTCACAAAAATAAATGACGTCACAAAATACATAACGTCACAAAAATAAATGACGTCACAAAAATTAATTACGTCACAAAATACATAACGTCACAAAATATATAACGTCACAAAAATAAATGACGTCACAAAAATTAATTAGGTCACAAAATACATAACGTCACAAAAATAAATAACGTCACAAAATACATAACGACACAAAATACATAACGTCACAAAAATAAATGACGTCACAAAATAAATAAAGTCACAAAAATAAATGACGTCACAAAATGCATAACGTCACAAAAATAAATGACGTCACGAAATACATAACGTTACAAAAATAAATGACGTCACAAAATATTTAACGACACAAAATTAAATGACGTCACAAAATACATATTTCATAAAATACATAACGTCACAAAAATAAATGACGTCACAAAATACATAACGTCACAAAAATAAATGACGTCACAAAATACATAACGTCTCAAAAATAAATGACGTCACAAAATACATAAGGTCACAAAAACAAATGACGTCACAAAATACATAACGTCACAAAAATAAATGACGTCACAAAATACATAACGTCACAAAAATAAATGACGTCACAAAAATTAATTACGTCACAAAATACATAACGTCACAAAATATATAACGTCACAAAAATAAATGACGTCACAAAAATTAATTAAGTCACAAAATACATAACGTCACAAAAATAAATAACGTCACAAAATACATAACGTCACAAAATACATAACGTCACAAAAATAAATGACGTCACAAAATAAATAAAGTCACAAAAATAAATGACGTCACAAAATGCATAACGTCACAAAAATAAATGATGTCACAAAATACATAACGTCACAAAAATAAATGACGTCATAAAATACATAACGTCACAAAAATAAATGACGTCACAAAAATTTATTACGTCACGAAAATAAATAACGTCACAAAATACATAACGTCACAAAATACATAGCGGCACAAAAATAAAAGACGTCACAAAGTACATAACGTCACAAAAATTAATGACGTCACAAAATACATAACGTCAAAAAAATAAATGACGTCAAAAAATACATAACGTCACAAAAATAAATGACGTCACAAAATTAATTACGTCACAAAATACATAACGTCACAAAAATAAATGACGTCACAAAATATTTAACGACACAAAATTAAATGACGTCACAAAATAAATAAAGTCACAAAAATAAATGACGTCACAAAAATTAATTACGTCACAAAATGCATAACGTCACAAAATATATAACGTCACAAAAATAAATGACGTCACAAAAATTAAGTACGTCACAAAATACATAGCGTCACAAAAATAAATAACGTCACAAAATACATAACGTCACAAAAATAAATGACGTCAAAAAATAAATAAAGTCACAAAAATAAATGACGTCACAAAATACATAACGTCACAAAATTTAATGACGTCACAAAATACATAACGTCACAAAAACAAATGACGTCACAAAATACATAACGTCACAAAAATAAATGACGTCACAATAATAAATGACGTCACAAAATACATAACGTCACAAAAATAAATGACGTCACAAAATACATAACGTTACAAAAATAAATGACGTCACAAAATACATAACGTCACCAAAATAAATGACGTCCAAAATACATAACGTCACAAAAAAATGACGTCACAAAATACATAACGTCACAAAAATAAATGACGTCAAAAAATACATAACGTCACAAAAATAAATGACGTCACAAAATTAATTACGTCACAAAATACATAACGTCACAAAAATAAATGACGTCACAAAATATTTAACGACACAAAATTAAATGACGTCACAAAATAAATAAAGTCACAAAAATAAATGACGTCACAAAAATTAATTACGTCACAAAATGCATAACGTCACAAAATACATAGCGTCACAAAAATAAATAACGTCACAAAATACATAACGTCACAAAAATAAATGACGTCACAAAATAAATAAAGTCACAAAAATAAATGACGTCACCAAATACATAACGTCACAAAATTTAATGACGTCACAAAATACATAACGTCACAAAAATAAATGACGTCACAAAATACATAACGTCACAAAAATAAATGACGTCACAAAATACATAACGTCATAAAATACATAACGTCACAAAAAATGACGTCACAAAATACATAACGTCAAAAAAATAAATGACGTTACAAAATACATAACGTCACAAAAATAAATGACGTCACAAAATACATAACGTCACAAAAAAATGACGTCACAAAATACATAATGTCACAAAAATAAATGACGTCCCAAAATACATAACGTCACAAAAATAAATGACGTCACAAAATACATAACGTCAAAAAATTAAATGACGTCACAAAATACATAACGTCACAAAAATAAATGACGTCACAAACATAATGACGTCACAAAATACATATTGTCACAAAAATAAATGACGTCACAAAATACATAACGTCACAAAAATAAATGACGTCACAAAATACATAACGTCAAAAAAATGACGTCACAAAATACATAACGTCATAAAAATAAATGACGTCACAAAAATTAATTACTTCACAAAATACATAACGTCACAAAAATAAATGACGTCACAAAATACATAACGTCACAAACTACATTACGTCACAAAAATAAATGACGTCACAAAATACATAACGTCACAAAAATAAATAACGTCACAAAATACATAACGTCACAAAAATAAATGACGTCACAAAAATTAATTACGTCACAAAATACATAACGTCACAAAAATAAATGACGTCAAAAAATACAAAACCTCACAAAAATAAATGATGTCACAAAATACATAACGTCACAAAAATAAATGAGGTCACAAAATACATAACGTCACAAAAATAAATGACGTCACAAAATACATAACGTCACAAAAATAAATGACGTCACAAAATACATAACGTCACAAAAATAAATGACGTCACAAAAATAAATAACGTCACAAAATACATAACGTCACAAAATACATAACGTCACAAAAATAAATGACGTCACAAAATACATAACGTCACAAAAATAAATGACGTCACAAAATACATAACGTCAAAAAAATAAATGACGTCACAAAATACATAACGTCACAAAAATAAATGACGTCACAAAATACATAACGTCAAAAAAATAAATGACGTCACAATAATAAATGACGTCACAAAATACATAACGTCACAAAAATAAATGACGTCACAAAATACATAACCTCACAAAAATAAATGATGTCACAAAATACATAACGTCACAAAAATAAATGACGTCACAAAATACATAACGTCACAAAAAATGACGTCACAAAATACATAACGTCACAAAAATAAATGACGTCACAAAATACATAACGTCACAAAAATAAATGACGTTACAAAAAACATAACGTCACAAAAATAAATGACGTCACAAAATACATAACGTCACAAAAATAAATGACGTCACAAAATACAAAACGTCACAAAAACAAATGACGTCACAAAATACATAACGTCAAAAAAATAAATGACGTCACAAAATACATAACGTCACAAAAATAAATAACGTCACAAAATACATAACGTCACAAAAATAAATGACGTCACAAAATAAATAAAGTCACAAAAATAAATGACGTCACAAACATTAATTACGTCACAAAATGCATAACGTCACAAAATATATAACGTCACAAAATACATAACGTCACAAAATACATAACGTCACAAAAATAAATGACGTCACAAAATAAATAAAGTCACAAAAATAAATGACGTCACAAAATACATAACGTCACAAAAATTAATGACGTCACAAAATACATAACGTCACAAAAATAAATGACGTCACAAAATACATAACGTCACAAAAATAAATGACGTCACAAAATACATAACGTCATAAAATACATAACGTCACAAAAAATGACGTCACAAAATACATTACGTCAAAAAAATAAATGACGTTACAAAATACATAACGTCACAAAAATAAATGACGTCACAAAATACATAACGTCACAAAAATAAATGACGTCAGAAAATACATAACGTCACAAAAAAAATGACGTCACAAAATACATAATGTCATAAAAATAAATGACGTCCCAAAATACATAACGTCACAAAAATAAATGACGTCACAAAATACATAACGTCACAAAAATAAATGACGTCAAAAAATACATAACGTCACAAAAATAAATGACGTCACAAACATAATGTCGTCACAAAATACATATTGTCACAAAAATAAATGACGTCACAAAATACATAACGTCACAAAAATAAATGACGTCACAAAATACATAACGTCAAAAAAAATGACGTCACAAAATACATAACGTCATAAAAATAAATGACGTCACAAAAATTAATTACTTCACAAAATACATAACGTAACAAAAATAAATGACGTCACAAAATACATAACGTCACAAAATATATTACGTCACAAAAATAAATGACGTCACAAAATACATAACGTCACAAAAATAAATAACGTCACAAAATACATAACGTCACAAAAATAAAAGACGTCACAAAAATTAATTAAGTCACAAATTTCATAACGTCACAAAAATAAATGACGTCAAAAAATACAAAACCTCACAAAAATAAATGATGTCACAAAATACATAACGTCACAAAAATAAATGACGTCACAAAATACATAACGTCACAAAAATAAATGACGTCACAAAATACATAACGTCACAAAAATAAATGACGTCACAAAATACAAAACGTCACAAAAATAAATGACGTCACAAAAATAAATAACGTCACAAAATACATAACGTCACAAAATACATAACGTCACAAAAATAAATGACGTCACAAAATACATAACGTCACAAAAATAAATGACGTCACAAAATACATAACGTCAAAAAAATAAATGACGTCACAAAATACATAACGTCACAAAAATAAATTACGTCACAAACATAATGACGTCACAAAATACATATTGTCACAAAAATAAATGACGTCACAAAATACATAACGTCAAAAAAATAAATGACGTCACAAAATACATAACGTCACAAAAATAAATGACGTCACAAAATACATAACGTCAAAAAAATAAATGACGTCACAATAATAAATGACGTCACAAAATACATAACGTCACAAAAATAAATGACGTCACAAAATACATAACGTCAAAAAAATAAAAGACGTCACAATAATAAATGACGTCACAAAATACATAACGTCACAAAAATAAATGACGTCACAAAATACATAACCTCACAAAAATAAATGATGTCACAAAATACATAACGTCACAAAAATAAATGACGTCACAAAATACATAACGTCACAAAAATAAATGACGTCACAAAATACATAACGTCACAAAAATAAATGACGTCACAAAATACAAAACGTCACAAAAACAAATGACGTCACAAAATACATAACGTCAAAAAAATAAAAGACGTCACAATAATAAATGACGTCACAAAATACATAACGTCACAAAAATAAATGACGTCACAAAATACATAACGTCACAAAAATAAATGACGTCACAAAAATTAATTACGTCACAAAATACATAACGTCACAAAATATATAACGTCACAAAAATAAATGACGTCACAAAAATTAATTAAGTCACAAAATACATAACGTCACAAAAATAAATAACGTCACAAAATACATAACGTCACAAAATACATAACGTCACAAAAATAAATGACGTCACAAAATAAATAAAGTCACAAAAATAAATGACGTCACAAAATG
The DNA here is from genome assembly GCA_035578135.1 of Flexamia atlantica. Taxonomy (NCBI): domain Eukaryota; kingdom Metazoa; phylum Arthropoda; class Insecta; order Hemiptera; family Cicadellidae; genus Flexamia; species Flexamia atlantica. Next base: position 1,428,671 of record JAQJVK010000061.1, read on the forward strand.
CATAACGTCACAAAAATAAATGATGTCACAAAATACATAACGTCACAAAAATAAATGACGTCATAAAATACATAACGTCACAAAAATAAATGACGTCACAAAAATTTATTACGTCACGAAAATAAATAACGTCACAAAATACATAACGTCACAAAATACATAGCGGCACAAAAATAAAAGACGTCACAAAGTACATAACGTCACAAAAATTAATGACGTCACAAAATACATAACGTCAAAAAAATAAATGACGTCAAAAAATACATAACGTCACAAAAATAAATGACGTCACAAAATTAATTACGTCACAAAATACATAACGTCACAAAAATAAATGACGTCACAAAATATTTAACGACACAAAATTAAATGACGTCACAAAATAAATAAAGTCACAAAAATAAATGACGTCACAAAAATTAATTACGTCACAAAATGCATAACGTCACAAAATATATAACGTCACAAAAATAAATGACGTCACAAAAATTAAGTACGTCACAAAATACATAGCGTCACAAAAATAAATAACGTCACAAAATACATAACGTCACAAAAATAAATGACGTCAAAAAATAAATAAAGTCACAAAAATAAATGACGTCACAAAATACATAACGTCACAAAATTTAATGACGTCACAAAATACATAACGTCACAAAAACAAATGACGTCACAAAATACATAACGTCACAAAAATAAATGACGTCACAATAATAAATGACGTCACAAAATACATAACGTCACAAAAATAAATGACGTCACAAAATACATAACGTTACAAAAATAAATGACGTCACAAAATACATAACGTCACCAAAATAAATGACGTCCAAAATACATAACGTCACAAAAAAATGACGTCACAAAATACATAACGTCACAAAAATAAATGACGTCAAAAAATACATAACGTCACAAAAATAAATGACGTCACAAAATTAATTACGTCACAAAATACATAACGTCACAAAAATAAATGACGTCACAAAATATTTAACGACACAAAATTAAATGACGTCACAAAATAAATAAAGTCACAAAAATAAATGACGTCACAAAAATTAATTACGTCACAAAATGCATAACGTCACAAAATACATAGCGTCACAAAAATAAATAACGTCACAAAATACATAACGTCACAAAAATAAATGACGTCACAAAATAAATAAAGTCACAAAAATAAATGACGTCACCAAATACATAACGTCACAAAATTTAATGACGTCACAAAATACATAACGTCACAAAAATAAATGACGTCACAAAATACATAACGTCACAAAAATAAATGACGTCACAAAATACATAACGTCATAAAATACATAACGTCACAAAAAATGACGTCACAAAATACATAACGTCAAAAAAATAAATGACGTTACAAAATACATAACGTCACAAAAATAAATGACGTCACAAAATACATAACGTCACAAAAAAATGACGTCACAAAATACATAATGTCACAAAAATAAATGACGTCCCAAAATACATAACGTCACAAAAATAAATGACGTCACAAAATACATAACGTCAAAAAATTAAATGACGTCACAAAATACATAACGTCACAAAAATAAATGACGTCACAAACATAATGACGTCACAAAATACATATTGTCACAAAAATAAATGACGTCACAAAATACATAACGTCACAAAAATAAATGACGTCACAAAATACATAACGTCAAAAAAATGACGTCACAAAATACATAACGTCATAAAAATAAATGACGTCACAAAAATTAATTACTTCACAAAATACATAACGTCACAAAAATAAATGACGTCACAAAATACATAACGTCACAAACTACATTACGTCACAAAAATAAATGACGTCACAAAATACATAACGTCACAAAAATAAATAACGTCACAAAATACATAACGTCACAAAAATAAATGACGTCACAAAAATTAATTACGTCACAAAATACATAACGTCACAAAAATAAATGACGTCAAAAAATACAAAACCTCACAAAAATAAATGATGTCACAAAATACATAACGTCACAAAAATAAATGAGGTCACAAAATACATAACGTCACAAAAATAAATGACGTCACAAAATACATAACGTCACAAAAATAAATGACGTCACAAAATACATAACGTCACAAAAATAAATGACGTCACAAAAATAAATAACGTCACAAAATACATAACGTCACAAAATACATAACGTCACAAAAATAAATGACGTCACAAAATACATAACGTCACAAAAATAAATGACGTCACAAAATACATAACGTCAAAAAAATAAATGACGTCACAAAATACATAACGTCACAAAAATAAATGACGTCACAAAATACATAACGTCAAAAAAATAAATGACGTCACAATAATAAATGACGTCACAAAATACATAACGTCACAAAAATAAATGACGTCACAAAATACATAACCTCACAAAAATAAATGATGTCACAAAATACATAACGTCACAAAAATAAATGACGTCACAAAATACATAACGTCACAAAAAATGACGTCACAAAATACATAACGTCACAAAAATAAATGACGTCACAAAATACATAACGTCACAAAAATAAATGACGTTACAAAAAACATAACGTCACAAAAATAAATGACGTCACAAAATACATAACGTCACAAAAATAAATGACGTCACAAAATACAAAACGTCACAAAAACAAATGACGTCACAAAATACATAACGTCAAAAAAATAAATGACGTCACAAAATACATAACGTCACAAAAATAAATAACGTCACAAAATACATAACGTCACAAAAATAAATGACGTCACAAAATAAATAAAGTCACAAAAATAAATGACGTCACAAACATTAATTACGTCACAAAATGCATAACGTCACAAAATATATAACGTCACAAAATACATAACGTCACAAAATACATAACGTCACAAAAATAAATGACGTCACAAAATAAATAAAGTCACAAAAATAAATGACGTCACAAAATACATAACGTCACAAAAATTAATGACGTCACAAAATACATAACGTCACAAAAATAAATGACGTCACAAAATACATAACGTCACAAAAATAAATGACGTCACAAAATACATAACGTCATAAAATACATAACGTCACAAAAAATGACGTCACAAAATACATTACGTCAAAAAAATAAATGACGTTACAAAATACATAACGTCACAAAAATAAATGACGTCACAAAATACATAACGTCACAAAAATAAATGACGTCAGAAAATACATAACGTCACAAAAAAAATGACGTCACAAAATACATAATGTCATAAAAATAAATGACGTCCCAAAATACATAACGTCACAAAAATAAATGACGTCACAAAATACATAACGTCACAAAAATAAATGACGTCAAAAAATACATAACGTCACAAAAATAAATGACGTCACAAACATAATGTCGTCACAAAATACATATTGTCACAAAAATAAATGACGTCACAAAATACATAACGTCACAAAAATAAATGACGTCACAAAATACATAACGTCAAAAAAAATGACGTCACAAAATACATAACGTCATAAAAATAAATGACGTCACAAAAATTAATTACTTCACAAAATACATAACGTAACAAAAATAAATGACGTCACAAAATACATAACGTCACAAAATATATTACGTCACAAAAATAAATGACGTCACAAAATACATAACGTCACAAAAATAAATAACGTCACAAAATACATAACGTCACAAAAATAAAAGACGTCACAAAAATTAATTAAGTCACAAATTTCATAACGTCACAAAAATAAATGACGTCAAAAAATACAAAACCTCACAAAAATAAATGATGTCACAAAATACATAACGTCACAAAAATAAATGACGTCACAAAATACATAACGTCACAAAAATAAATGACGTCACAAAATACATAACGTCACAAAAATAAATGACGTCACAAAATACAAAACGTCACAAAAATAAATGACGTCACAAAAATAAATAACGTCACAAAATACATAACGTCACAAAATACATAACGTCACAAAAATAAATGACGTCACAAAATACATAACGTCACAAAAATAAATGACGTCACAAAATACATAACGTCAAAAAAATAAATGACGTCACAAAATACATAACGTCACAAAAATAAATTACGTCACAAACATAATGACGTCACAAAATACATATTGTCACAAAAATAAATGACGTCACAAAATACATAACGTCAAAAAAATAAATGACGTCACAAAATACATAACGTCACAAAAATAAATGACGTCACAAAATACATAACGTCAAAAAAATAAATGACGTCACAATAATAAATGACGTCACAAAATACATAACGTCACAAAAATAAATGACGTCACAAAATACATAACGTCAAAAAAATAAAAGACGTCACAATAATAAATGACGTCACAAAATACATAACGTCACAAAAATAAATGACGTCACAAAATACATAACCTCACAAAAATAAATGATGTCACAAAATACATAACGTCACAAAAATAAATGACGTCACAAAATACATAACGTCACAAAAATAAATGACGTCACAAAATACATAAAGTCACAAAAATAAATGACGTCACAAAATACAAAACGTCACAAAAACAAATGACGTCACAAAATACATAACGTCAAAAAAATAAATGACGTCACAAAATACATAACGTCACAAAAATAAATAACGTCACAAAATACATAACGTCACAAAAATAAATGACGTCACAAAATAAATAAAGTCACAAAAATAAATGACGTCACAAAATACATAACGTCACAAAAATAAATGACGTCACAAAATACATAACGTCACAAAATTAATTACGTCACAAAATACATAACGTCACAAAAATAAATGACGTCACAAAATATTTAACGACACAAAATTAAATGACGTCACAAAATAAATAAAGTCACAAAAATAAATGACGTCACAAACATTAATTACGTCACAAAATGCATAACGTCACAAAATATATAACGTCACAAAAATAAATGACGTCACAAAAATTAAGTACGTCACAAAATACAAAGCGTCACAAAAATAAATAACGTCACAAAATACATAACGTCACAAAATACATAACGTCACAAAAATAAATGACGTCACAAAATAAATAAAGTCACAAAAATAAATGACGTCACAAAATACATAACGTCACAAAAATTAATGACGTCACAAAATACATAACGTCACAAAAATAAATGACGTCACAAAATACATAACGTCACAAAAATAAATGACGTCACAAAATACATAACGTCATAAAATACATAACGTCACAAAAAATGACGTCACAAAATACATTACGTCAAAAAAATAAATGACGTTACAAAATACATAACGTCACAAAAATAAATGACGTCACAAAATACATAACGTCACAAAAATAAATGACGTCAGAAAATACATAACGTCACAAAAAAATGACGTCACAAAATACATAATGTCATAAAAATAAATGACGTCCCAAAATACATAACGTCACAAAAATAAATGACGTCACAAAATACATAACGTCACAAAAATAAATGACGTCAAAAAATACATAACGTCACAAACATAAATGACGTCACAAACATAATGACGTCACAAAATACATATTGTCACAAAAATAAATGACGTCACAAAATACATAACGTCACAAAAATAAATGACGTCACAAAATACATAACGTCAAAAAAATGACGTCACAAAATACATAACGTCATAAAAATAAATGACGTCACAAAAATTAATTACTTCACAAAATACATAACGTCACAAAAATAAATGACGTCACAAAATACATAACGTCACAAAATATATTACGTCACAAAAATAAATGACGTCACAAAATACATAACGTCACAAAAATAAATAACGTCACAAAATACATAACGTCACAAAAATAAAAGACGTCACAAAAATTAATTACGTCACAAATTACATAACGTCACAAAAATAAATGACGTCAAAAAATACAAAACCTCACAAAAATAAATGATGTAACAAAATACATAACGTCACAAAAATAAATGACGTCACAAAATACATAACGTCACAAAAATAAATGACGTCACAAAATACATAACGTCACAAAAATAAATGACGTCACAAAATACAAAACGTCACAAAAATAAATGACGTCACAAAAATAAATAACGTCACAAAATACATAACGTCACAAAAATAAATGACGTCACAAAATACAAAACGTCACAAAAATAAATGACGTCACAAAATACAAAACGTCACAAAAATAAATGACGTCACAAAATACATAACGTCACAAAAATAAATGACGTCACAATAATAAATGACTTCACAAAATACATAACGTCACAAAAATAAATGACGTCACAAAATACATAACGTTACAAAAATAAATGACGTCACAAAATACATAACGTCACAAAAATAAATGACGTCACAAAATACATAACGTCACAAAAAATGACGTCACAAAATACATAACGTCACAAAAATGAATGACGTCACAAAATACATAACGTCACAAAAATAAATGACGTCACAAAATACATAACGTCAAAAAAATAAATGACGTCACAAAATACATATCGTCACAAAAATAAATGACGTCAAAAAATACATAACGTCACAAAAATAAATGACGTCACAAACATAATGACGTCACAAAATACATATTGTAACAAAAATAAATGACGTCACAAAATACATAACGTCACAAAAATAAATGACGTCACAAAATACATAACGTCAAAAAAATGACGTCACAAAATACATAACGTCATAAAAATAAATGACGTCACAAAATGCATAACGTCACAAAAATAAATTATGTCACAAAATACATAACGTCACAAAAATAAATGACGTCATAAAATACATAACGTCACAAAAATACATGACGTCACAAAAATTTATTACGTCACGAAAATAAATAACGTCACAAAATACATAACGTCACAAAATACATAGCGGCACAAAAATAAAAGACGTCACAAAGTACATAACGTCACAAAAATAAATGACGTCACAAAATACATAACGTCAAAAAAATAAATGACGTCAAAAAAATACATAACGTCACAAAAATAAATGACGTCACAAAATACATAACGTCACAAAAATAAATGACGTCACAAAATACATAACGTCACAAAAATAAATGACGTCACAAAATACATAACGTCACAAAAATAAATGACGTCACAAAATACATAACGTTACAAAAATAAATGAGGTCACAAAATACATAACGTCACAAAAATAAATGACGTCCAAAATACATAACGTCACAAAAAAATGACGTCACAAAATACATAACGTCACAAAAATAAATGACGTCAAAAAATACATAACATCACAAAAATAAATGACGTCACAAAATTAATTACGTCACAAAATACATAACGTCACAAAAATAAATGACGTCACAAAATATTTAACGACACAAAATTAAATGACGTCACAAAATAAATAAAGTCACAAAAATAAATGACGTCACAAAAATTAATTACGTCACAAAATGCATAACGTCACAAAATATATAACGTCACAAAAATAAATGACGTCACAAAAATTAAGTACGTCAGAAAATACATAGCGTCACAAAAATAAATAACGTCACAAAATACATAACGTCACAAAAATAAATGACGTCACAAAATAAATAAAGTCACAAAAATAAATGACGTCACAAAATACATAACGTCGAAAAAATAAATGACGTTACAAAATACATAACATCACAAAAATAAATGACGTCACAAAATACATAACGTCACAAAAATAAATGACGTCACAAAATACATAACGTCACAAAAAAATGACGTCTCAAAATACATAATGTCACAAAAATAAATGACGACCCAAAATACATAACGTCACAAAAATAAATGACGTCACAAAATACATAACGTCACAAAAATAAATGACGTCACAAAACACATAACGTCACAAAAATAAATGACGTCACAAACATAATGACGTCACAATATACATATTGTCACAAAAATAAATGACGTCACAAAAAAAATAACGTCACAAAAATAAATGACGTCACAAAATACATAACGTCAAAAAAAATGACGTCACAAAATACATAACGTCATAAAAATAAATGACGTCACAAAAATTAATTTCTTCACAAAATACATAACGTCACAAAAATAAATGACGTCACAAAATACATAACGTCACAAAATACATTACGTCACAAAAATAAATGACGTCACAAAATACATAACGTCACAAAAATAAATATCGTCACAAAATACATAACGTCACAAAAATAAATGACGTCACAAAAATTAATTACGTCACAAAATACATAACGTCACAAAAATAAATAACGTCAAAAAATACAAAACCTTACAAAAATAAATGATGTCACAAAATACATAACGTCACAAAAATAAATGACGTCACAAAATACATAACGTCACAAAAATAAATGACGTCACAAAATACATAACGTCACAAAAATAAATGACGTCACAAAATACATAACGTCACAAAAATAAATGACGTCACAAAATACATAACGTCATAAAAATAAATGACGTCACAAAAATTAATTACTTCACAAAATACATAACGTAACAAAAATAAATGACGTCACAAAATACGTAACGTCACAAAAATAAATGATGTCACAAAAATAAATGACGTCACAATAATAAATGACGTCACAAAATACATAACGTCACAAAAATAAATGACGTCACAAAATACATAACGTCACAAAAATAAATGACGTCACAAAATACATAACGTCACAAAAATAAATGACGTCACAATAATAAATGACGTCACAAAATACATAACGTCACAAAAATAAATGACGTCACAAAATACATAACGTCACAAAAATAAATGACGTCAAAAAAATACATAACGTCACAAAAATGACGTCACAAAATACATAACGTCACAAAAATAAATGACGTCACAAAATACATAACGTCAAAAAAATAAATGACGTTACAAAAAACATAACGTCACAAAAATAAATGACGTCACAAAATACATAACGTCACAAAAATAAATGACGTCACAAAATACAAAACGTCACAAAAACAAATGACGTCACAAAATACATAACGTCAAAAAAATAAATGACATCACAAAATACATAACGTCACAAAAATAAATAACGTCACAAATTACATAACGTCACAAAATACATAACGTCACAAAAATAAATGACGTCACAAAATAAATAAAGTCACAAAAATAAATGACGTCACAAAATACATAACGTCACAAAAATAAATGACGTCACAAAATACATAACGTCACAAAATTAATTACGTCACAAAATACATAACGTCACAAAAATTAATGACGTCACAAAATATTTAACGACACAAAATTAAATGACATCACAAAATAAATAAAGTCACAAAAATAAATGACGTCACAAACATTAATTACGTCACAAAATGCATAACGTCACAAAATATATAACGTCACAAAAATAAATGACGTCACAAAAATTAAGTACGTCACAAAATACATAGCGTCACAAAAATAAATAACGTCACAAAATACATAACGTCACAAAATACATAACGTCACAAAAATAAATGACGTCACAAAATAAATAAAGTCACAAAAATAAATGACGTCACAAAATACATAACGTCACAAAAATTAATGACGTCACAAAATACATAACGTCACAAAAATAAATGACGTCACAAAATACATAACGTCACAAAAATAAATGACGTCACAAAATACATAACGTCATAAAATACATAACGTCACAAAAAATGACGTCACAAAATACATAACGTCAAAAAAATAAATGACGTTACAAAATACATAACGTCACAAAAATAAATGACGTCACAAAATACATAACGTCACAAAAATAAATGACGTCAGAAAATACATAACGTCACAAAAAAATGACGTCACAAAATACATAATGTCACAAAAATAAATGACGTCCAAAAATACATAACGTCAAAAAAATAAATGACGTCACAAAATACATAACGTCACAAAAATAAATGACGTCAAAAAATACATAACGTCACAAAAATAAATGACGTCACAAACATAATGACGTCACAAAATACATATTGTCACAAAAATAAATGACGTCACAAAATACATAACGTCACAAAAATAAATGACGTCGCAAAATACATAACGTCAAAAAAAATGACGTCACAAAATACATAATAAATGACGTCACAAAATACATAACGTCAAAAAAATGACGTCACAAAATACATAACGTCATAAAAATAAATGACGTCACAAAAATTAATTACTTCACAAAATACATAACGTCACAAAAATAAATGACGTCACAAAATACATAACGTCACAAAATATATTACGTCACAAAAATAAATGACGTCACAAAATACATAACGTCACAAAAATAAATAACGTCACAAAATACATAACGTCACAAAAATAAATGACGTCACAAAAATTAATTACGTCACAAAATACATAACGTCACAAAAATAAATGACGTCAAAAAATACAAAACCTCACAAAAATAAATGATGTCACAAAATACATAACGTCACAAAAATAAATGACGTCACAAAATACATAACGTCACACAAATAAATGACGTCACAAAATACATAACGTCACAAAAATAAATGACGTCACAAAATACATAACGTCACAAAAATAAATGACGTCACAAAAATAAATAACGTCACAAAATACATAACGTCACAAAATACATAACGTCACAAAAATAAATGACGTCACAAAATACATAACGTCACAAAAATAAATGACGTCACAAAATACATAACGTCAAAAAAATAAATGACGTCACAAAATACATAACGTCACAAAAATAAATGACGTCACAAAATACATAACGTCACAAAAATAAATGACGTCACAATAATAAATGACGTCAAAAAATACATAACGTCACAAAAATAAATGACGTCACAAAATACATAACGTCACAAAATTAATGACGTCACAAAAATTAATTACGTCACAAAATACATAACGTCACAAAAATTAATTACGTCAAAAAATACATAACCTCACAAAAATAAATGACGTCACAAAATACATAACGTCACAAAAATAAATGACGTCACAAAAATTAATTCCGTCACAAAATACATAACGTCACAAAAATAAATGACGTCACAAAAATTAATTATATCACAAAATACATAACGTCACAAAAATAAATGACGTCAAAAAATACATAACCTCACAAAAATAAATGATGTCACAAAATACATAACGTCACAAAAATAAATGACGTCAGAAAATACATAACGTCACAAAAAAAATGACGTCACAAAATACATAATGTCACAAAAATAAATGACGTCCCAAAATACATAACGTCACAAAAATAAATGACGTCACAAAATACATAACGTCACAAAAATAAATGACGTCAAAAAATACATAACGTCACAAAAATAAATTACGTCACAAACATAATGACGTCACAAAATACATATTGTCACAAAAATAAATGACGTCACAAAATACATAACGTCAAAAAAAAATGACGTCACAAAATACATAACGTCAAAAAAAATGACGTCACAAAATACATAACGTCATAAAAATAAATGACGTCACAAAAATTAATTACTTCACAAAATACATAACGTCACAAAAATAAATGACGTCACAAAATACATAACGTCACAAAATATATTACGTCAAAAAAATAAATGACGTCAAAAATACATAACGTCACAAAAATAAATAACGTCACAAAATACATAACGTCACAAAAATAAATGACGTCACAAACATTAATTACGTCACAAAATACATAACGTCACAAAAATAAATGACGTCAAAAAATACAAAACCTCACAAAAATAAATGATGTCACAAAATACATAACGTCACAAAAATAAATGACGTCACAAAATACATAACGTCACAAAAATAAATGACGTCACAAAATACATAACGTCACAAAAATAAATGACGTCACAAAATACATAACGTCACAAAAATAAATGACGTCACAAAAATAAATAACGTCACAAAATACATAACGTCACAAAATACATAACGTCACAAAATACATAACGTCACAAAAATAAATGACGTCACAAAATACATAACGTCACAAAAATAAATGACGTCACGAAATACATAACGTCAAAAAATAAATGACGTCACAAAATACATAACGTCACAAAAATAAATGACGTCACAAAATACATAACGTCACAAAAATAAATGACATCACAAAATACATAACGTTACAAAAATAAATGACGTCACAAAATACATAACGTCACAAAAATAAATGACGTCACAAAATACATAACGTCACAAAAAATGACGTCACAAAATACATAACGTCACAAAAATAAATTACGTCACAAAATACATAACGTCACAAAAATAAATGACGTTACAAAAAACATAACGTCACAAAAATAAATGACGTCACAAAATACATAACGTCACAAAAATAAATGACGTCACAAAATACAAAACGTCACAAAAACAAATGACGTCACAAAATACATAACGTCAAAAAAATAAATGACGTCTCAAAATACATAACGTCACAAAAATAAATAACGTCACAAAATACATAACGTCACAAAATACATAACGTCACAAAAATAAATGACGTCACAAAATAAATAAAGTCACAAAAATAAATGACGTCACAAGAATTAATTAAGTCACAAATTACATAACGTCACAAAAATAAATGACGTCACAAAAATAAATAACGTCACAAAATACATAACGTCACAAAATACATAACGTCACAAAAATAAATGACGTCACAAAATACATAACGTCACAAAAATAAATGACGTCACAAAATACATAACGTCAAAAAAATAAATGACGTCACAAAAATTAATTACGTCACAAAATACATAACGTCACAAAAATAAATGACGTCACAAAAATTAATTACGTCACAAAATACATAACGTCACAAAAATAAATGACGTCAAAAAATACATAACCTCACAAAAATAAATGATGTCACAAAATACATAACGTCACAAAAATAAATGACGTCACAAAATACATAACGTCACAAAAATAAATGACGTTACAAAAAACATAACGTCACAAAAATAAATGACGTCACAAAATACATAACGTCACAAAAATAAATGACGTCACAAAATACAAAACGTCACAAAAACAAATGACGTCACAAAATACATAACGTCAAAAAAATAAATGACGTCTCAAAATACATAACGTCACAAAAATAAATAACGTCACAAAATACATAACGTCACAAAATACATAACGTCACAAAAATAAATGACGTCACAAAATAAATAAAGTCACAAAAATAAATGACGTCACAAGAATTAATTAAGTCACAAATTACATAACGTCACAAAAATAAATGACGTCACAAAAATAAATAACGTCACAAAATACATAACGTCACAAAATACATAACGTCACAAAAATAAATGACGTCACAAAATACATAACGTCACAAAAATAAATGACGTCACAAAATACATAACGTCAAAAAAATAAATGACGTCACAAAAATTAATTACGTCACAAAATACATAACGTCACAAAAATAAATGACGTCACAAAAATTAATTACGTCACAAAATACATAACGTCACAAAAATAAATGACGTCAAAAAATACATAACCTCACAAAAATAAATGATGTCACAAAATACATAACGTCACAAAAATAAATGACGTCACAAAATACATAACGTCACAAAAATAAATGACGTCACAATATACATAACGTCACAAAAATAAATGACGTCACAAAATACATAACGTCACAAAAATAAATGACGTCACAAAAATAAATAACGTCACAAAATGCATAACGTCACAAAATACATAACGGTAAAAAATAAATGACGTCACAAAATACATAACGTCACAAAAATAAATGACGTCACAAAATACATAACGTCACAAAAAATGACGTCACAAAATACATAACGTCACAAAAATAAATGACGTCACAAAATACATAACGTCACAAAAATAAATGACGTTACAAAAAACATAACGTCACAAAAATAAATGACGTCACAAAATACATAACGTCACAAAAACAAAAGACGTCACAAAATACATAACGTCACAAAAATAAATGACGTCACAAAATACATAACGTCACAAAAACAAAAGACGTCACAAAATACATAACGTCACAAAAATAAATGACGTCACAAAATACATAACGTCACAAAAATAAATGACGTCACAAAATACATAACGTCACAAAAAATGACGTCACAAAATACATAACGTCACAAAAATAAATGACGTCACAAAATACATAACGTCACAAAATAAATGTCGTTACAAAAAACATAACGTCACAAAAATAAATGACGTCACAAAATACATAACGTCACAAAAATAAATGACGTCACAAAATACATAACGTCACAAAAATAAATGACGTCACAATAATAAATGACGTCACAAAATACATAACGTCACAAAAATAAATGACGTCAAAAAATACATAACGTCACAAAAATAAATGACGTCACAAAATACATAACGTCACAAAAATAAATGACGTCACAAAATATTTAACGACACAAAATTAAATGACGTCACAAAATACATATTTCATAAAATACATAACGTCACAAAAATAAATGACGTCACAAAATACATAACGTCACAAAAATAAATGACGTCACAAAATACATAACGTCACAAAAATAAATGACGTCACAAAAATTAATTACGTCACAAAATACATAACGTCACAAAAATAAATGACGTCACAAAAACTAATTAGGTCACAAAATACATAACGTCACAAAAATAAATAACGTCACAAAATACATAACGTCACAAAATACATAACGTCACAAAAATAAATGACGTCACAAAATTAATAAAGTCACAAAAATAAATGACGTCACAAAATGCATAACGTCACAAAAATAAATGACGTCACGAAATACATAACGTTACAAAAATAAATGACGTCACAAAATATTTAACGACACAAAATTAAATGACGTCACAAAATACATATTTCATAAAATACATAACGTCACAAAAATAAATGACGTCACAAAATACATAAGGTGTCAAAAACAAATGACGTCACAAAATACATAACGTCACAAAAATAAATGACGTCACAAAATACATAACGTCACAAAAATAAATGACGTCACAAAAATTAATTACGTCACAAAATACATAACGTCACAAAATATATAACGTCACAAAAATAAATGACGTCACAAGAATTAATTAAGTCACAAATTACATAACGTCACAAAAATAAATAACGTCACAAAATACATAACGTCACAAAATACATAACGTCACAAAAATAAATGACGTCACAAAATAAATAAAGTCACAAAAATAAATGACGTCACAAAATACATAACGTCACAAAAATAAATGACGTCACAAAAATGAATTACGTCACAAAATACATAACGTCACAAAAATAAATGACGTCACAAAAACTAATTAGGTCACAAAATACATAACGTCACAAAAATAAATAACGTCACAAAATACATAACGTCACAAAATACATAACGTCACAAAAATAAATGACGTCACAAAATTAATAATGTCACAAAAATAAATGACGTCACAAAATGCATAACGTCACAAAAATAAATGACGTCACGAAATACATAACGTTACAAAAATAAATGACGTCACAAAATATTTAACGACACAAAATTAAATGACGTCACAAAATACATATTTCATAAAATACATAACGTCACAAAAATAAATGACGTCACAAAATACATAAGGTGTCAAAAACAAATGACGTCACAAAATACATAACGTCACAAAAATAAATGACGTCACAAAATACATAACGTCACAAAAATAAATGACGTCACAAAATACATAACGTCACAAAAATAAATGACGTCACAAAAACTAATTACGTCACAAAATACATAACGTCACAAAATATATAACGTCACAAAAATAAATGACGTCACAAGAATTAATTAAGTCACAAATTACATAACGTCACAAAAATAAATAACGTCACAAAATACATAACGTCACAAAATACATAACGTCACAAAAAAAAATGACGTCACAAAATACAAAACGTCACAAAAACAAATGACGTCACAAAATACATAACGTCAAAAAAATAAATGACGTCACAAAATACATAACGTCACAAAAATAAATAACGTCACAAAATACATAACGTCACAAAATACATAACGTCACAAAAATAAATGACGTCACAAAATAAATAAAGTCACAAAAATAAATGACGTCACAAAATACATAACGTCACAAAAATAAATGACGTCACAAAATACATAACGTCACAAAATTAATTACGTCACAAAATACATAACGTCACAAAAATAAATGACGTCACAAAATATTTAACGACACAAAATTAAATGACGTCACAAAATAAATAAAGTCACAAAAATAAATGACGTCACAAACATTAATTACGTCACAAAATGCATAACGTCACAAAATATATAACGTCACAAAAATAAATGACGTCACAAAAATTAAGTACGTCACAAAATACATAGCGTCACAAAAATAAATAACGTCACAAAATACATAACGTCACAAAATACATAACGTCACAAAAATAAATGACGTCACAAAATAAATAAAGTCACAAAAATAAATGACGTCACAAAATACATAACGTCACAAAAATTAATGACGTCACAAAATACATAACGTCACAAAAAAAATGACGTCACAAAATACATAACGTCACAAAAATAAATGACGTCACAAAATACATAACGTCATAAAATACATAACGTCACAAAAAATGACGTCACAAAATACATTACGTCAAAAAAATAAATGACGTTACAAAATACATAACGTCACAAAAATAAATGACGTCACAAAATACATAACGTCACAAAAATAAATGACGTCCGAAAATACATAACGTCACAAAAAAAATGACGTCACAAAATACATAATGTCATAAAAATAAATGACGTCCCATAATACATAACGTCACAAAAATAAATGACGTCACAAAATACATAACGTCACAAAAATAAATGACTTCAAAAAATACATAACGTCACAAAAATAAATGACGTCACAAACATAATGACGTCACAAAATACATATTGTCACAAAAATAAATGACGTCACAAAATACATAACGTCACAAAAATAAATGACGTCACAAAATACATAACGTCAAAAAAAATGCCGTCACATAATACATAACGTCATAAAAATAAATGACGTCACAAAAATTAATTACTTCACAAAATACATAACGTCACAAAAATAAATGACGTCACAAAATACATAACGTCACAAAATATATTACGTCACAAAAATAAATGACGTCACAAAATACATAACGTCACAAAAATAAATAACGTCACAAAATACATAACGTCACAAAAATAAATGACGTCACAAAAATTAATTACGTCAAAAATTACATAACGTCACAAAAATAAATGACGTCAAAAAATACAAAACCTCACAAAAATAAATGATGTCACAAAATACATAACGTCACAAAAATAAATGACGTCGTAAAATACATAACGTCACAAAATTAAATGACGTCACAAAATACATAACGTCACAAAATACATAACGTCACAAAAATAAATGACGTCACAAAATACATAACGTCACAAAAATAAATGACGTCACAAAAATAAATAACGTCACAAAATACATAACGTCACAAAATACATAACGTCACAAAAATAAATGACGTCACAAAATACATAACGTCACAAAAATAAATGACGTCACAAAATACATAACGTCAAAAAAATAAATGACGTCACAAAATACATAACGTCACAAAAATAAATAACGTCACAAAATACATAACGTCACAAAATACATAACGTCACAAAAATAAATGACGTCACAAAATACATAACGTCACAAAAAATGACGTCACAAAATACATAACGTCACAAAAATGAATGACGTCACAAAATACATAACGTCACAAAAATAAATGACGTCACAAAATACATAACGTCATAAAATACATAACGTCACAAAAAATGACGTCACAAAATACATAACGTCAAAAAAATAAATGACGTTACAAAATACATAACGTCACAAAAATAAATGACGTCACAAAATACATAACGTCACAAAAATAAATGACGTCAGAAAATACATAACGTCACAAAAAAAATGACGTCACAAAATACATAATGTCACAAAAATAAATGACGTCCCAAAATACATAACGTCACAAAAATAAATGACGTCACAAACATAATGACGTCACAAAATACATATTGTAACAAAAAAAATGACGTCACAAAATACATAACGTCACAAAAATAAATGACGTCACAAAATACATAACGTCAAAAAAAATGACGTCACAAAATACATAACGTCATAAAAATAAATGACGTCACAAAAATTAATTACTTCACAAAATACATAACGTCACAAAAATAAATGACGTCACAAAATACATAACGTCACAAAATATATTACGTCACAAAATAAAATGACGTCACAAAATAAATAAAGTCACAAAAATAAATGACGTCACAAAATGCATAACGTCACAAAAATAAATGATGTCACAAAATACATAACGTCACAAAAATAAATGACGTCATAAAATACATAACGTCACAAAAATAAATGACGTCACAAAAATTTATTACGTCACGAAAATAAATAACGTCACAAAATACATAACGTCACAAAATACATAGCGGCACAAAAATAAAAGACGTCACAAAGTACATAACGTCACAAAAATAAATGACGTCACAAAATACATAACGTCAAAAAAATAAATGACGTGAAAAAAATACATAACGTCACAAAAATAAATGACGTCAAAAAATACATAACGTCACAAAAATAAATGACGTCACAAAATACATAACGTCACAAAAATAAATGACGTCACAAAATACATAACGTCACAAAAATAAATGACGTCACAAAATACATAACGTTACAAAAATAAATGAGGTCACAAAATACATAACGTCACAAAAATAAATGACGTCCAAAATACATAACGTCACAAAAAAATGAAGTCACAAAATACATAACGTCACAAAAAAAAATGACGTCAAAAAATACATAACATCACAAAAATAAATGACGTCACAAAATTAATTACGTCACAAAATACATAACGTCACAAAAATAAATGACGTCACAAAATATTTAACGACACAAAATTAAATGACGTCACAAAATAAATAGTCACAAAAATAAATGACGTCACAAAATACATAACGTCACAAAAATAAATGACGTCACAAAATACATAACGTCACAAAAATAAATGATGTCACAAAATACATAACGTCACAAAATGCATAACGTCACAAAATATATAACGTCACAAAAATAAATGACGTCACAAAAATTAAGTACGTCACAAAATACATAGCGTCACAAAAATAAATAACGTCACAAAATACATAACGTCACAAAAATAAATGACGTCACAAAATAAATAAAGTCACAAAAATAAATGACGTCACAAAATACATAACGTCAAAAAAATAAATGACGTTACAAAATACATAACATCATAAAAATAAATGACGTCACAAAATACATAACGTCACAAAAATAAATGACGTCACAAAATACATAACGTCACAAAAAAAATGACGTCTCAAAATACATAATGTCACAAAAATAAATGACGTCCCAAAATACATAACGTCACAAAAATAAATGACGTCACAAAATACATAACGTCACAAAAATAAATGACGTCACAAAATACATAACGTCACAAAAATAAATGACGTCACAAACATAATGACGTCACAATATACATATTGTCACAAAAATAAATGACGTCACAAAATACATAACGTCACAAAAATAAATGACGTCACAAAATACATAACGTCAAAAAAAATGACGTCACAAAATACATAACGTCATAAAAATAAATGACGTCACAAAAATTAATTTCTTCACAAAATACATAACGTCACAAAAATAAATGACGTCACAAAATACATAACGTCACAAAATACATTACGTCACAAAAATAAATGACGTCACAAAATACATAACGTCACAAAAATAAATAACGTCACAAAATACATAACGTCACAAAAATAAATGACGTCACAAAAATTAATTACGTCACAAAATACATAACGTCACAAAAATAAATAACGTCAAAAAATACAAAACCTCACAAAAATAAATGATGTCACAAAATACATAACGTCACAAAAATAAATGACGTCACAAAATACATAACGTCACAAAAATAAATGACGTCACAAAATACATAACGTCACAAAAATAAATGACGTCACAAAATACATAACGTCACAAAAATAAATGATGTCACAAAAATAAATGACGTCACAATAATAAATGACGTCACAAAATACATAACGTCACAAAAATAAATGACGTCACAAAATACATAACGTCACAAAAATAAATGACGTCACAAAATACATAACGTCACAAAAATAAATGACGTCACAACAATAAATGACGTCACAAAATACATAACGTCACAAAAATAAATGACGTCACAAAATACATAACGTCACAAAAATAAATGACGTCACAAAATACATAACGTCACAAAAATGACGTCACAAAATACATAACGTCACAAAAATAAATGACGTCACAAAATACATAACGTCAAAAAATAAATGACGTTACAAAAAACATAACGTCACAAAAATAAATGACGTCACAAAATACATAACGTCACAAAAATAAATGACGTCACAAAATACAAAACGTCACAAAAACAAATGACGTCACAAAATACATAACGTCAAAAAAATAAATGACGTCACAAAATACATAACGTCACAAAAATAAATAACGTCACAAAATACATAACGTCACAAAATACATAACGTCACAAAAATAAATGACGTCACAAAATAAATAAAGTCACAAAAATAAATGACGTCACAAAATACATAACGTCACAAAAATAAATGACGTCACAAAATACATAACGTCACAAAATTAATTACGTCACAAAATACATAACGTCACAAAAATTAATGACGTCACAAAATATTTAACGACACAAAATTAAATGACATCACAAAATAAATAAAGTCACAAAAATAAATGACGTCACAAACATTAATTACGTCACAAAATGCATAACGTCACAAAATATATAACGTCACAAAAATAAATGACGTCACAAAAATTAAGTACGTCACAAAATACATAGCGTCACAATAATAAATAACGTCACAAAATACATAACGTCACAAAATACATAACGTCACAAAAATAAATGACGTCACAAAATAAATAAAGTCACAAAAATAAATGACGTCACAAAATACATAACGTCACAAAAATTAATGACGTCACAAAATACATAACGTCACAAAAATAAATGACGTCACAAAATACATAACGTCACAAAAATAAATGACGTCACAAAATACATAACGTCACAAAAAAAATGACGTTACAAAATACATAATGTCACAAAAATAAATGACGTCCCAAAATACATAACGTCAAAAAAATAAATGACGTCACAAAATACATAACGTCACAAAAATAAATGACGTCAAAAAATACATAACGTCACAAAAATAAATGACGTCACAAACATAATGACGTCACAAAATACATATTGTCACAAAAATAAATGACGTCACAAAATACATAACGTCACAAAAATAAATGACGTCACAAAATACATAACGTCAAAAAAAATGACGTCACAAAATACATAATAAATGACGTCACAAAATACATAACGTCAAAAAAAATGACGTCACAAAATACATAACGTCATAAAAATAAATGACGTCACAAAAATTAATTACTTCACAAAATACATAACGTCACAAAAATAAATGACGTCACAAAATACATAACGTCACAAAATATATTACGTCACAAAAATAAATGGCGTCACAAAATACATAACGTCACAAAAATAAATAACGTCACAAAATACATAACGTCACAAAAATTAATGACGTCACAAAAATTAATTACGTCACAAAATACATAACGTCACAAAAATAAATGACGTCAAAAAATACAAAACCTCACAAAAATAAATGATGTCACAAAATACATAACGTCACAAAAATAAATGACGTCACAAAATACATAACGTCACAAAAATAAATGACGTCACAAAAATAAATAACGTCACAAAATACATAACGTCACAAAATACATAACGTCACAAAATATATAACGTCACAAAAATAAATGACGTCACAAACATTAATTACGTCACAAAATACATAACGTCACAAAAATAAATGACGTCAAAAAATACAAAACCTCACAAAAATAAATGATGTCACAAAATACATAACGTCACAAAAATAAATGACGTCACAAAATACATAACGTCACAAAAATAAATGACGTCACAAAATACATAACGTCACAAAAATAAATGACGTCACAAAATACATAACGTCACAAAAATAAATGACGTCACAAAAATAAATAACGTCACAAAATACATAACGTCACAAAATACATAACGTCACAAAATACATAACGTCACAAAAATAAATGACGTCACAAAATACATAACGTCACAAAAAAAAATGACGTCACAAAATACATAACGTCAAAAAATAAATGACGTCACAAAATACATAACGTCACAAAAATAAATGACGTCACAAAATACATAACGTCACAAAAATAAATGACATCACAAAATACATAACGTTACAAAAATAAATGACGTCACAAAATACATAACGTCACAAAAATAAATGACGTCACAAAATACATAACGTCACAAAAAATGACGTCACAAAATACATAACGTCACAAAAATAAATTACGTCACAAAATACATAACGTCACAAAAATAAATGACGTTACAAAAAACATAACGTCACAAAAATAAATGACGTCACAAAATACATAACGTCACAAAAATAAATGACGTCACAAAATACAAAACGTCACAAAAACAAATGACGTCACAAAATACATAACGTCAAAAAAATAAATGACGTCTCAAAATACATAACGTCACAAAAATAAATAACGTCACAAAATACATAACGTCACAAAATACATAACGTCACAAAAATAAATGACGTCACAAAATAAATAAAGTCACAAAAATAAATGACGTCACAAGAATTAATTAAGTCACAAATTACATAACGTCACAAAAATAAATGACGTCACAAAAATAAATAACGTCACAAAATACATAACGTCACAAAATACATAACGTCACAAAAATAAATGACGTCACAAAATACATAACGTCACAAAAATAAATGACGTCACAAAATACATAACGTCACAAAAATAAATTACGTCACAAAATACATAACGTCACAAAAATAAATGACGTTACAAAAAACATAACGTCACAAAAATAAATGACGTCACAAAATACATAACGTCACAAAAATAAATGACGTCACAAAATACAAAACGTCACAAAAACAAATGACGTCACAAAATACATAACGTCAAAAAAATAAATGACGTCTCAAAATACATAACGTCACAAAAATAAATAACGTCACAAAATACATAACGTCACAAAATACATAACGTCACAAAAATAAATGACGTCACAAAATAAATAAAGTCACAAAAATAAATGACGTCACAAGAATTAATTAAGTCACAAAATACATAACGTCAAAAAAATAAATGACGTCACAAAAATTAATTACGTCACAAAATACATAACGTCACAAAAATAAATGACGTCACAAAAATTAATTACGTCACAAAATACATAACGTCACAAAAATAAATGACGTCAAAAAATACATAACCTCACAAAAATAAATGATGTCACAAAATACATAACGTCACAAAAATAAATGACGTCACAAAATACATAACGTCACAAAAATAAATGACGTCACAAAATACATAACGTCACAAAAATAAATGACGTCACAAAATACATAACGTCACAAAAATAAATGACGTCACAAAAATAAATAACGTCACAAAATGCATAACGTCACAAAATACATAACGGTAAAAAATAAATGACGTCACAAAATACATAACGTCACAAAAATAAATGACGTCACAAAATACATAACGTCACAAAAAATGACGTCACAAAATACATAACGTCACAAAAATAAATGACGTCACAAAATACATAACGTCACAAAAATAAATGACGTTACAAAAAACATAACGTCACAAAAATAAATGACGTCACAAAATACATAACGTCACAAAAACAAAAGACGTCACAAAATACATAACGTCACAAAAATAAATGACGTCACAAAATACATAACGTCACAAAAACAAAAGACGTCACAAAATACATAACGTCACAAAAATAAATGACGTCACAAAATACATAACGTCACAAAAATAAATGACGTCACAAAATACATAACGTCACAAAAAATGACGTCACAAAATACATAACGTCACAAAAATAAATGACGTCACAAAATACATAACGTCACAAAAATAAATGACGTTACAAAAAACATAACGTCACAAAAATAAATGACGTCACAAAATACATAACGTCACAAAAATAAATGACGTCACAAAATACATAACGTCACAAAAATAAATGACGTCACAATAATAAATGACGTCACAAAATACATAACGTCACAAAAATAAATGACGTCAAAAAATACATAACGTCACAAAAATAAATGACGTCACAAAATACATAACGTCACAAAAATAAATGACGTCACAAAATATTTAACGACACAAAATTAAATGACGTCACAAAATACATATTTCATAAAATACATAACGTCACAAAAATAAATGACGTCACAAAATACATAACGTCACAAAAATAAATGACGTCACAAAATACATAACGTCACAAAAATAAATGACGTCACAAAAATTAATTACGTCACAAAATACATAACGTCACAAAAATAAATGACGTCACAAAAACTAATTAGGTCACAAAATACATAACGTCACAAAAATAAATAACGTCACAAAATACATAACGTCACAAAATACATAACGTCACAAAAATAAATGACGTCACAAAATTAATAAAGTCACAAAAATAAATGACGTCACAAAATGCATAACGTCACAAAAATAAATGACGTCACGAAATACATAACGTTACAAAAATAAATGACGTCACAAAATATTTAACGACACAAAATTAAATGACGTCACAAAATACATATTTCATAAAATACATAACGTCACAAAAATAAATGACGTCACAAAATACATAAGGTGTCAAAAACAAATGACGTCACAAAATACATAACGTCACAAAAATAAATGACGTCACAAAATACATAACGTCACAAAAATAAATGACGTCACAAAAATTAATTACGTCACAAAATACATAACGTCACAAAATATATAACGTCACAAAAATAAATGACGTCACAAGAATTAATTAAGTCACAAATTACATAACGTCACAAAAATAAATAACGTCACAAAATACATAACGTCACAAAATACATAACGTCACAAAAATAAATGACGTCACAAAATAAATAAAGTCACAAAAATAAATGACGTCACAAAATACATAACGTCACAAAAATAAATGACGTCACAAAATACATAACGTCACAAAAATAAATGACATCACAAAATACATAACGTTACAAAAATAAATGACGTCACAAAATACATAACGTCACAAAAATAAATGACGTCACAAAATACATAACGTCACAAAAAATGACGTCACAAAATACATAACGTCACAAAAATAAATTACGTCACAAAATACATAACGTCACAAAAATAAATGACGTTACAAAAAACATAACGTCACAAAAATAAATGACGTCACAAAATACATAACGTCACAAAAATAAATGACGTCACAAAATACAAAACGTCACAAAAACAAATGACGTCACAAAATACATAACGTCAAAAAAATAAATGACGTCTCAAAATACATAACGTCACAAAAATAAATAACGTCACAAAATACATAACGTCACAAAATACATAACGTCACAAAAATAAATGACGTCACAAAATAAATAAAGTCACAAAAATAAATGACGTCACAAGAATTAATTAAGTCACAAATTACATAACGTCACAAAAATAAATGACGTCACAAAAATAAATAACGTCACAAAATACATAACGTCACAAAATACATAACGTCACAAAAATAAATGACGTCACAAAATACATAACGTCACAAAAATAAATGACGTCACAAAATACATAACGTCAAAAAAATAAATGACGTCACAAAAATTAATTACGTCACAAAATACATAACGTCACAAAAATAAATGACGTCACAAAAATTAATTACGTCACAAAATACATAACGTCACAAAAATAAATGACGTCAAAAAATACATAACCTCACAAAAATAAATGATGTCACAAAATACATAACGTCACAAAAATAAATGACGTCACAAAATACATAACGTCACAAAAATAAATGACGTCACAAAATACATAACGTCACAAAAATAAATGACGTCACAAAATACATAACGTCACAAAAATAAATGACGTCACAAAAATAAATAACGTCACAAAATGCATAACGTCACAAAATACATAACGGTAAAAAATAAATGACGTCACAAAATACATAACGTCACAAAAATAAATGACGTCACAAAATACATAACGTCACAAAAAATGACGTCACAAAATACATAACGTCACAAAAATAAATGACGTCACAAAATACATAACGTCACAAAAATAAATGACGTTACAAAAAACATAACGTCACAAAAATAAATGACGTCACAAAATACATAACGTCACAAAAAATGACGTCACAAAATACATAACGTCACAAAAATAAATGACGTCACAAAATACATAACGTCACAAAAATAAATGACGTCACAAAATACATAACGTCACAAAAAATGACGTCACAAAATACATAACGTCACAAAAATAAATGACGTCACAAAATACATAACGTCACAAAAATAAATGACGTTACAAAAAACATAACGTCACAAAAATAAATGACGTCACAAAATACATAACGTCACAAAAATAAATGACGTCACAAAATACATAACGTCACAAAAATAAATGACGTCACAATAATAAATGACGTCACAAAATACATAACGTCACAAAAATAAATGACGTCAAAAAATACATAACGTCACAAAAATAAATGACGTCACAAAATACATAACGTCACAAAAATAAATGACGTCACAAAATATTTAACGACACAAAATTAAATGACGTCACAAAATACATATTTCATAAAATACATAACGTCACAAAAATAAATGACGTCACAAAATACATAACGTCACAAAAATAAATGACGTCACAAAATACATAACGTCACAAAAATAAATGACGTCACAAAAATTAATTACGTCACAAAATACATAACGTCACAAAAATAAATGACGTCACAAAAACTAATTAGGTCACAAAATACATAACGTCACAAAAATAAATAACGTCACAAAATACATAACGTCACAAAAATAAATGACGTCACAAAATACATAACGTCACAAAAATAAATGACGTCACAAAAATTAATTACGTCACAAAATACATAACGTCACAAAATATATAACGTCACAAAAATAAATGACGTCACAAGAATTAATTAAGTCACAAATTACATAACGTCACAAAAATAAATAACGTCACAAAATACATAACGTCACAAAATACATAACGTCACAAAAATAAATGACGTCACAAAATAAATAAAGTCACAAAAATAAATGACGTCACAAAATACATAACGTCACAAAAATAAATGACGTCACAAAAATGAATTACGTCACAAAATACATAACGTCACAAAAATAAATGACGTCACAAAAACTAATTAGGTCACAAAATACATAACGTCACAAAAATAAATAACGTCACAAAATACATAACGTCACAAAATACATAACGTCACAAAAATAAATGACGTCACAAAATTAATAAAGTCACAAAAATAAATGACGTCACAAAATGCATAACGTCACAAAAATAAATGACGTCACGAAATACATAACGTTACAAAAATAAATGACGTCACAAAATATTTAACGACACAAAATTAAATGACGTCACAAAATACATATTTCATAAAATACATAACGTCACAAAAATAAATGACGTCACAAAATACATAAGGTGTCAAAAACAAATGACGTCACAAAATACATAACGTCACAAAAATAAATGACGTCACAAAATACATAACGTCACAAAAATAAATGACGTCACAAAATACATAACGTCACAAAAATAAATGACGTCACAAAAACTAATTACGTCAAAAAATACATAACGTCACAAAATATATAACGTCACAAAAATAAATGACGTCACAAGAATTAATTAAGTCAAAAAATACATAACGTCACAAAAATAAATAACGTCACAAAATACATAACGTCACAAAATACATAACGTCACAAAAATAAATGACGTCACAAAATAAATAAAGTCACAAAAATAAATGACGTCACAAAATACATAACGTCACAAAAATAAATGACGTCACAAAATACAAAACGTCACAAAAACAAATGACGTCACAAAATACATAACGTCAAAAAAATAAATGACGTCACAAAATACATAACGTCACGAAAATAAATAACGTCACAAAATACATAACGTCACAAAATACATAACGTCACAAAAATAAATGACGTCACAAAATAAATAAAGTCACAAAAATAAATGACGTCACAAAATACATAACGTCACAAAAATAAATGACGTCACAAAATACATAACGTCACAAAATTAATTACGTCACAAAATACATAACGTCACAAAAATAAATGACGTCACAAAATATTTAACGACACAAAATTAAATGACGTCACAAAATAAATAAAGTCACAAAAATAAATGACGTCACAAAAATTAAGTACGTCACAAAATACATAGCGTCACAAAAATAAATAACGTCACAAAATACATAACGTCACAAAATACATAACGTCACAAAAATAAATGACGTCACAAAATAAATAAAGTCACAAAAATAAATGACGTCACAAAATACATAACGTCACAAAAATTAATGACGTCACAAAATACATAACGTCACAAAAAAAAATGACGTCACAAAATACATAACGTCACAAAAATAAATGACGTCACAAAATACATAACGTCATAAAATACATAACGTCACAAAAAATGACGTCACAAAATACATTACTCAAAAAAATAAATGACGTTACAAAATACATAACGTCACAAAAATAAATGACGTCACAAAATACATAACGTCACAAAAATAAATGACGTCCGAAAATACATAACGTCACAAAAAAAATGACGTCACAAAATACATAATGTCATAAAAATAAATGACGTCCCATAATACATAACGTCACAAAAATAAATGACGTCACAAAATACATAACGTCACAAAAATAAATGACGTCAAAAAATACATAACGTCACAAAAATAAATGACGTCACAAACATAATGACGTCACAAAATACATATTGTCACAAAAATAAATGACGTCACAAAATACATAACGTCACAAAAATAAATGACGTCACAAAATACATAACGTCAAAAAAAATGCCGTCACATAATACATAACGTCATAAAAATAAATGACGTCACAAAAATTAATTACTTCACAAAATACATAACGTCACAAAAATAAATGACGTCACAAAATACATAACGTCACAAAATATATTACGTCACAAAAATAAATGACGTCACAAAATACATAACGTCACAAAAATAAATAACGTCACAAAATACATAACGTCACAAAAATAAATGACGTCACAAAAATTAATTACGTCAAAAATTACATAACGTCACAAAAAAAAATGACGTCAAAAAATACAAAACCTCACAAAAATAAATGATGTCACAAAATACATAACGTCACAAAAATAAATGACGTCGTAAAATACATAACGTCACAAAATTAAATGACGTCACAAAATACATAACGTCACAAAAATAAATGACGTCACAAAATACATAACGTCACAAAAATAAATGACGTCACAAAAATAAATAACGTCACAAAATACATAACGTCACAAAATACATAACGTCACAAAAATAAATGACGTCACAAAATACATAACGTCACAAAAATAAATGACGTCACAAAATACATAACGTCAAAAAAATAAATGACGTCACAAAATACATAACGTCACAAAAATAAATAACGTCACAAAATACATAACGTCACAAAATACATAACGTCACAAAAATAAATGACGTCACAAAATACATAACGTCACAAAAAATGACGTCACAAAATACATAACGTCACAAAAATGAATGACGTCACAAAATACATAACGTCACAAAAATAAATGACGTCACAAAATACATAACGTCATAAAATACATAACGTCACAAAAAATGACGTCCCAAAATACATAACGTCACAAAAATAAATGACGTCACAAAATACATAACGTCACAAAAATAAATGACGTCAAAAAATACATAACGTCACAAAAATAAATGACGTCACAAAATACATAACGTCACAAAAATAAATGACGTCACAATAATAAATGACGTCACAAAATACATAACGTCACAAAAATAAATGACGTCAAAAAATACATAACGTCACAAAAATAAATGACGTCACAAAATACATAACGTCACAAAAATAAATGACGTCACAAAATATTTAACGACACAAAATTAAATGACGTCACAAAATACATATTTCATAAAATACATAACGTCACAAAAATAAATGACGTCACAAAATACATAACGTCACAAAAATAAATGACGTCACAAAATACATAACGTCACAAAAATAAATGACGTCACAAAAATTAATTACGTCACAAAATACATAACGTCACAAAAATAAATGACGTCACAAAAACTAATTAGGTCACAAAATACATAACGTCACAAAAATAAATAACGTCACAAAATACATAACGTCACAAAATACATAACGTCACAAAAATAAATGACGTCACAAAATTAATAAAGTCACAAAAATAAATGACGTCACAAAATGCATAACGTCACAAAAATAAATGACGTCACGAAATACATAACGTTACAAAAATAAATGACGTCACAAAATATTTAACGACACAAAATTAAATGACGTCACAAAATACATATTTCATAAAATACATAACGTCACAAAAATAAATGACGTCACAAAATACATAAGGTGTCAAAAACAAATGACGTCACAAAATACATAACGTCACAAAAATAAATGACGTCACAAAATACATAACGTCACAAAAATAAATGACGTCACAAAAATTAATTACGTCACAAAATACATAACGTCACAAAATATATAACGTCACAAAAATAAATGACGTCACAAGAATTAATTAAGTCACAAATTACATAACGTCACAAAAATAAATAACGTCACAAAATACATAACGTCACAAAATACATAACGTCACAAAAATAAATGACGTCACAAAATAAATAAAGTCACAAAAATAAATGACGTCACAAAATACATAACGTCACAAAAATAAATGACGTCACAAAATACATAACGTCACAAAAATAAATGACATCACAAAATACATAACGTTACAAAAATAAATGACGTCACAAAATACATAACGTCACAAAAATAAATGACGTCACAAAATACATAACGTCACAAAAAATGACGTCACAAAATACATAACGTCACAAAAATAAATTACGTCACAAAATACATAACGTCACAAAAATAAATGACGTTACGAAAAACATAACGTCACAAAAATAAATGACGTCACAAAATACATAACGTCACAAAAATAAATGACGTCACAAAATACAAAACGTCACAAAAACAAATGACGTCACAAAATACATAACGTCAAAAAAATAAATGACGTCTCAAAATACATAACGTCACAAAAATAAATAACGTCACAAAATACATAACGTCACAAAATACATAACGTCACAAAAATAAATGACGTCACAAAATAAATAAAGTCACAAAAATAAATGACGTCACAAGAATTAATTAAGTCACAAATTACATAACGTCACAAAAATAAATGACGTCACAAAAATAAATAACGTCACAAAATACATAACGTCACAAAATACATAACGTCACAAAAATAAATGACGTCACAAAATACATAACGTCACAAAAATAAATGACGTCACAAAATACATAACGTCAAAAAAATAAATGACGTCACAAAAATTAATTACGTCACAAAATACATAACGTCACAAAAATAAATGACGTCACAAAAATTAATTACGTCACAAAATACATAACGTCACAAAAATAAATGACGTCAAAAAATACATAACCTCACAAAAATAAATGATGTCACAAAATACATAACGTCACAAAAATAAATGACGTCACAAAATACATAACGTCACAAAAATAAATGACGTCACAAAATACATAACGTCACAAAAATAAATGACGTCACAAAATACATAACGTCACAAAAATAAATGACGTCACAAAAATAAATAACGTCACAAAATGCATAACGTCACAAAATACATAACGGTAAAAAATAAATGACGTCACAAAATACATAACGTCACAAAAATAAATGACGTCACAAAATACATAACGTCACAAAAAATGACGTCACAAAATACATAACGTCACAAAAATAAATGACGTCATAAAATACATAACGTCACAAAAATAAATGACGTTACAAAAAACATAACGTCACAAAAATAAATGACGTCACAAAATACATAACGTCACAAAAACAAAAGACGTCACAAAATACATAACGTCACAAAAATAAATGACGTCACAAAATACATAACGTCACAAAAACAAAAGACGTCACAAAATACATAACGTCACAAAAATAAATGACGTCACAAAATACATAACGTCACAAAAATAAATGACGTCACAAAATACATAACGTCACAAAAAATGACGTCACAAAATACATAACGTCACAAAAATAAATGACGTCACAAAATACATAACGTCACAAAAATAAATGACGTTACAAAAAACATAACGTCACAAAAATAAATGACGTCACAAAATACATAACGTCACAAAAATAAATGACGTCACAAAATACATAACGTCACAAAAATAAATGACGTCACAATAATAAATGACGTCACAAAATACATAACGTCACAAAAATAAATGACGTCAAAAAATACATAACGTCACAAAAATAAATGACGTCACAAAATACATAACGTCACAAAAATAAATGACGTCACAAAATATTTAACGACACAAAATTAAATGACGTCACAAAATACATATTTCATAAAATACATAACGTCACAAAAATAAATGACGTCACAAAATACATAACGTCACAAAAATAAATGACGTCACAAAATACATAACGTCACAAAAATAAATGACGTCACAAAAATTAATTACGTCACAAAATACATAACGTCACAAAAATAAATGACGTCACAAAAACTAATTAGGTCACAAAATACATAACGTCACAAAAATAAATAACGTCACAAAATACATAACGTCACAAAAATAAATGACGTCACAAAATACATAACGTCACAAAAATAAATGACGTCACAAAAATTAATTACGTCACAAAATACATAACGTCACAAAATATATAACGTCACAAAAATAAATGACGTCACAAGAATTAATTAAGTCACAAATTACATAACGTCACAAAAATAAATAACGTCACAAAATACATAACGTCACAAAATACATAACGTCACAAAAATAAATGACGTCACAAAATAAATAAAGTCACAAAAATAAATGACGTCACAAAATACATAACGTCACAAAAATAAATGACGTCACAAAAATGAATTACGTCACAAAATACATAACGTCACAAAAATAAATGACGTCACAAAAACTAATTAGGTCACAAAATACATAACGTCACAAAAATAAATAACGTCACAAAATACATAACGTCACAAAATACATAACGTCACAAAAATAAATGACGTCACAAAATTAATAAAGTCACAAAAATAAATGACGTCACAAAATGCATAACGTCACAAAAATAAATGACGTCACGAAATACATAACGTTACAAAAATAAATGACGTCACAAAATATTTAACGACACAAAATTAAATGACGTCACAAAATACATATTTCATAAAATACATAACGTCACAAAAATAAATGACGTCACAAAATACATAAGGTGTCAAAAACAAATGACGTCACAAAATACATAACGTCACAAAAATAAATGACGTCACAAAATACATAACGTCACAAAAATAAATGACGTCACAAAATACATAACGTCACAAAAATAAATGACGTCACAAAAACTAATTACGTCAAAAAATACATAACGTCACAAAATATATAACGTCACAAAAATAAATGACGTCACAAGAATTAATTAAGTCACAAATTACATAACGTCACAAAAATAAATAACGTCACAAAATACATAACGTCACAAAATACATAACGTCACAAAAATAAATGACGTCACAAAATAAATAAAGTCACAAAAATAAATGACGTCACAAAATACATAACGTCACAAAAATAAATGACGTCACAAAATACAAAACGTCACAAAAACAAATGACGTCACAAAATACATAACGTCAAAAAAATAAATGACGTCACAAAATACATAACGTCACGAAAATAAATAACGTCACAAAATACATAACGTCACAAAATACATAACGTCACAAAAATAAATGACGTCACAAAATAAATAAAGTCACAAAAATAAATGACGTCACAAAATACATAACGTCACAAAAATAAATGACGTCACAAAATACATAACGTCACAAAATTAATTACGTCACAAAATACATAACGTCACAAAAATAAATGACGTCACAAAATATTTAACGACACAAAATTAAATGACGTCACAAAATAAATAAAGTCACAAAAATAAATGACGTCACAAACATTAATTACGTCACAAAATGCATAACGTCACAAAATATATAACGTCACAAAAATAAATGACGTCACAAAAATTAAGTACGTCACAAAATACATAGCGTCACAAAAATAAATAACGTCACAAAATACATAACGTCACAAAATACATAACGTCACAAAAATAAATGACGTCACAAAATAAATAAAGTCACAAAAATAAATGACGTCACAAAATACATAACGTCACAAAAATTAATGACGTCACAAAATACATAACGTCACAAAAAAAAAATGACGTCACAAAATACATAACGTCACAAAAATAAATGACGTCACAAAATACATAACGTCATAAAATACATAACGTCACAAAAAATGACGTCACAAAATACATTACGTCAAAAAAATAAATGACGTTACAAAATACATAACGTCACAAAAATAAATGACGTCACAAAATACATAACGTCACAAAAATAAATGACGTCCGAAAATACATAACGTCACAAAAAAAATGACGTCACAAAATACATAATGTCATAAAAATAAATGACGTCCCATAATACATAACGTCACAAAAATAAATGACGTCACAAAATACATAACGTCACAAAAATAAATGACGTCAAAAAATACATAACGTCACAAAAATAAATGACGTCACAAACATAATGACGTCACAAAATACATATTGTCACAAAAATAAATGACGTCACAAAATACATAACGTCACAAAAATAAATGACGTCACAAAATACATAACGTCAAAAAAAATGCCGTCACATAATACATAACGTCATAAAAATAAATGACGTCACAAAAATTAATTACTTCACAAAATACATAACGTCACAAAAATAAATGACGTCACAAAATACATAACGTCACAAAATATATTACGTCACAAAAATAAATGACGTCACAAAATACATAACGTCACAAAAATAAATAACGTCACAAAATACATAACGTCACAAAAATAAATGACGTCACAAAAATTAATTACGTCAAAAATTACATAACGTCACAAAAATAAATGACGTCAAAAAATACAAAACCTCACAAAAATAAATGATGTCACAAAATACATAACGTCACAAAAATAAATGACGTCGTAAAATACATAACGTCACAAAATTAAATGACGTCACAAAATACATAACGTCACAAAAATAAATGACGTCACAAAATACATAACGTCACAAAAATAAATGACGTCACAAAAATAAATAACGTCACAAAATACATAACGTCACAAAATACATAACGTCACAAAAATAAATGACGTCACAAAATACATAACGTCACAAAAATAAATGACGTCACAAAATACATAACGTCAAAAAAATAAATGACGTCACAAAATACATAACGTCACAAAAATAAATAACGTCACAAAATACATAACGTCACAAAATACATAACGTCACAAAAATAAATGACGTCACAAAATACATAACGTCACAAAAAATTACGTCACAAAATACATAACGTCACAAAAATGAATGACGTCACAAAATACATAACGTCACAAAAATAAATGACGTCACAAAATACATAACGTCATAAAATACATAACGTCACAAAAAATGACGTCACAAAATACATAACGTCAAAAAAATAAATGACGTTACAAAATACATAACGTCACAAAAATAAATGACGTCACAAAATACATAACGTCACAAAAATAAATGACGTCAGAAAATACATAACGTCACAAAAAAAATGACGTCACAAAATACATAATGTCACAAAAATAAATGACGTCCCAAAATACATAACGTCACAAAAATAAATGACGTCACAAAATACATAACGTCACAAAAATAAATGACGTCAAAAAATACATAACGTCACAAAAATAAATGACGTCACAAACATAATGACGTCACAAAATACATATTGTAACAAAAAAAATGACGTCACAAAATACATAACGTCACAAAAATAAATGACGTCACAAAATACATAACGTCAAAAAAAATGACGTCACAAAATACATAACGTCATAAAAATAAATGACGTCACAAAAATTAATTACTTCACAAAATACATAACGTCACAAAAATAAATGACGTCACAAAATACATAACGTCACAAAATATATTACGTCACAAAATAAAATGACGTCACAAAATAAATAAAGTCACAAAAATAAATGACGTCACAAAATGCATAACGTCACAAAAATAAATGATGTCACAAAATACATAACGTCACAAAAATAAATGACGTCATAAAATACATAACGTCACAAAAATAAATGACGTCACAAACATTTATTACGTCACGAAAATAAATAACGTCACAAAATACATAACGTCACAAAATACATAGCGGCACAAAAATAAAAGACGTCACAAAGTACATAACGTCACAAAAATAAATGACGTCACAAAATACATAACGTCAAAAAAATAAATGACGTGAAAAAAATACATAACGTCACAAAAATAAATGACGTCAAAAAATACATAACGTCACAAAAATAAATGACATCACAAAATACATAACGTCACAAAAATAAATGACGTCACAAAATACATAACGTCACAAAAATAAATGACGTCACAAAATACATAACGTTACAAAAATAAATGAGGTCACAAAATACATAACGTCACAAAAATAAATGACGTCCAAAAAACATAACGTCACAAAAAAATGACGTCACAAAATACATAACGTCACAAAAAAAATGACGTCAAAAAATACATAACATCACAAAAATAAATGACGTCACAAAATTAATTACGTCACAAAATACATAACGTCACAAAAATAAATGACGTCACAAAATATTTAACGACACAAAATTAAATGACGTCACAAAATAAATAAAGTCACAAAAATAAATGACGTCACAAAATACATAACGTCACAAAAATAAATGACGTCACAAAATACATAACGTCACAAAAATAAATGATGTCACAAAATACATAACGTCACAAAATGCATAACGTCACAAAATATATAACGTCACAAAAATAAATGACGTCACAAAAATTAAGTACGTCACAAAATACATAGCGTCACAAAAATAAATAACGTCACAAAATACATAACGTCACAAAAATAAATGACGTCACAAAATAAATAAAGTCACAAAAATAAATGACGTCACAAAATACATAACGTCAAAAAAATAAATGACGTTACAAAATACATAACATCATAAAAATAAATGACGTCACAAAATACATAACGTCACAAAAATAAATGACGTCACAAAATACATAACGTCACAAAAAAAATGACGTCTCAAAATACATAATGTCACAAAAATAAATGACGTCCCAAAATACATAACGTCACAAAAATAAATGACGTCACAAAATACATAACGTCACAAAAATAAATGACGTCACAAAATACATAACGTCACAAAAATAAATGACGTCACAAACATAATGACGTCACAATATACATATTGTCACAAAAATAAATGACGTCACAAAATACATAACGTCACAAAAATAAATGACGTCACAAAATACATAACGTCAAAAAAAATGACGTCACAAAATACATAACGTCATAAAAATAAATGACGTCACAAAAATTAATTTCTTCACAAAATACATAACGTCACAAAAATAAATGACGTCACAAAATACATAACGTCACAAAATACATTACGTCACAAAAATAAATGACGTCACAAAATACATAACGTCACAAAAATAAATAACGTCACAAAATACATAACGTCACAAAAATAAATGACGTCACAAAAATTAATTACGTCACAAAATACATAACGTCACAAAAATAAATAACGTCAAAAAATACAAAACCTCACAAAAATAAATGATGTCACAAAATACATAACGTCACAAAAATAAATGACGTCACAAAATACATAACGTCACAAAAATAAATGACGTCACAAAATACATAACGTCACAAAAATAAATGACGTCACAAAATACATAACGTCACAAAAATAAATGATGTCACAAAAATAAATGACGTCACAATAATAAATGACGTCACAAAATACATAACGTCACAAAAATAAATGACGTCACAAAATACATAACGTCACAAAAATAAATGACGTCACAAAATACATAACGTCACAAAAATAAATGACGTCACAACAATAAATGACGTCACAAAATACATAACGTCACAAAAATAAATGACGTCACAAAATACATAACGTCACAAAAATAAATGACGTCACAAAATACATAACGTCACAAAAATGACGTCACAAAATACATAACGTCACAAAAATAAATGACGTCACAAAATACATAACGTCAAAAAATAAATGACGTTACAAAAAACATAACGTCACAAAAATAAATGACGTCACAAAATACATAACGTCACAAAAATAAATGACGTCACAAAATACAAAACGTCACAAAAACAAATGACGTCACAAAATACATAACGTCAAAAAAATAAATGACGTCACAAAATACATAACGTCACAAAAATAAATAACGTCACAAAATACATAACGTCACAAAATACATAACGTCACAAAAATAAATGACGTCACAAAATAAATAAAGTCACAAAAATAAATGACGTCACAAAATACATAACGTCACAAAAATAAATGACGTCACAAAATACATAACGTCAAAAAATAAATGATGTCACAAAAATAAATGACGTCACAATAATAAATGACGTCACAAAATACATAACGTCACAAAAATAAATGACGTCACAAAATACATAACGTCACAAAAATAAATGACGTCACAAAATACATAACGTCACAAAAATAAATGACGTCACAACAATAAATGACGTCACAAAATACATAACGTCACAAAAATAAATGACGTCACAAAATACATAACGTCACAAAAATAAATGACGTCACAAAATACATAACGTCACAAAAATGACGTCACAAAATACATAACGTCACAAAAATAAATGACGTCACAAAATACATAACGTCAAAAAATAAATGACGTTACAAAAAACATAACGTCACAAAAATAAATGACGTCACAAAATACATAACGTCACAAAAATAAATGACGTCACAAAATACAAAACGTCACAAAAACAAATGACGTCACAAAATACATAACGTCAAAAAAATAAATGACGTCACAAAATACATAACGTCACAAAAATAAATAACGTCACAAAATACATAACGTCACAAAATACATAACGTCACAAAAATAAATGACGTCACAAAATAAATAAAGTCACAAAAATAAATGACGTCACAAAATACATAACGTCACAAAAATAAATGACGTCACAAAATACATAACGTCACAAAATTAATTACGTCACAAAATACATAACGTCACAAAAATTAATGACGTCACAAAATATTTAACGACACAAAATTAAATGACATCACAAAATAAATAAAGTCACAAAAATAAATGACGTCACAAACATTAATTACGTCACAAAATGCATAACGTCACAAAATATATAACGTCACAAAAATAAATGACGTCACAAAAATTAAGTACGTCACAAAATACATAGCGTCACAATAATAAATAACGTCACAAAATACATAACGTCACAAAATACATAACGTCACAAAAATAAATGACGTCACAAAATAAATAAAGTCACAAAAATAAATGACGTCACAAAATACATAACGTCACAAAAATTAATGACGTCACAAAATACATAACGTCACAAAAATAAATGACGTCACAAAATACATAACGTCACAAAAATAAATGACGTCACAAAATACATAACGTCACAAAAAAAATGACGTTACAAAATACATAATGTCACAAAAATAAATGACGTCCCAAAATACATAACGTCAAAAAAATAAATGACGTCACAAAATACATAACGTCACAAAAATAAATGACGTCAAAAAATACATAACGTCACAAAAATAAATGACGTCACAAACATAATGACGTCACAAAATACATATTGTCACAAAAATAAATGACGTCACAAAATACATAACGTCACAAAAATAAATGACGTCACAAAATACATAACGTCAAAAAAAATGACGTCACAAAATACATAATAAATGACGTCACAAAATACATAACGTCAAAAAAAATGACGTCACAAAATACATAACGTCATAAAAATAAATGACGTCACAAAAATTAATTACTTCACAAAATACATAACGTCACAAAAATAAATGACGTCACAAAATACATAACGTCACAAAATATATTACGTCACAAAAATAAATGGCGTCACAAAATACATAACGTCACAAAAATAAATAACGTCACAAAATACATAACGTCACAAAAATTAATGACGTCACAAAAATTAATTACGTCACAAAATACATAACGTCACAAAAATAAATGACGTCAAAAAATACAAAACCTCACAAAAATAAATGATGTCACAAAATACATAACGTCACAAAAATAAATGACGTCACAAAATACATAACGTCACAAAAATAAATGACGTCACAAAAATAAATAACGTCACAAAATACATAACGTCACAAAATACATAACGTCACAAAATACATAACGTCACAAAAATAAATGACGTCACAAAATACATAACGTCACAAAAATAAATGACGTCACAAAATACATAACGTCAAAAAAATAAATGACGTCACAAAATACATAACGTCACAAAAATAAATGACGTCACAAAATACATAACGTCACAAAAATAAATGACGTCACAATAATAAAAGACGTCACAAAATACATAACGTCACAAAAATAAATGACGTCACAAAATACATAACGTTACAAAAATAAATGACGTCACAAAATACATAACGTCACAAAAATAAATCACGTCACAAAATACATAACGTCACAAAAAATGACGTCACAAAATACATAACGTCACAAAAATAAATTACGTCACAAAATACGTAACGTCACAAAAATAAATGACGTTACAAAAAACATAACGTCACAAAAATAAATGACGTCACAAAATACATAACGTCACAAAAATAAATGACGTCACAAAATACAAAACGTCACAAAAACAAATGACGTCACAAAATACATAACGTCAAAAAAATAAATGACGTCTCAAAATACATAACGTCACAAAAATAAATAACGTCACAAAATACATAACGTCACAAAATACATAACGTCACAAAAATAAATGACGTCACAAAATAAATAAAGTCACAAAAATAAATGAC
Organism: Flexamia atlantica; assembly: GCA_035578135.1. Taxonomy (NCBI): domain Eukaryota; kingdom Metazoa; phylum Arthropoda; class Insecta; order Hemiptera; family Cicadellidae; genus Flexamia; species Flexamia atlantica. Next base: position 1,470,540 of record JAQJVK010000061.1, read on the forward strand.
GTCACAAAATACATAACGTCACAAAAATAAATGACGTCACAAAATACATAACGTCACAAAATTAATGACGTCACAAAAATTAATTACGTCACAAAATACATAACGTCACAAAAATTAATTACGTCAAAAAATACATAACCTCACAAAAATAAATGATGTCACAAAATACATAACGTCACAAAAATAAATGACGTCACAAAATACATAACGTCACAAAAATAAATGACGTCACAAAATACATAACGTCACAAAAATAAATGACGTCACAAAATACATAACGTCACAAAAATAAATGATGTCACAAAAATAAATGACGTCACAATAATAAATGACGTCACAAAATACATAACGTCACAAAAATAAATGACGTCACAAAATACATAACGTCACAAAAATAAATGACGTCACAAAATACATAACGTCACAAAAATAAATGACGTCACAACAATAAATGACGTCACAAAATACATAACGTCACAAAAATAAATGACGTCACAAAATACATAACGTCACAAAAATAAATGACGTCACAAAATACATAACGTCACAAAAATGATGTCACAAAATACATAACGTCACAAAAATAAATGACGTCACAAAATACATAACGTCACAAAAATAAATGACGTCACAAAATACATAACGTCACAAAAATAAATGACGTCACAAAATACATAACGTCACAAAAATAAATGACGTCACAAAATACATAACGTCACAAAAATAAATGATGTCACAAAAATAAATGACGTCACAATAATAAATGACGTCACAAAATACATAACGTCACAAAAATAAATGACGTCACAAAATACATAACGTCACAAAAATAAATGACGTCACAAAATACATAACGTCACAAAAATAAATGACGTCACAACAATAAATGACGTCACAAAATACATAACGTCACAAAAATAAATGACGTCACAAAATACATAACGTCACAAAAATAAATGACGTCACAAAATACATAACGTCACAAAAATGATGTCACAAAATACATAACGTCACAAAAATAAATGACGTCACAAAATACATAACGTCAAAAAATAAATGACGTTACAAAAAACATAACGTCACAAAAATAAATGACGTCACAAAATACATAACGTCACAAAAATAAATGACGTCACAAAATACAAAACGTCACAAAAACAAATGACGTCACAAAATACATAACGTCAAAAAAATAAATGACGTCACAAAATACATAACGTCACAAAAATAAATAACGTCACAAAATACATAACGTCACAAAATACATAACGTCACAAAAATAAATGACGTCACAAAATAAATAAAGTCACAAAAATAAATGACGTCACAAAATACATAACGTCACAAAAATAAATGACGTCACAAAATACATAACGTCACAAAATTAATTACGTCACAAAATACATAACGTCACAAAAATTAATGACGTCACAAAATATTTAACGACACAAAATTAAATGACATCACAAAATAAATAAAGTCACAAAAATAAATGACGTCACAAACATTAATTACGTCACAAAATGCATAACGTCACAAAATATATAACGTCACAAAAATAAATGACGTCACAAAAATTAAGTACGTCACAAAATACATAGCGTCACAAAAATAAATAACGTCACAAAATACATAACGTCACAAAATACATAACGTCACAAAAATAAATGACGTCAAAAAATAAATAAAGTCACAAAAATAAATGACGTCATCAAATACATAACGTCACAAAAATAAATGACGTCACAAAATACATAACGTCACAAAAATAAATGACGTCACAAAATACATAACGTCACAAAAATAAATGATGTCACAAAAATAAATGACGTCACAATAATAAATGACGTCACAAAATACATAACGTCACAAAAATAAATGACGTCACAAAATACATAACGTCACAAAAATAAATGACGTCACAAAATACATAACGTCACAAAAATAAATGACGTCACAACAATAAATGACGTCACAAAATACATAACGTCACAAAAATAAATGACGTCACAAAATACATAACGTCACAAAAATAAATGACGTCACAAAATACATAACGTCACAAAAATGATGTCACAAAATACATAACGTCACAAAAATAAATGACGTCACAAAATACATAACGTCAAAAAATAAATGACGTTACAAAAAACATAACGTCACAAAAATAAATGACGTCACAAAATACATAACGTCACAAAAATAAATGACGTCACAAAATACAAAACGTCACAAAAACAAATGACGTCACAAAATACATAACGTCAAAAAAATAAATGACGTCACAAAATACATAACGTCACAAAAATAAATAACGTCACAAAATACATAACGTCACAAAATACATAACGTCACAAAAATAAATGACGTCACAAAATAAATAAAGTCACAAAAATAAATGACGTCACAAAATACATAACGTCACAAAAATAAATGACGTCACAAAATACATAACGTCACAAAATTAATTACGTCACAAAATACATAACGTCACAAAAATTAATGACGTCACAAAATATTTAACGACACAAAATTAAATGACATCACAAAATAAATAAAGTCACAAAAATAAATGACGTCACAAACATTAATTACGTCACAAAATGCATAACGTCACAAAATATATAACGTCACAAAAATAAATGACGTCACAAAAATTAAGTACGTCACAAAATACATAGCGTCACAAAAATAAATAACGTCACAAAATACATAACGTCACAAAATACATAACGTCACAAAAATAAATGACGTCAAAAAATAAATAAAGTCACAAAAATAAATGACGTCATCAAATACATAACGTCACAAAAATAAATGACGTCACAAAATACATAACGTCAAAAAATAAATGACGTTACAAAAAACATAACGTCACAAAAATAAATGACGTCACAAAATACAGAACGTCACAAAAATAAATGACGTCACAAAATACAAAACGTCACAAAAACAAATGACGTCACAAAATACATAACGTTACAAAAATAAATGACGTCACAAAATACATAACGTCACAAAAATAAATGACGTCACAAAATACATAACGTCACAAAAAATGACGTCACAAAATACATAACGTCACAAAAATAAATTACGTCACAAAATACATAACGTCACAAAAATAAATGACGTTACAAAAAACATAACGTCACAAAAATAAATGACGTCACAAAATACATAACGTCACAAAAATAAATGACGTCACAAAATACAAAACGTCACAAAAACAAATGACGTCACAAAATACATAACGTCAAAAAAATAAATGACGTCTCAAAATACATAACGTCACAAAAATAAATAACGTCACAAAATACATAACGTCACAAAATACATAACGTCACAAAAATAAATGACGTCACAAAATAAATAAAGTCACAAAAATAAATGACGTCACAAAATACATAACGTCACAAAAAAAATGACGTCACAAAATACATAACGTCACAAAATTAATGACGTCACAAAAATTAATTACGTCACAAAATACATAACGTCACAAAAATTAATTACGTCAAAAAATACATAACCTCACAAAAATAAATGACGTCACAAAATACATAACGTCACAAAAATAAATGACGTCACAAAAATTAATTACGTCACAAAATACATAACGTCACAAAAATAAATGACGTCACAAAAATTAATTACGTCACAAAATACATAACGTCACAAAAATAAATGACGTCAAAAAATACATAACCTCACAAAAATAAATGATGTCACAAAATACATAACGTCACAAAAATAAATGACGTCACAAAATACATAACGTCACAAAAATAAATGACGTCACAAAATACATAACGTCACAAAAATAAATGACGTCACAAAATACATAACGTCACAAAAATAAATGACGTCACAAAAATAAATAACGTCACAAAATGCATAACGTCACAAAATACATAACGGTAAAAAATAAATGACGTCACAAAATACATAACGTCACAAAAATAAATGACGTCACAAAATACATAACGTCACAAAAAATGACGTCACAAAATACATAACGTCACAAAAATAAATGACGTCACAAAATACATAACGTCACAAAAATAAATGACGTTACAAAAAACATAACGTCACAAAAATAAATGACGTCACAAAATACATAACGTCACAAAAACAAAAGACGTCACAAAATACATAACGTCACAAAAATAAATGACGTCACAAAATACATAACGTCACAAAAACAAAAGACGTCACAAAATACATAACGTCACAAAAATAAATGACGTCACAAAATACATAACGTCACAAAAATAAATGACGTCACAAAAATTAATTACGTCACAAAATACATAACGTCACAAAATATATAACGTCACAAAAATAAATGAGGTCACAAAAATTAATAACGTCACAAAATACATAACGTCACAAAAATAAATAACGTCACAAAATACATAACGTCAAAAAATACATAACGTCAAAAAAATAAATGACGTCACAAAATAAATAAAGTCACAAAAATAAATGACGTCACAAAATACATAACGTCACAAAAATAAATGACGTCACAAAATACATAACGTCACAAAAAATGACGTCACAAAATACATAACGTCACAAAAATAAATGACGTCACAAAATACATAACGTCACAAAAATAAATGACGTTACAAAAAACATAACGTCACAAAAATAAATGACGTCACAAAATACATAACGTCACAAAAATAAATGACGTCACAAAATACATAACGTCACAAAAATAAATGACGTCACAATAATAAATGACGTCACAAAATACATAACGTCACAAAAATAAATGACGTCAAAAAATACATAACGTCACAAAAATAAATGACGTCACAAAATACATAACGTCACAAAAATAAATGACGTCACAAAATATTTAACGACACAAAATTAAATGACGTCACAAAATACATATTTCATAAAATACATAACGTCACAAAAATAAATGACGTCACAAAATACATAACGTCACAAAAATAAATGACGTCACAAAATACATAACGTCACAAAAATAAATGACGTCACAAAAATTAATTACGTCACAAAATACATAACGTCACAAAAATAAATGACGTCACAAAATACATAACGTCAAAAAATACATAACGTCAAAAAAATAAATGACGTCACAAAATAAATAAAGTCACAAAAATAAATGACGTCACAAAATACATAACGTCACAAAAATAAATGACGTCACAAAATACATAACGTCACAAAAAATGACGTCACAAAATACATAACGTCACAAAAATAAATGACGTCACAAAATACATAACGTCACAAAAATAAATGACGTTACAAAAAACATAACGTCACAAAAATAAATGACGTCACAAAATACATAACGTCACAAAAATAAATGACGTCACAAAATACATAACGTCACAAAAATAAATGACGTCACAATAATAAATGACGTCACAAAATACATAACGTCACAAAAATAAATGACGTCAAAAAATACATAACGTCACAAAAATAAATGACGTCACAAAATACATAACGTCACAAAAATAAATGACGTCACAAAATATTTAACGACACAAAATTAAATGACGTCACAAAATACATATTTCATAAAATACATAACGTCACAAAAATAAATGACGTCACAAAATACATAACGTCACAAAAATAAATGACGTCACAAAATACATAACGTCACAAAAATAAATGACGTCACAAAAATTAATTACGTCACAAAATACATAACGTCACAAAAATAAATGACGTCACAAAAACTAATTAGGTCACAAAATACATAACGTCACAAAAATAAATAACGTCACAAAATACATAACGTCACAAAATACATAACGTCACAAAAATAAATGACGTCACAAAATTAATAAAGTCACAAAAATAAATGACGTCACAAAATGCATAACGTCACAAAAATAAATGACGTCACGAAATACATAACGTTACAAAAATAAATGACGTCACAAAATATTTAACGACACAAAATTAAATGACGTCACAAAATACATATTTCATAAAATACATAACGTCACAAAAATAAATGACGTCACAAAATACATAAGGTGTCAAAAACAAATGACGTCACAAAATACATAACGTCACAAAAATAAATGACGTCACAAAATACATAACGTCACAAAAATAAATGACGTCACAAAAATTAATTACGTCACAAAATACATAACGTCACAAAATATATAACGTCACAAAAATAAATGACGTCACAAGAATTAATTAAGTCACAAATTACATAACGTCACAAAAATAAATAACGTCACAAAATACATAACTTCACAAAATACATAACGTCACAAAAATAAATGACGTCACAAAATAAATAAAGTCACAAAAATAAATGACGTCACAAAATACATAACGTCACAAAAATAAATGACGTCACAAAAATGAATTACGTCACAAAATACATAACGTCACAAAAATAAATGACGTCACAAAAACTAATTAGGTCACAAAATACATAACGTCACAAAAATAAATAACGTCACAAAATACATAACGTCACAAAATACATAACGTCACAAAAATAAATGACGTCACAAAATTAATAAAGTCACAAAAATAAATGACGTCACAAAATGCATAACGTCACAAAAATAAATGACGTCACGAAATACATAACGTTACAAAAATAAATGACGTCACAAAATATTTAACGACACAAAATTAAATGACGTCACAAAATACATATTTCATAAAATACATAACGTCACAAAAATAAATGACGTCACAAAATACATAAGGTGTCAAAAACAAATGACGTCACAAAATACATAACGTCACAAAAATAAATGACGTCACAAAATACATAACGTCACAAAAATAAATGACGTCACAAAATACATAACGTCACAAAAATAAATGACGTCACAAAAATTAATTACGTCACAAAATACATAACGTCACAAAATATATAACGTCACAAAAATAAATGACGTCACAAGAATTAATTAAGTCACAAATTACATAACGTCACAAAAATAAATAACGTCACAAAATACATAACGTCACAAAATACATAACGTCACAAAAATAAATGACGTCACAAAATAAATAAAGTCACAAAAATAAATGACGTCACAAAATACATAACGTCACAAAAATAAATGACGTCACAAAATACAAAACGTCACAAAAACAAATGACGTCACAAAATACATAACGTCAAAAAAATAAATGACGTCACAAAATACATAACGTCACAAAAATAAATAACGTCACAAAATACATAACGTCACAAAATACATAACGTCACAAAAATAAATGACGTCACAAAATAAATAAAGTCACAAAAATAAATGACGTCACAAAATACATAACGTCACAAAAATAAATGACGTCACAAAATACATAACGTCACAAAATTAATTACGTCACAAAATACATAGCGTCACAAAAATAAATGACGTCACAAAATATTAAACGACACAAAATTAAATGACGTCACAAAATAAATAAAGTCACAAAAATAAATGACGTCACAAACATTAATTACGTCACAAAATGCATAACGTCACAAAATATATAACGTCACAAAAATAAATGACGTCACAAAAATTAAGTACGTCACAAAATACATAGCGTCACAAAAATAAATAACGTCACAAAATACATAACGTCACAAAATACATAACGTCACAAAAATAAATGACGTCACAAAATAAATAAAGTCACAAAAATAAATGACGTCACAAAATACATAACGTCACAAAAATTAATGACGTCACAAAATACATAACGTCACAAAAAAAATGACGTCACAAAATACATAACGTCACAAAAATAAATGACGTCACAAAATACATAACGTCATAAAATACATAACGTCACAAAAAATGACGTCACAAAATACATTACGTCAAAAAAATTAATGACGTTACAAAATACATAACGTCACAAAAATAAATGACGTCACAAAATACATAACGTCACAAAAATAAATGACGTCCGAAAATACATAACGTCACAAAAAAAATGACGTCACAAAATACATAATGTCATAAAAATAAATGACGTCCCAAAATACATAACGTCACAAAAATAAATGACGTCACAAAATACATAACGTCACAAAAATAAATGACGTCAAAAAATACATAACGTCACAAAAATAAGTGACGTCACAAACATAATGACGTCACAAAATACATATTGTCACAAAAATAAATGACGTCACAAAATACATAACGTCACAAAAATAAATGACGTCACAAAATACATAACGTCAAAAAAAAATGCCGTCACATAATACATAACGTCATAAAAATAAATGACGTCACAAAAATTAATTACTTCACAAAATACATAACGTCACAAAAATAAATGACGTCACAAAATACATAACGTCACAAAATATATTACGTCACAAAAATAAATGACGTCACAAAATACATAACGTCACAAAAATAAATAACGTCACAAAATACATAACGTCACAAAAATAAATGACGTCACAAAAATTAATTACGTCAAAAATTACATAACGTCACAAAAATAAATGACGTCAAAAAATACAAAACCTCACAAAAATAAATGATGTCACAAAATACATAACGTCACAAAAATAAATGACGTCGTAAAATACATAACGTCACAAAAATAAATGACGTCACAAAATACATAACGTCACAAAAATAAATGACGTCACAAAATACATAACGTCACAAAAATAAATGACGTCACAAAAATAAATAACGTCACAAAATACATAACGTCCCAAAATACATAACGTCACAAAAATAAATGACGTCACAAAATACACAACGTCACAAAAATAAATGACGTCACAAAATACATAACGTCACAAAAATAAATGACGTCACAAAATACATAACGTCAAAAAAAAAATGCCGTCACATAATACATAACGTCATAAAAATAAATGACGTCACAAAAATTAATTACTTCACAAAATACATAACGTCACAAAAATAAATGACGTCACAAAATACATAACGTCACAAAATATATTACGCCACAAAAATAAATGACGTCACAAAATACATAACGTCACAAAAATAAATAACGTCACAAAATACATAACGTCACAAAAATAAATGACGTCACAAAAATTAATTACGTCAAAAATTACATAACGTCACAAAAATAAATGACGTCAAAAAATACAAAACCTCACAAAAATAAATGATGTCACAAAATACATAACGTCACAAAAATAAATGACGTCGTAAAATACATAACGTCACAAAAATAAATGACGTCACAAAATACATAACGTCACAAAAATAAATGACGTCACAAAATACATAACGTCACAAAAATAAATGACGTCACAAAAATAAATAACGTCACAAAATACATAACGTCACAAAATACATAACGTCACTAAAATAAATGACGTCACAAAATACATAACGTCACAAAAATAAATGACGTCACAAAATACATAACGTCAAAAAAATAAATGACGTCACAAAATACATAACGTCACAAAAATAAATAACGTCACAAAATACATAACGTCACAAAATACATAACGTCACAAAAATAAATGACGTCACAAAATACATAACGTCACAAAAAATGACGTCACAAAATACATAACGTCACAAAAATGAATGACGTCACAAAATACATAACGTCACAAAAATAAATGACGTCACAAAATACATAACGTCATAAAATACATAACGTCACAAAAAATGACGTCACAAAATACATAACGTCAAAAAAATAAATGACGTTACAAAATACATAACGTCACAAAAATAAATGACGTCACAAAATACATAACGTCACAAAAATAAATGACGTCAGAAAATACATAACGTCACAAAAAAAATGACGTCACAAAATACATAATGTCACAAAAATAAATGACGTCCCAAAATACATAACGTCACAAAAATAAATGACGTCACAAAATACATAACGTCACAAAAATAAATGACGTCAAAAAATACATAACGTCACAAAAATAAATGACGTCACAAACATAATGACGTCACAAAATACATATTGTAACAAAAAAAATGACGTCACAAAATACATAACGTCACAAAAATAAATGACGTCACAAAATACATAACGTCAAAAAAAATGACGTCACAAAATACATAACGTCATAAAAATAAATGACGTCACAAAAATTAATTACTTCACAAAATACATAACGTCACAAAAATAAATGACGTCACAAAATACATAACGTCACAAAATATATTACGTCACAAAATAAAATGACGTCACAAAATAAATAAAGTCACAAAAATAAATGACGTCACAAAATGCATAACGTCACAAAAATAAATGATGTCACAAAATACATAACGTCACAAAAATAAATGACGTCATAAAATACATAACGTCACAAAAATAAATGACGTCACAAAAATGTATTACGTCACGAAAATAAATAACGTCACAAAATACATAACGTCACAAAATACATAGCGGCACAAAAATAAAAGACGTCACAAAGTACATAACGTCACAAAAATAAATGACGTCACAAAATACATAACGTCAAAAAAATAAATGACGTGAAAAAAATACATAACGTCACAAAAATAAATGACGTCAAAAAATACATAACGTCACAAAAATAAATGACGTCACAAAATACATAACGTCACAAAAATAAATGACGTCACAAAATACATAACGTCACAAAAATAAATGACGTCACAAAATACATAACGTTACAAAAATAAATGAGGTCACAAAATACATAACGTCACAAAAATAAATGACGTCCAAAATACATAACGTCACAAAAAAATGACGTCACAAAATACATAACGTCACAAAAAAAATGACGTCAAAAAATACATAACATCACAAAAATAAATGACGTCACAAAATTAATTACGTCACAAAATACATAACGTCACAAAAATAAATGACGTCACAAAATATTTAACGACAAAAAATTAAATGACGTCACAAAATAAATAAAGTCACAAAAATAAATGACGTCACAAAATACATAACGTCACAAAAATAAATGACGTCACAAAATACATAACGTCACAAAAATAAATGACGTCACAAAATACATAACGTCACAAAATGCATAACGTCACAAAATATATAACGTCACAAAAATAAATGACGTCACAAAAATTAAGTACGTCACAAAATACATAGCGTCACAAAAATAAATAACGTCACAAAATACATAACGTCACAAAAATAAATGACGTCACAAAATAAATAAAGTCACAAAAATAAATGACGTCACAAAATACATAACGTCAAAAAAATAAATGACGTTACAAAATACATAACATCATAAAAATAAATGACGTCACAAAATACATAACGTCACAAAAATAAATGACGTCACAAAATACATAACGTCACAAAAAAAATGACGTCTCAAAATACATAATGTCACAAAAATAAATGACGTCCCAAAATACATAACGTCACAAAAATAAATGACGTCACAAAATACATAACGTCACAAAAATAAATGACGTCACAAAATACATAACGTCACAAAAATAAATGACGTCACAAACATAATGACGTCACAATATACATATTGTCACAAAAATAAATGACGTCACAAAATACATAACGTCACAAAAATAAATGACGTCACAAAATACATAACGTCAAAAAAAAATGACGTCACAAAATACATAACGTCATAAAAATAAATGACGTCACAAAAATTAATTTCTTCACAAAATACATAACGTCACAAAAATAAATGACGTCACAAAATACATAACGTCACAAAATACATTACGTCACAAAAATAAATGACGTCACAAAATACATAACGTCACAAAAATAAATAACGTCACAAAATACATAACGTCACAAAAATAAATGACGTCACAAAAATTAATTACGTCACAAAATACATAACGTCACAAAAATAAATAACGTCAAAAAATACAAAACCTCACAAAAATAAATGATGTCACAAAATACATAACGTCACAAAAATAAATGACGTCACAAAATACATAACGTCACAAAAATAAATGACGTCACAAAATACATAACGTCACAAAAATAAATGACGTCACAAAATACATAACGTCACAAAAATAAATGATGTCAAAAAATAAATGACGTCACAATAATAAATGACGTCACAAAATACATAACGTCACAAAAATAAATGACGTCACAAAATACATAACGTCACAAAAATAAATGACGTCACAAAATACATAACGTCACAAAATACATAACGTCACAAAAATAAATGACGTCACAAAATAAATAAAGTCACAAAAATAAATGACGTCACAAAATACATAACGTCACAAAAATAAATGACGTCACAAAATACATAACGTCACAAAATTAATTACGTCACAAAATACATAACGTCACAAAAATTAATGACGTCACAAAATATTTAACGACACAAAATTAAATGACATCACAAAATAAATAAAGTCACAAAAATAAATGACGTCACAAACATTAATTACGTCACAAAATGCATAACGTCACAAAATATATAACGTCACAAAAATAAATGACGTCACAAAAATTAAGTACGTCACAAAATACATAGCGTCACAAAAATAAATAACGTCACAAAATACATAACGTCACAAAATACATAACGTCACAAAAATAAATGACGTCACAAAATAAATAAAGTCACAAAAATAAATGACGTCACAAAATACATAACGTCACAAAAATTAATGACGTCACAAAATACATAACGTCACAAAAATAAATGACGTCACAAAATACATAACGTCACAAAAATAAATGACGTCACAAAATATATAACGTCACAAAAAAAATGACGTCACAAAATACATAATGTCACAAAAATAAATGACGTCCCAAAATACATAACGTCAAAAAAATAAATGACGTCACAAAATACATAACGTCACAAAAATAAATGACGTCAAAAAATACATAACGTCACAAAAATAAATGACGTCACAAACATAATGACGTCACAAAATACATATTGTCACAAAAATAAATGACGTCACAAAATACATAACGTCACAAAAATAAATGACGTCACAAAATACATAACGTCAAAAAAAATGACGTCACAAAATACATAATAAATGACGTCACAAAATACATAACGTCAAAAAAAATGACGTCACAAAATACATAACGTCATAAAAATAAATGACGTCACAAAAATTAATTACTTCACAAAATACATAACGTCACAAAAATAAATGACGTCACAAAATACATAACGTCACAAAATATATTACGTCACAAAAATAAATGGCGTCACAAAATACATAAGGTCACAAAAATAAATAACGTCACAAAATACATAACGTCACAAAAATTAATGACGTCACAAAAATTAATTACGTCACAAAATACATAACGTCACAAAAATAAATGACGTCAAAAAATACAAAACCTCACAAAAATAAATGATGTCACAAAATACATAACGTCACAAAAATAAATGACGTCACAAAATACATAACGTCACAAAAATAAATGACGTCACAAAAATAAATAACGTCACAAAATACATAACGTCACAAAATACATAACGTCACAAAATACATAACGTCACAAAAATAAATGACGTCACAAAATACATAACGTCACAAAAATAAATGACGTCACAAAATACATAACGTCAAAAAAATAAATGACGTCACAAAATACATAACGTCACAAAAATAAATGACGTCACAAAATACATAACGTCACAAAAATAAATGACGTCACAATAATAAAAGACGTCACAAAATACATAACGTCACAAAAATAAATGACGTCACAAAATACATAACGTTACAAAAATAAATGACGTCACAAAATACATAACGTCACAAAAATAAATGACGTCACAAAATACATAACGTCACAAAAAATGACGTCACAAAATACATAACGTCACAAAAATAAATTACGTCACAAAATACGTAACGTCACAAAAATAAATGACGTTACAAAAAACATAACGTCACAAAAATAAATGACGTCACAAAATACAAAACGTCACAAAAACAAATGACGTCACAAAATACATAACGTCACAAAAATAAATGACGTCACAAAATACAAAACGTCACAAAAACAAATGACGTCACAAAATACATAACGTCAAAAAAATAAATGACGTCTCAAAATACATAACGTCACAAAAATAAATAACGTCACAAAATACATAACGTCACAAAATACATAACGTCACAAAAATAAATGACGTCACAAAATAAATAAAGTCACAAAAATAAATGACGTCACAAAATACATAACGTCACAAAAATAAATGACGTCACAAAATACATAACGTCACAAAATTAATGACGTCACAAAAATTAATTACGTCACAAAATACATAACGTCACAAAAATTAATTACGTCAAAAAATACATAACCTCACAAAAATAAATGATGTCACAAAATACATAACGTCACAAAAATAAATGACGTCACAAAATACATAACGTCACAAAAATAAATGACGTCACAAAATACATAACGTCACAAAAATAAATGACGTCACAAAATACATAACGTCACAAAAATAAATGATGTCACAAAAATAAATGACGTCACAATAATAAATGACGTCACAAAATACATAACGTCACAAAAATAAATGACGTCACAAAATACATAACGTCACAAAAATAAATGACGTCACAAAATACATAACGTCACAAAAATAAATGACGTCACAACAATAAATGACGTCACAAAATACATAACGTCACAAAAATAAATGACGTCACAAAATACATAACGTCACAAAAATAAATGACGTCACAAAATACATAACGTCACAAAAATGATGTCACAAAATACATAACGTCACAAAAATAAATGACGTCACAAAATACATAACGTCAAAAAATAAATGACGTTACAAAAAACATAACGTCACAAAAATAAATGACGTCACAAAATACATAACGTCACAAAAATAAATGACGTCACAAAATACAAAACGTCACAAAAACAAATGACGTCACAAAATACATAACGTCAAAAAAATAAATGACGTCACAAAATACATAACGTCACAAAAATAAATAACGTCACAAAATACATAACGTCACAAAATACATAACGTCACAAAAATAAATGACGTCACAAAATAAATAAAGTCACAAAAATAAATGACGTCACAAAATACATAACGTCACAAAAATAAATGACGTCACAAAATACATAACGTCACAAAATTAATTACGTCACAAAATACATAACGTCACAAAAATTAATGACGTCACAAAATATTTAACGACACAAAATTAAATGACATCACAAAATAAATAAAGTCACAAAAATAAATGACGTCACAAACATTAATTACGTCACAAAATGCATAACGTCACAAAATATATAACGTCACAAAAATAAATTACGTCACAAAAATTAAGTACGTCACAAAATACATAGCGTCACAAAAATAAATAACGTCACAAAATACATAACGTCACAAAATACATAACGTCACAAAAATAAATGACGTCAAAAAATAAATAAAGTCACAAAAATAAATGACGTCACAAAATACATAACGTCACAAAAATTAATGACGTCACAAAATACATAACGTCACAAAAATAAATGACGTCACAAAAATTAATTACGTCACAAAAATAAATAACGTCAAAAAATACAAAACCTCACAAAAATAAATGATGTCACAAAATACATAACGTCACAAAAATAAATGACGTCACAAAATACATAACGTCACAAAAATAAATGACGTCACAAAATACATAACGTCACAAAAATAAATGACGTCACAAAATACATAACGTCACAAAAATAAATGATGTCACAAAAATAAATGACGTCACAATAATAAATGACGTCACAAAATACATAACGTCACAAAAATAAATGACGTCACAAAATACATAACGTCACAAAAATAAATGACGTCACAAAATACATAACGTCACAAAAATAAATGACGTCACAACAATAAATGACGTCACAAAATACATAACGTCACAAAAATAAATGACGTCACAAAATACATAACGTCACAAAAATAAATGACGTCACAAAATACATAACGTCACAAAAATGACGTCACAAAATACATAACGTCACAAAAATAAATGACGTCACAAAATACATAACGTCAAAAAATAAATGACGTTACAAAAAACATAACGTCACAAAAATAAATGACGTCACAAAATACATAACGTCACAAAAATAAATGACGTCACAAAATACAAAACGTCACAAAAACAAATGACGTCACAAAATACATAACGTCAAAAAAATAAATGACGTCACAAAATACATAACGTCACAAAAATAAATAACGTCACAAAATACATAACGTCACAAAATACATAACGTCACAAAAATAAATGACGTCACAAAATAAATAAAGTCACAAAAATAAATGACGTCACAAAATACATAACGTCACAAAAATAAATGACGTCACAAAATACATAACGTCACAAAATTAATTACGTCACAAAATACATAACGTCACAAAAATTAATGACGTCACAAAATATTTAACGACACAAAATTAAATGACATCACAAAATAAATAAAGTCACAAAAATAAATGACGTCACAAACATTAATTACGTCACAAAATGCATAACGTCACAAAATATATAACGTCACAAAAATAAATGACGTCACAAAAATTAAGTACGTCACAAAATACATAGCGTCACAAAAATAAATAACGTCACAAAATACATAACGTCACAAAAATAAATGACGTCACAAAATAAATAAAGTCACAAAAATAAATGACGTCACAAAATACATAACGTCACAAAAATTAATGACGTCACAAAATACATAACGTCACAAAAATAAATGACGTCACAAAATACATAACGTCACAAAAATAAATGACGTCACAAAATACATAACGTCATAAAATACATAACGTCACAAAAAATGACGTCACAAAATACATAACGTCAAAAAAATAAATGACGTTACAAAATACATAACGTCACAAAAATAAATGACGTCACAAAATACATAACGTCACAAAAAAAAATGACGTCACAAAATACATAATGTCACAAAAATAAATGACGTCCCAAAATACATAACGTCAAAAAAATAAATGACGTCACAAAATACATAACGTCACAAAAATAAATGACGTCAAAAAATACATAACGTCACAAAAATAAATGACGTCACAAACATAATGACGTCACAAAATACATATTGTCACAAAAATAAATGACGTCACAAAATACATAACGTCACAAAAATAAATGACGTCACAAAATACATAACGTCAAAAAAAAATGACGTCACAAAATACATAATAAATGACGTCACAAAATACATAACGTCAAAAAAAATGACGTCACAAAATACATAACGTCATAAAAATAAATGACGTCACAAAAATTAATTACTTCACAAAATACATAACGTCACAAAAATAAATGACGTCACAAAATACATAACGTCACAAAATATATTACGTCACAAAAATAAATGGCGTCACAAAATACATAACGTCACAAAAATAAATAACGTCACAAAATACATAACGTCACAAAAATTAATGACGTCACAAAAATTAATTACGTCACAAAATACATAACGTCACAAAAATAAATGACGTCAAAAAATACAAAACCTCACAAAAATAAATGATGTCACAAAATACATAACGTCACAAAAATAAATGACGTCACAAAATACATAACGTCACAAAAATAAATGACGTCACAAAAATAAATAACGTCACAAAATACATAACGTCACTAAATACATAACGTCACAAAATACATAACGTCACAAAAATAAATGACGTCACAAAATACATAACGTCACAAAAATAAATGACGTCACAAAATACATAACGTCAAAAAAATAAATGACGTCACAAAATACATAAAGTCACAAAAATAAATGACGTCACAAAATACATAACGTCACAAAAATAAATGACGTCACAATAATAAAAGACGTCACAAAATACATAACGTCACAAAAATAAATGACGTCACAAAATACATAACGTTACAAAAATAAATGACGTCACAAAATACATAACGTCACAAAAATAAATGACGTCACAAAATACATAACGTCACAAAAAATGACGTCACAAAATACATAACGTCACAAAAATAAATTACGTCACAAAATACGTAACGTCACAAAAATAAATGACGTTACAAAAAACATAACGTCACAAAAATAAATGACGTCACAAAATACATAACGTCACAAAAATAAATGACGTCACAAAATACAAAACGTCACAAAAACAAATGACGTCACAAAATACATAACGTCAAAAAAATAAATGACGTCTCAAAATACATAACGTCACAAAAATAAATAACGTCACAAAATACATAACGTCACAAAATACATAACGTCACAAAAATAAATGACGTCACAAAATAAATAAAGTCACAAAAATAAATGACGTCACAAAATACATAACGTCACAAAAATAAATGACGTCACAAAATACAAAACCTCACAAAAATAAATGATGTCACAAAATACATAACGTCACAAAAATAAATGACGTCACAAAATACATAACGTCACAAAAATAAATGACGTCACAAAAATAAATAACGTCACAAAATACATAACGTCACTAAATACATAACGTCACAAAATACATAACGTCACAAAAATAAATGACGTCACAAAATACATAACGTCACAAAAATAAATGACGTCACAAAATACATAACGTCAAAAAAATAAATGACGTCACAAAATACATAAAGTCACAAAAATAAATGACGTCACAAAATACATAACGTCACAAAAATAAATGACGTCACAATAATAAAAGACGTCACAAAATACATAACGTCACAAAAATAAATGACGTCACAAAATACATAACGTTACAAAAATAAATGACGTCACAAAATACATAACGTCACAAAAATAAATGACGTCACAAAATACATAACGTCACAAAAAATGACGTCACAAAATACATAACGTCACAAAAATAAATTACGTCACAAAATACGTAACGTCACAAAAATAAATGACGTTACAAAAAACATAACGTCACAAAAATAAATGACGTCACAAAATACATAACGTCACAAAAATAAATGACGTCACAAAATACAAAACGTCACAAAAACAAATGACGTCACAAAATACATAACGTCAAAAAAATAAATGACGTCTCAAAATACATAACGTCACAAAAATAAATAACGTCACAAAATACATAACGTCACAAAATACATAACGTCACAAAAATAAATGACGTCACAAAATAAATAAAGTCACAAAAATAAATGACGTCACAAAATACATAACGTCACAAAAATAAATGACGTCACAAAATACATAACGTCACAAAATTAATGACGTCACAAAAATTAATTACGTCACAAAATACATAACGTCACAAAAATTAATTACGTCAAAATATACATAACCTCACAAAAATAAATGACGTCACAAAATACATAACGTCACAAAAATAAATGACGTCACAAAAATTAATTACGTCACAAAATACATAACGTCACTAAAATAAATGACGTCACAAAAATTAATTACGTCACAAAATACATAACGTCACAAAAATAAATGACGTCAAAAAATACATAACCTCACAAAAATAAATGACGTCACAAAATACATAACGTCACAAAAATAAATGACGTCAGAAAATACATAACGTCACAAAAAAAATGACGTCACAAAATACATAATGTCACAAAAATAAATGACGTCCCAAAATACATAACGTCACAAAAATAAATGACGTCACAAAATACATAACGTCACAAAAATAAATAACGTCAAAAAATACATAACGTCACAAAAATAAATTACGTCACAAACATAATGACGTCACAAAATATATATTGTCACAAAAATAAATGACGTCACAAAATACATAACGTCACAAAAATAAATGACGTCACAAAATACATAACGTCAAAAAAAATGACGTCACAAAATACATAATAAATGACGTCACAAAATACATAACGTCAAAAAAAAATGACGTCACAAAATACATAACGTCATGAAAATAAATGACGTCACAAAAATTAATTACTTCACAAAATACATAACGTCACAAAAATAAATGACGTCACAAAATACATAACGTCACAAAATATATTACGTCACAAAAATAAATGACGTCACAAAATACATAACGTCACAAAAATAAATAACGTCACAAAATACATAACGACACAAAAATAAATGACGTCACAAAAATTAATTACGTCACAAAATACATAACGTCACAAAAATAAATGACGTCAAAAAATACAAAACCTCACAAAAATAAATGATGTCACAAAATACATAACGTCACAAAAATAAATGACGTCACAAAATACATAACGTCACAAAAATAAATGACGTCACAAAATACATAACGTCACAAAAATAAATAACGTCACAAAATACATAACGTCACAAAAATAAATGATGTCACAAAAATAAATAACGTCACAAAATACATAACGTCACAAAATACATAACGTCACAAAATACATAACGTCACAAAAATAAATGACGTCACAAAATACATAACGTCACAAAAATAAATGACGTCACAAAATACATAACGTCAAAAAAATAAATGACGTCACAAAATACATAACGTCACAAAAATAAATGACGTCACAAAATACATAACGTCACAAAAATAAATGACGTCACAATAATAAATGACGTCACAAAATACATAACGTCACAAAAATAAATGACGTCACAAAATACATAACGTTACAAAAATAAATGACGTCACAAAATACATAACGTCACAAAAATAAATGACGTCACAAAATACATAACGTCACAAAAATAAATGACGTCACAAAATACAAAACGTCACAAAAACAAATGACGTCACAAAATACATAACGTCACAAAAATAAATGACGTCACAAAATACAAAACGTCACAAAAACAAATGACGTCACAAAATACAAAACATCAAAAAAATAAATGACGTCTCAAAATACATAACGTCACAAAAATAAATAACGTCACAAAATACATAACGTCACAAAATACATAACGTCACAAAAATAAATGACGTCACAAAATAAATAAAGTCCCAAAAATAAATGACGTCACAAAATACATAACGTCACAAAAATAAATGACGTCACAAAATACATAACGTCACAAAATTAATGACGTCACAAAAACTAATTACGTCACAAAATACATAACGTCACAAAAATTAATTACGTCAAAAAATACATAACCTCACAAAAATAAATGACGTCACAAAATACATAACGTCACAAAAATAAATGACGTCACAAAAATTAATTACGTCACAAAATACATAACGTCACAAAAATAAATGACGTCACAAAAATTAATTACGTCACAAAATACATAACGTCACAAAAATAAATGACGTCAAAAAATACATAACCTCACAAAAATAAATGATGTCACAAAATACATAACGTCACAAAAATAAATGACGTCACAAAATACATAACGTCACAAAAATAAATGACGTCACAAAATACATAACGTCACAAAAATAAATGACGTCACAAAATACATAACGTCACAAAAATAAATGACGTCACAAAAATAAATAACGTCACAAAATGCATAACGTCACAAAATACATAACGGTAAAAAATAAATGACGTCACAAAATACATAACGTCACAAAAATAAATGACGTCACAAAATACATAACGTCACAAAAAATGACGTCACAAAATACATAACGTCACAAAAATAAATGACGTCACAAAATACACAACGTCACAAAAATAAATGACGTTACAAAAAACATAACGTCACAAAAATAAATGACGTCACAAAATACATAACGTCACAAAAATAAATGACGTCACAAAATACATAACGTCACAAAAATAAATGACGTCACAAAATACATAACGTCACAAAAACAAAAGACGTCACAAAATACATAACGTCACAAAAATAAATGACGTCACAAAATACATAACGTCACAAAAATATATGACGTCACAAAAATTAATTACGTCACAAAATACATAACGTCACAAAATATATAACGTCACAAAAATAAATGAGGTCACAAAAATTAATTACGTCACAAAATACATAACGTCACAAAAATAAATAACGTCACAAAATACATAACGTCAAAAAATACATAACGTCAAAAAAATAAATGACGTCACAAAATAAATAAAGTCACAAAAATAAATGACGTCACAAAATAAATAACGTCACAAAAATAAATGACGTCACAAAATACATAACGTCACAAAAAATGACGTCACAAAATACATAACGTCACAAAAATAAATGACGTCACAAAATACATAACGTCACAAAAATAAATGACGTTACAAAAAACATAACGTCACAAAAATAAATGACGTCACAAAATACATAACGTCACAAAAATAAATGACGTCACAAAATACATAACGTCACAAATATAAATGACGTCACAATAATAAATGACGTCACAAAATACATAACGTCACAAAAATAAATGACGTCAAAAAATACATAACGTCACAAAAATAAATGACGTCACAAAATACATAACGTTACAAAAATAAATGACGTCACAAAATATTTAACGACACAAAATTAAATGACGTCACAAAATACATATTTCATAAAATACATAACGTCACAAAAATAAATGACGTCACAAAATACATAACGTCACAAAAATAAATGACGCCACAAAATACATAACGTCACAAATATAAATGACGTCACAATAATAAATGACGTCACAAAATACATAACGTCACAAAAATAAATGACGTCACAAAATACATAACGTCACAAAAATAAATGACGTCACAAAAATTAATTACGTCACAAAATACATAACGTCACAAAAATAAATGACGTCACAAAAACTAATTAGGTCACAAAATACATAACGTCACAAAAATAAATAACGTCACAAAATACATAACGTCACAAAATACATAACGTCACAAAAATAAATGACGTCACAAAATAAATAAAGTCACAAAAATAAATGACGTCACAAAATGCATAACGTCACAAAAATAAATGACGTCACGAAATACATAACGTTACAAAAATAAATGACGTCACAAAATATTTAACGACACAAAATTAAATGACGTCACAAAATACATATTTCATAAAATACATAACGTCACAAAAATAAATGACGTCACAAAATACATAACGTCACAAAAATAAATGACGTCACAAAATACATAACGTCACAAAAATAAATGACGTCGCAAAATACATAAGGTCACAAAAACAAATGACGTCACAAAATACATAACGTCACAAAAATAAATGACGTCACAAAATACATAACGTCACAAAAATAAATGACGTCACAAAAATTAATTACGTCACAAAATACATAACGTCACAAAATATATAACGTCACAAAAATAAATGACGTCACAAGAATTAATTAAGTCACAAATTACATAACGTCACAAAAATAAATAACGTCACAAAATACATAACGTCACAAAATACATAACGTCACAAAAATAAATGACGTCACAAAATAAATAAAGTCACAAAAATAAATGACGTCACAAAATGCATAACGTCACAAAAATAAATGATGTCACAAAATACATAACGTAACAAAAATAAATGACGTCATAAAATACATAACGTCACAAAAATAAATGACGTCACAAAAATTTATTACGTCACAAAATACATAACGTCACTAAATACATAACGTCACAAAATACATAACGTCACAAAAATAAATGACGTCACAAAATACATAACGTCACAAAAATAAATGACGTCACAAAATACATAACGTCAAAAAAATAAATGACGTCACAAAATACATAAAGTCACAAAAATAAATGACGTCACAAAATACATAACGTCACAAAAATAAATGACGTCACAATAATAAAAGACGTCACAAAATACATAACGTCACAAAAATAAATGACGTCACAAAATACATGACGTTACAAAAATAAATGACGTCACAAAATACATAACGTCACAAAAATAAATGACGTCACAAAATACATAACGTCACAAAAAATGACGTCACAAAATACATAACGTCACAAAAATAAATTACGTCACAAAATACGTAACGTCACAAAAATAAATGACGTTACAAAAAACATAACGTCACAAAAATAAATGACGTCACAAAATACATAACGTCACAAAAATAAATGACGTCACAAAATACAAAACGTCACAAAAACAAATGACGTCACAAAATACATAACGTCAAAAAAATAAATGACGTCTCAAAATACATAACGTCACAAAAATAAATAACGTCACAAAATACATAACGTCACAAAATACATAACGTCACAAAAATAAATGACGTCACAAAATAAATAAAGTCACAAAAATAAATGACGTCACAAAATACATAACGTCACAAAAATAAATGACGTCACAAAATACATAACGTCACAAAATTAATGACGTCACAAAAATTAATTACGTCACAAAATACATAACGTCACAAAAATTAATTACGTCAAAATATACATAACCTCACAAAAATAAATGACGTCACAAAATACATAACGTCACAAAAATAAATGACGTCACAAAAATTAATTACGTCACAAAATACATAACGTCACAAAAATAAATGACGTCACAAAAATTAATTACGTCACAAAATACATAACGTCACAAAAATAAATGACGTCAAAAAATACATAACCTCACAAAAATAAATGACGTCACAAAATACATAACGTCACAAAAATAAATGACGTCAGAAAATACATAACGTCACAAAAAAAATGACGTCACAAAATACATAATGTCACAAAAATAAATGACGTCCCAAAATACATAACGTCACAAAAATAAATGACGTCACAAAATACATAACGTCACAAAAATAAATGACGTCAAAAAATACATAACGTCACAAAAATAAATTACGTCACAAACATAATGACGTCACAAAATATATATTGTCACAAAAATAAATGACGTCACAAAATACATAACGTCACAAAAATAAATGACGTCACAAAATACATAACGTCAAAAAAAATGACGTCACAAAATACATAATAAATGACGTCACAAAATACATAACGTCAAAAAAAAATGACGTCACAAAATACATAACGTCATGAAAATAAATGACGTCACAAAAATTAATTACTTCACAAAATACATAACGTCACAAAAATAAATGACGTCACAAAATACATAACGTCACAAAATATATTACGTCACAAAAATAAATGACGTCACAAAATACATAACGTCACAAAAATAAATAACGTCACAAAATACATAACGACACAAAAATAAATGACGTCACAAAAATTAATTACGTCACAAAATACATAACGTCACAAAAATAAATGACGTCAAAAAATACAAAACCTCACAAAAATAAATGATGTCACAAAATACATAACGTCACAAAAATAAATGACGTCACAAAATACATAACGTCACAAAAATAAATGACGTCACAAAATACATAACGTCACAAAAATAAATAACGTCACAAAATACATAACGTCACAAAAATAAATGATGTCACAAAAATAAATAACGTCACAAAATACATAACGTCACAAAATACATAACGTCACAAAATACATAACGTCACAAAAATAAATGACGTCACAAAATACATAACGTCACAAAAATAAATGACGTCACAAAATACATAACGTCAAAAAAATAAATGACGTCACAAAATACATAACGTCACAAAAATAAATGACGTCACAAAATACATAACGTCACAAAAATAAATGACGTCACAATAATAAATGACGTCACAAAATACATAACGTCACAAAAATAAATGACGTCACAAAATACATAACGTTACAAAAATAAATGACGTCACAAAATACATAACGTCACAAAAATAAATGACGTCACAAAATACATAACGTCACAAAAATAAATGACGTCACAAAATACAAAACGTCACAAAAACAAATGACGTCACAAAATACATAACGTCACAAAAATAAATGACGTCACAAAATACAAAACGTCACAAAAACAAATGACGTCACAAAATACAAAACGTCAAAAAAATAAATGACGTCTCAAAATACATAACGTCACAAAAATAAATAACGTCACAAAATACATAACGTCACAAAATACATAACGTCACAAAAATAAATGACGTCACAAAATAAATAAAGTCCCAAAAATAAATGACGTCACAAAATACATAACGTCACAAAAATAAATGACGTCACAAAATACATAACGTCACAAAATTAATGACGTCACAAAAACTAATTACGTCACAAAATACATAACGTCACAAAAATTAATTACGTCAAAAAATACATAACCTCACAAAAATAAATGACGTCACAAAATACATAACGTCACAAAAATAAATGACGTCACAAAAATTAATTACGTCACAAAATACATAACGTCACAAAAATAAATGACGTCACAAAAATTAATTACGTCACAAAATACATAACGTCACAAAAATAAATGACGTCAAAAAATACATAACCTCACAAAAATAAATGATGTCACAAAATACATAACGTCACAAAAATAAATGACGTCACAAAATACATAACGTCACAAAAATAAATGACGTCACAAAATACATAACGTCACAAAAATAAATGACGTCACAAAATACATAACGTCACAAAAATAAATGACGTCACAAAAATAAATAACGTCACAAAATGCATAACGTCACAAAATACATAACGGTAAAAAATAAATGACGTCACAAAATACATAACGTCACAAAAATAAATGACGTCACAAAATACATAACGTCACAAAAAATGACGTCACAAAATACATAACGTCACAAAAATAAATGACGTCACAAAATACACAACGTCACAAAAATAAATGACGTTACAAAAAACATAACGTCACAAAAATAAATGACGTCACAAAATACATAACGTCACAAAAATAAATGACGTCACAAAATACATAACGTCACAAAAATAAATGACGTCACAAAATACATAACGTCACAAAAACAAAAGACGTCACAAAATACATAACGTCACAAAAATAAATGACGTCACAAAATACATAACGTCACAAAAATATATGACGTCACAAAAATTAATTACGTCACAAAATACATAACGTCACAAAATATATAACGTCACAAAAATAAATGAGGTCACAAAAATTAATTACGTCACAAAATACATAACGTCACAAAAATAAATAACGTCACAAAATACATAACGTCAAAAAATACATAACGTCAAAAAAATAAATGACGTCACAAAATAAATAAAGTCACAAAAATAAATGACGTCACAAAATAAATAACGTCACAAAAATAAATGACGTCACAAAATACATAACGTCACAAAAAATGACGTCACAAAATACATAACGTCACAAAAATAAATGACGTCACAAAATACATAACGTCACAAAAATAAATGACGTTACAAAAAACATAACGTCACAAAAATAAATGACGTCACAAAATACATAACGTCACAAAAATAAATGACGTCACAAAATACATAACGTCACAAAAATAAATGACGTCACAATAATAAATGACGTCACAAAATACATAACGTCACAAAAATAAATGACGTCAAAAAATACATAACGTCACAAAAATAAATGACGTCACAAAATACATAACGTTACAAAAATAAATGACGTCACAAAATATTTAACGACACAAAATTAAATGACGTCACAAAATACATATTTCATAAAATACATAACGTCACAAAAATAAATGACGTACCAAAATACATAACGTCACAAAAATAAATGACGCCACAAAATACATAACGTCACAAATATAAATGACGTCACAATAATAAATGACGTCACAAAATACATAACGTCACAAAAATAAATGACGTCACAAAATACATAACGTCACAAAAATAAATGACGTCACAAAAATTAATTACGTCACAAAATACATAACGTCACAAAAATAAATGACGTCACAAAAACTAATTAGGTCACAAAATACATAACGTCACAAAAATAAATAACGTCACAAAATACATAACGTCACAAAATACATAACGTCACAAAAATAAATGACGTCACAAAATAAATAAAGTCACAAAAATAAATGACGTCACAAAATGCATAACGTCACAAAAATAAATGACGTCACGAAATACATAACGTTACAAAAATAAATGACGTCACAAAATATTTAACGACACAAAATTAAATGACGTCACAAAATACATATTTCATAAAATACATAACGTCACAAAAATAAATGACGTCACAAAATACATAACGTCACAAAAATAAATGACGTCACAAAATACATAACGTCACAAAAATAAATGACGTCGCAAAATACATAAGGTCACAAAAACAAATGACGTCACAAAATACATAACGTCACAAAAATAAATGACGTCACAAAATACATAACGTCACAAAAATAAATGACGTCACAAAAATTAATTACGTCACAAAATACATAACGTCACAAAATATATAACGTCACAAAAATAAATGACGTCACAAGAATTAATTAAGTCACAAATTACATAACGTCACAAAAATAAATAACGTCACAAAATACATAACGTCACAAAATACATAACGTCACAAAAATAAATGACGTCACAAAATAAATAAAGTCACAAAAATAAATGACGTCACAAAATGCATAACGTCACAAAAATAAATGATGTCACAAAATACATAACGTCACAAAAATAAATGACGTCATAAAATACATAACGTCACAAAAATAAATGACGTCACAAAAATTTATTACGTCACGAAAATAAATAACGTCACAAAATACATAACGTCACAAAATACATAGCGGCACAAAAATAAAAGACGTCACAAAGTACATAACGTCACAAAAATAAATGACGTCACAAAATACATAACGTCAAAAAAATAAATGACGTCAAAAAAATACATAACGTCACAAAAATAAATGACGTCACAAAATACATAACGTCACAAAAATAAATGACGTCACAATAATAAATGACGTCACAAAATAAATAAAGTCACAAAAATAAATGACGTCACAAAATACATAACGTCACAAAAATAAATGACGTCACAAAATACATAACGTCACAAAAATAAATGACGTCAAAAAATACATAACGTCACAAAAATAAATGACGTCACAAAATTAATTACGTCACAAAATACATAACGTCAAAAAAATAAATGACGTCACAAAATATTTAACGACACAAAATTAATTGACGTCACAAAATAAATAAAGTCACAAAAATAAATGACGTCACAAAAATTAATTACGTCACAAAATGCATAACGTCACAAAATATATAACGTCACAAAAATAAATGACGTCACAAAAATTAAGTACGTCACAAAATACATAGCGTCACAAAAATAAATGACGTCACAAAATACATAACGTCATAAAATACATAACGTCACAAAAATAAATGACGTCACAAAATATTTAACGACACAAAATTAAATGACGTCACAAAATAAATAAAGTCACAAAAATAAATGACGTCAAAAAAATAAATGACGTCACAAAATACATAACGTCACAAAAAAAATAACGTCACAAAATACATAACGTCACAAAATACATAACGTCACAAAAATAAATGACGTCACAAAATAAATAAAGTCACAAAAATAAATGACGTCACAAAATACATAACGTCACAAAAATAAATGACGTCACAAAATACATAACGTCACAAAATTAATTACGTCACAAAATACATAACGTCACAAAAATAAATTACGTCACAAAATATTTAACGACACAAAATTAAATGACGTCACAAAATAAATAAAGTCACAAAAATAAATGACGTCACAAACATTAATTACGTCACAAAATGCATAACGTCACAAAATATATAACGTCACAAAAATAAATGACGTCACAAAAATTAAGTACGTCACAAAATACATAGCGTCATAAAAATAAATAACGTCACAAAATACATAACGTCACAAAAATAAATGACGTCACAAAATAAATAAAGTCACAAAAATAAATGACGTCACAAAATACATAACGTCAAAAAAATTAATGACGTCACAAAATACATAACGTCACAAAAATAAATGACGTTACAAAATACATAACGTCACAAAAATAAATGACGTCACAAAATACATAACGTCATAAAATACATAACGTCACAAAAAATGACGTCACAAAATACATAACGTCAAAAAAATAAATGACGTTACAAAATACATAACGTAACAAAAATAAATGACGTCACAAAATACATAACGTCACAAAAATAAATGACGTCAGAAAATACATAACGTCACAAAAAAATGACGTCACAAAATACATAATGTCACAAAAATAAATGACGTCCCAAAATACATAACGTCACAAAAATAAATGACGTCACAAAATACATAACGTCACAAAAATAAATGACGTCAAAAAATACATAACGTCACAAAAATAAATGACGTCACAAACATAATGACGTCACAAAATACATATTGTCACAAAAATAAATGACGTTACAAAATACATAACGTCACAAAAATAAATGACGTCACAAAATACATAACGTCAAAAAAAATGACGTCACAAAATACATAACGTCATAAAAATAAATGACGTCACAAAAATTAATTACTTCACAAAATACATAACGTCACAAAAATAAATGACGTCACAAAATACATAACGTCACAAAATATATTACGTCACAAAAATAAATAACGTCACAAAATACATAACGTCACAAAAATTAATGACGTCACAAAAATTAATTACGTCACAAATTACATAACGTCACAAATATAAATGACGTCAAAAAATACAAAACCTCACAAAAATAAATGATGTCACAAAATACATAACGTCACAAAAATAAATGACGTCACAAAATACATAACGTCACAAAAATAAATGACGTCACAAAATACATAACGTCACAAAAATAAATGACGTCACAAAATACATAACGTCACAAAATATATTACGTCACAAAAATAAATGACGTCACAAAATACATAACGTCACAAAAATAAATAACGTCACAAAATACATAACGTCACAAAAAAAATGACGTCACAAAAATTAATTACGTCACAAATTACATAACGTCACAAAAATAAAAAACGTCAAAAAATACAAAACCTTACAAAAATAAATGATGTCACAAAATACATAACGTCACAAAAATAAATGACGTCACAAAATACATAACGTCACAAAAATAAATGACGTCACATAATACATAACGTCACAAAAATAAATGACGTCACAAAATACATAACGTCACAAAAATAAATGTCGTCACAAAATACATAACGTCACAAAAATAAATGACGTTACAAAATACATAACGTCACAAAAATAAATGACGTCACAAAATACATAACGTCACAAAAATAAATGACGTCAGAAAATACATAACGTCACAAAAAAACGACGTCACAAAATACATAATGTCACAAAAATAAATGACGTCCCAAAATACATAACGTCACAAAAATAAATGACGTCACAAAATACATAACGTCACAAAAATAAATGACGTCAAAAAATACATAACGTCACAAAAATAAATGACGTCACAAACATAATGACGTCACAAAATACATATTGTCACAAAAATAAATGACGTCACAAAATACATAACGTCACAAAAATAAATGACGTCACAAAATACATAACGTCAAAAAAAATGACGTCACAAAATACATAACGTCATAAAAATAAATGACGTCACAAAAATTAATTACTTCACAAAATACATAACGTCACAAAAATAAATGACGTCACAAAATACATAACGTCACAAAATATATTACGTCACAAAAATAAATGACGTCACAAAATACATAACGTAACAAAAATAAATAACGTCACAAAATACATAACGTCACAAAATACATAACGTCACAAAAATAAATGACGTCACAAAATAAATAAAGTCACAATAATAAATGACGTCACAAAATGCATAACGTCACAAAAATAAATGATGTCACAAAATACATAACGCCACAAAAATAAATGACGTCATAAAATACATAACGTCACAAAAATAAATGACGTCACAAAAATTTATTACGTCACGAAAATAAATAACGTCACAAAATACATAACGTCACAAAATACATAGCGGCACAAAAATAAAAGACGTCACAAAGTACATAACGTCACAAAAATAAATGACGTCACAAAATACATAACGTCAAAAAAATAAATGACGTCAAAAAAATACATAACGTCACAAAAATAAATGACGTATCAAAATACATTACGTCACAAAATTAAATGACGTCACAAAATACATAACGTCACAAAAATAAATGACGTCACAAAATACATAACGTCACAAAAATAAATGACGTCACAAAATACATAACGTTACAAAAATAAATGACGTCACAAAATACATAACGTCACAAATATAAATGACGTCCAAAATACATAACGTCACAAAAAAATGACGTCACAAAATACATAACGTCACAAAAATAAATGACGTTAATAAATACATAACGTCACAAAAATAAATGACGTCACAAAATTAATTACGTCACAAAATACATAACGTCACAAAAATAAATGACGTCACAAAATATTTAACGACACAAAATTAAATGACGTCACAAAATAAATAAAGTCACAAAAATAAATGACGTCACAAAAATTAATTACGTCACAAAATGCATAACGTCACAAAATATATAACGTGACAAAAATAAATGACGTCACAAAAATTAAGTACGTCACAAAATACATAGCGTCACAAAAATAAATAACGTCACAAAATACATAACGTCACAAAAATAAATGACGTCACAAAATAAATAAAGTCACAAAAATAAATGACGTCACAAAATACATAACGTCACAAAAATTAATGACGTCACAAAATACATAACGTCACAAAAATAAATGACGTCACAAAATACATAACGTCACAAAAATAAATGACGTCACAAAATACATAACGTCATAAAATACATAACGTCACAAAAAATGACGTCACAAAATACATATCGTCAAAAAAATAAATGACGTTACAAAATACATAACGTCACAAAAATAAATGACGTCACAAAATACATAACGTCACAAAAATAAATGACGTCACAAAATACATAACGTCACAAAAAATGACGTCACAAAATACATAATGTCACAAAAATAAATGACGTCCCAAAATACATAACGTCACAAAAATAAATGACGTCACTAAATACATAACGTCACGAAAATAAATGACGTCACAAAATACATAACGTCACAAAAATAAATGACGTCACAAACATAATGACGTCACAAAATACATATTGTCACAAAAATAAATGACGTCACAAAATACATAACGTCACAAAAATAAATGACGTCACAAAATACATAACGTCAAAAAAAATGACGTCACAAAATACATAACGTCATAAAAATAAATGACGTCACAAAAATTAATTACTTCACAAAATACATAACGTCACAAAAATAAATAACGTCACAAAATACATAACGTCACAAAAATAAATGGCGTCACAAAAATTAATTACGTCACAAAAATAAATGACGTCAAAAAATACAAAACCTCACAAAAATAAATGATGTCACAAAATACATAACGTCACAAAAATAAATGACGTCACAAAATACATAACGTCACAAAAATAAATGACGTCACAAAATACATAACGTCACAAAAATAAATGACGTCACAAAATACATAACGTCACAAAAATAAATGACGTCACAAAATACATAACGTCTCAAAAATAAATGACGTTACAAAATACATAACGTCACAAAAATAAATGACGTCACAAAATACATGACGTCACAAAAATAAATGACGTCAGAAAATACATAACGTCACAAAAAAATGACGTCACAAAATACATAATGTCACAAAAATAAATGACGTCCCAAAATACATAACGTCACAAAAATAAATGACGTCACAAAATACATGACGTCACAAAAATAAATGACGTCAAAAAATACATAACGTCACAAAAATAAATGACGTCACAAACATAATGACGTCACAAAATACATATTGTCACAAAAATAAATGACGTCACAAAATACATAACGTCACAAAAATAAATGACGTCACAAAATACATAACGTCAAAAAAAATGACGTCACAAAATACATAACGTCATAAAAATAAATGACGTCACAAAAATTAATTACTTCACAAAATACATAACGTCACAAAAATAAATGACGTCACAAAATACATAACGTCACAAAATATATTACGTCACAAAAATAAATGACGTCAAAAAATACATAACGTAACAAAAATAAATAACGTCACAAAATACATAACGTCACAAAATACATAAAGTCACAAAAATAAATGACGTCACAAAAAAAATAAAGTCACAATAATAAATGACGTCACAAAATGCATAACGTCACAAAAATAAATGATGTCACAAAATACATAACGCCACAAAAATAAATGACGTCATAAAATACATAACGTCACAAAAATAAATGACGTCACAAAAATTTATTACGTCACGAAAATAAATAACGTCACAAAATACATAACGTCACAAAATACATAGCGGCACAAAAATAAAAGACGTCACAAAGTACATAACGTCACAAAAATAAATGACGTCACAAAATACATAACGTCAAAAAAATAAATGACGTCAAAAAAATACATAACGTCACAAAAATAAATGACGTATCAAAATACATTACGTCACAAAATTAAATGACGTCACAAAATACATAACGTCACAAAAATAAATGACGTCACAAAATACATAACGTCACAAAAATAAATGACGTCACAAAATACATAACGTTACAAAAATAAATGACGTCACAAAATACATAACGTCACAAATATAAATGACGTCCAAAATACATAACGTCACAAAAAAATGACGTCACAAAATACATAACGTCACAAAAATAAATGACGTCAATAAATACATAACGTCACAAAAATAAATGACGTCACAAAATTAATTACGTCACAAAATACATAACGTCACAAAAATAAATGACGTCACAAAATATTTAACGACACAAAATTAAATGACGTCACAAAATAAATAAAGTCACAAAAATAAATGACGTCACAAAAATTAAGTACGTCACAAAATACATAGCGTCACAAAAATAAATGACGTCACAAAATAAATAAAGTCACAAAAATAAATGACGTCACAAAAATTAATTACGTCACAAAATACATAACGTCACAAAAATAAATGACGTCAAAAAATACAAAGCCTTACAAAAATAAATGATGTCACAAAATACATAACGTCACAAAAATAAATGACGTCACAAAATACATAACGTCACAAAAATAAATGACGTCACAAAATACATAACGTCACAAAAATAAATGACGTCACAAAATACATAACGTCACAAAAATTAATGACGTCACAAAATACATAACGTTACAAAAATAAATAACGTCACAAAATACATAACGTCACAAAAATAAATGACTTCACAAAATAAATAAAGTCACAAAAATAAATGACGTCACAAAATACATAACGTCACAAAAATTAATGACGTCACAAAATACATAACGTCACAAAAATAAATGACGTCACAAAATACATAACGTCACAAAAATAAATGACGTCACAAAATACATAACGTCATAAAATACATAACGTCACAAAAAATGACGTCACAAAATACATATCGTCAAAAAAATAAATGACGTTACAAAATACATAACGTCATAAAAATAAATGACGTCACAAAATACATAACGTCACAAAAATAAATGACGTCACAAAATACATAACGTCACAAAAAAAATGACGTCACAAAATACATAATGTCACAAAAATAAATGACGTCCCAAAATACATAACGTCACAAAAATAAATGACGTCACAAAATATATAACGTCACAAAAATAAATGACGTCACAAAATACATAACGTCACAAAAATAAATGACGTCACAAACATAATGACGTCACAAAATACATATTGTCACAAAAATAAATGACGTCACAAAATACATAACGTCACAAAAATAAATGACGTCACAAAATACATAACGTCAAAAAAATGACGTCACAAAATACATAACGTCATAAAAATAAATGACGTCACAAAAATTAATTACTTCACAAAATACATAACGTCACAAAAATAAATGACGTCACAAAATACATAACGTCACAAAATACATTACGTCACAAAAATAAATGACGTCACAAAATACATAACGTCACAAAAATAAATAACGTCAAAAAATACATAACGTCACAAAAATAAATGACGTCACAAAAATTAATTACGTCACAAAATACATAACGTCACAAAAATAAATGACGTCAAAAAATACAAAACCTCACAAAAATAAATGATGTCACAAAATACATAACGTCACAAAAATAAATGACGTCACAAAATACATTACGTCACAAAAATAAATGACGTCACAAAATACATAACGTCACAAAAATAAATGACGTCACAAAATACATAACGTCACAAAAATAAATGACGTCACAAAAATAAATAACGTCACAAAATACATAACGTCACAAAATACATAACGTCACAAAAATAAATGACGTCACAAAATACATAACGTCACAAAAATAAATGACGTCACAAAATACATAACGTCAAAAAAAATAAATGACGTCACAAAATACATAACGTCACAAAAATAAATGACGTCACAAAATACATAACGTCACAAAAATAAATGACGTCACAATAATAAATGACGTCACAAAATACATAACGTCACAAAAATAAATGACGTCACAAAATACATAACGTTACAAAAATAAATGACGTCACAAAATACATAACGTCACAAAAATAAATGACGTCACAAAATACATAACGTCACAAAAATGACGTCACAAAATACATAACGTCACAAAAATGACGTCACAAAATACATAACGTCACAAAAATAAATGACGTCACAAAATACATAACGTCACAAAAATAAATGACGTTACAAAAAACATAACGTCACAAAAATAAATGACGTCACAAAATACATAACGTCACAAAAATAAATGACGTCACAAAATTTAAAACGTCACAAAAACAAATGACGTCACAAAATACATAACGTCAAAAAAATAAATGACGTCACAAAATACATAACGTCACAAAAATAAATAACGTCACAAAATACGTAACGTCACAAAATACATAACGTCACAAAAATAAATGACGTCACAAAATAAATAAAGTCACAAAAATAAATGACGTCACAAAATACATAACGTCACAAAAATAAATGACGTCACAAAATACATAACGTCACAAAATTAATTACGTCACAAAATACATAACGTCACAAAAATTAATGACGTCACAAAATATTTAACGACACAAAATTAAATGACATCACAAAATAAATAAAGTCACAAAAATAAATGACGTCACAAACATTAATTACGTCACAAAATGCATAACGTCACAAAATATATAACGTCACAAAAATAAATGACGTCACAAAAATTAAGTACGTCACAAAATACATAGCGTCACAAAAATAAATGACGTCACAAAATACATAACGTCACAAAATACATAACGTCACAAAAATAAATGACGTCACAAAATAAATAAAGTCACAAAAATAAATGACGTCACAAAATACATAACGTCACAAAAATTAATGACGTCACAAAATACAAAACGTCACAAAAATAAATGACGTCACAAAATACATAACGTCACAAAAATAAATGACGTCACAAAATACATAACGTCATAAAATACATAACGTCACAAAAAATGACGTCACAAAATACATAACATCAAAAAAATAAATGACGTTACAAAATACATAACGTCACAAAAATAAATGACGTCACAAAATACATAACGTCACAAAAATAAATGACGTCAGAAAATACATAACGTCACAAAAAAAATGACGTCACAAAATACATAATGTCACAAAAATAAATGACGTCCCAAAATACATAACGTCACAAAAATAAATGACGTCACAAAATACATAACGTCCCAAAAATAAATGACGTCAAAACATACATAACGTCACAAAAATAAATGACGTCAAAAACATAATGACGTCACAAAATACATATTGTCACAAAAATAAATGACGTCACAAAATACATAACGTCACAAAAATAAATGACGTCACAAAATACATAACGTCAAAAAAATGACGTCACAAAATACATAACGTCATAAAAATAAATGACGTCACAAAAATTAATTACCTCACAAAATACATAACGTCACAAAAATAAATGACGTCACAAAATACATAACGTCACAAAATATATTACGTCACAAAAATAAATGACGTCACAATATACATAACGTCACAAAAATAAATGACGTCACAAAAATTAATTACGTCACAAAATACATAACGTCACAAAAATAAATGACGTCAAAAAATACAAAGCCTCACAAAAAAAAATGATGTCACAAAATACATAACGTCACAAAAATAAATGACGTCACAAAATACATAACGTCACAAAAATAAATGACGTCACAAAATACATAACGTCACAAAAATAAATGACGTCACAAAATACATAACGTCACAAAAATAAATGACGTCACAAAAATAAATAACGTCACAAAATACATAACGTCACAAAATACATAACGTCACAAAAATAAATGACGTCACAAAATACATAACGTCACAAAAATAAATGACGTCACAAAATACATAACGTCAAAAAAATAAATGACGTCACAAAATACATAACGTCACAAAAATGAATGACGTCACAAAATACATAACGTCACAAAAATAAATGACGTCACAATAATAAATGACGTCAAAAAATACATAACGTCACAAAAATAAATGACGTCACAAAATACATAACGTTACAAAAATAAATGACGTCACAAAATACATAACGTCACAAAAATAAATGACGTCACAAAATACATAACGTCACAAAAAATGACGTCACAAAATACATAACGTCACAAAAATAAATGACGTCACAAAATACATAACGTCACAAAATACATAACGTCACAAAAATAAATGACGTCACAAAATACATAACGTCACAAAAATAAATGACGTCACAAAATACATAACGTCAAAAAAATAAATGACGTCACAAAATACATAACGTCACAAAAATAAATGACGTCACAAAATACATAACGTCACAAAAATAAATGACGTCACAATAATAAATGACGTCACAAAATACATAACGTCACAAAAATAAATGACGTCACAAAATACATAACGTTACAAAAATAAATGACGTCACAAAATACATAACGTCACAAAAATAAATGACGTCACAAATAACATAACGTCACAAAAAATGACGGCACAAAATACATAACGTCACAAAAATAAATGACGTCACAATAATAAATGACGTCACAAAATACATAACGTCACAAAAATAAATGACGTCACAAAATACATAACGTCACAAAAATAAATGACGTCACAAAATTTAAAACGTCACAAAAACAAATGACGTCACAAAATACATAACGTCAAAAAAATAAATGACGTCACAAAATACATAACGTCACAAAAATAAATAACGTCACAAAATACATAACGTCACAAAATACATAACGTCACAAAAATAAATGACGTCACAAAATAAATAAAGTCACAAAAATAAATGACGTCACAAAATACATAACGTCACAAAAATAAATGACGTCACAAAATACATAACGTCACAAAATTAATTACGTCACAAAATACATAACGTCACAAAAATTAATGACGTCACAAAATATTTAACGACACAAAATTAAATGACATCACAAAATAAATAAAGTCACAAAAATAAATGACGTCACAAACATTAATTACGTCACAAAATGCATAACGTCACAAAAATAAATGACGTCACAAAAATTAAGTACGTCACAAAATACATAGCGTCACAAAAATAAATGACGTCACAAAATACATAACGTCACAAAATACATAACGTCACAAAAATAAATGACGTCACAAAAATTAATTACGTCACAAAATACATAACGTCACAAAAATAAATGACGTCAAAAAATACAAAACCTCACAGAAATAAATGATGTCACAAAATACATAACGTCACAAAAATAAATGACGTCACAAAATACATTACGTCACAAAAATAAATGACGTCACAAAATACATAACGTCACAAAAATAAATGACGTCACAAAATACATAACGTCACAAAAATAAATGACGTCACAAAAATAAATAACGTCACAAAATACATAACGTCACAAAATACATAACGTCACAAAAATAAATGACGTCACAAAATACATAACGTCACAAAAATAAATGACGTCACAAAATACATAACGTCAAAAAAAATAAATGACGTCACAAAATACATAACGTCACAAAAATAAATGACGTCACAAAATACATAACGTCACAAAAATAAATGACGTCACAATAATAAATGACGTCACAAAATACATAACGTCACAAAAATAAATGACGTCACAAAATACATAACGTTACAAAAATAAATGACGTCACAAAATACATAACGTCACAAAAATAAATGACGTCACAAAATACATAACGTCACAAAAATGACGTCATAAAATACATAACGTCACAAAAATGACGTCACAAAATACATAACGTCACAAAAATAAATGACGTCACAAAATACATAACGTCACAAAAATAAATGACGTTACAAAAAACATAACGTCACAAAAATAAATGACGTCACAAAATACATAACGTCACAAAAATAAATGACGTCACAAAATTTAAAACGTCACAAAAACAAATGACGTCACAAAATACATAACGTCAAAAAAATAAATGACGTCACAAAATACATAACGTCACAAAAATAAATAACGTCACAAAATACGTAACGTCACAAAATACATAACGTCACAAAAATAAATGACGTCACAAAATAAATAAAGTCACAAAAATAAATGACGTCACAAAATACATAACGTCACAAAAATAAATGACGTCACAAAATACATAACGTCACAAAATTAATTACGTCACAAAATACATAACGTCACAAAAATTAATGACGTCACAAAATATTTAACGACACAAAATTAAATGACATCACAAAATAAATAAAGTCACAAAAATAAATGACGTCACAAACATTAATTACGTCACAAAATGCATAACGTCACAAAATATATAACGTCACAAAAATAAATGACGTCACAAAAATTAAGTACGTCACAAAATACATAGCGTCACAAAAATAAATGACGTCACAAAATACATAACGTCACAAAATACATAACGTCACAAAAATAAATGACGTCACAAAATAAATAAAGTCACAAAAATAAATGACGTCACAAAATACATAACGTCACAAAAATTAATGACGTCACAAAATACATAACGTCACAAAAATAAATGACGTCACAAAATACATAACGTCACAAAAATAAATGACGTCACAAAATACATAACGTCATAAAATACATAACGTCACAAAAAATGACGTCACAAAATACATAACATCAAAAAAATAAATGACGTTACAAAATACATAACGTCACAAAAAAAATGACGTCACAAAATACATAACGTCACAAAAATAAATGACGTCAGAAAATACATAACGTCACAAAAAAAATGACGTCACAAAATACATAATGTCACAAAAATAAATGACGTCCCAAAATACATAACGTCACAAAAATAAATGACGTCACAAAATACATAACGTCCCAAAAATAAATGACGTCAAAACATACATAACGTCACAAAAATAAATGACGTCAAAAACATAATGACGTCACAAAATACATATTGTCACAAAAATAAATGACGTCACAAAATACATAACGTCACAAAAATAAATGACGTCACAAAATACATAACGTCAAAAAAATGACGTCACAAAATACATAACGTCATAAAAATAAATGACGTCACAAAAATTAATTACCTCACAAAATACATAACGTCACAAAAATAAATGACGTCACAAAATACATAACGTCACAAAATATATTACGTCACAAAAATAAATGACGTCACAATATACATAACTTCACAAAAATAAATGACGTCACAAAAATTAATTACGTCACAAAATACATAACGTCACAAAAATAAATGACGTCAAAAAATACAAAGCCTCACAAAAATAAATGATGTCACAAAATACATAACGTCACAAAAATAAATGACGTCACAAAATACATAACGTCACAAAAATAAATGACGTCACAAAATACATAACGTCACAAAAATAAATGACGTCACAAAATACATAACGTCACAAAAATAAATGACGTCACAAAAATAAATAACGTCACAAAATACATAACGTCACAAAATACATAACGTCACAAAAATAAATGACGTCACAAAATACATAACGTCACAAAAATAAATGACGTCACAAAATACATAACGTCAAAAAAATAAATGACGTCACAAAATACATAACGTCACAAAAATGAATGACGTCACAAAATACATAACGTCACAAAAATAAATGACGTCACAATAATAAATGACGTCAAAAAATACATAACGTCACAAAAATAAATGACGTCACAAAATACATAACGTTACAAAAATAAATGACGTCACAAAATACATAACGTCACAAAAATAAATGACGTCACAAAATACATAACGTAAAAAAAATTACGTCACAAAATACATAACGTCACAAAAATAAATGACGTCACAAAATACATAACGTCACAAAATACATAACGTCACAAAAATAAATGACGTCACAAAATACATAACGTCACAAAAATAAATGACGTCACAAAATACATAACGTCAAAAAAATAAATGACGTCACAAAATACATAACGTCACAAAAATAAATGACGTCACAAAATACATAACGTCACAAAAATAAATGACGTCACAATAATAAATGACGTCACAAAATACATAACGTCACAAAAATAAATGACGTCACAAAATACATAACGTTACAAAAATAAATGACGTCACAAAATACATAACGTCACAAAAATAAATGACGTCACAAATAACATAACGTCACAAAAAATGACGGCACAAAATACATAACGTCACAAAAATAAATGACGTCACAATAATAAATGACGTCACAAAATACATAACGTCACAAAAATAAATGACGTCACAAAATACATAACGTCACAAAAATAAATGACGTCACAAAATTTAAAACGTCACAAAAACAAATGACGTCACAAAATACATAACGTCAAAAAAATAAATGACGTCACAAAATACATAACGTCACAAAAATAAATAACGTCACAAAATACATAACGTCACAAAATATATAACGTCACAAAAATAAATGACGTCACAAAATAAATAAAGTCACAAAAATAAATGACGTCACAAAATACATAACGTCACAAAAATAAATGACGTCACAAAATACATAACGTCACAAAATTAATTACGTCACAAAATACATAACGTCACAAAAATTAATGACGTCACAAAATATTTAACGACACAAAATTAAATGACATCACAAAATAAATAAAGTCACAAAAATAAATGACGTCACAAACATTAATTACGTCACAAAATGCATAACGTCACAAAAATAAATGACGTCACAAAAATTAAGTACGTCACAAAATACATAGCGTCACAAAA
Organism: Flexamia atlantica; assembly: GCA_035578135.1. Lineage (NCBI taxonomy): Eukaryota > Metazoa > Arthropoda > Insecta > Hemiptera > Cicadellidae > Flexamia > Flexamia atlantica. The sequence goes on from JAQJVK010000061.1 coordinate 1,513,969, forward strand.
ATAAATGACGTCACAAAATACATAACGTCACAAAATACATAACGTCACAAAAATAAATGACGTCACAAAATAAATAAAGTCACAAAAATAAATGACGTCACAAAATACATAACGTCACAAAAATTAATGACGTCACAAAATACATAACGTCACAAAAATAAATGACGTCACAAAATACATAACGTCACAAAAATAAATGACGTCACAAAATACATAACGTCATAAAATACATAACGTCACAAAAAATGACGTCACAAAATACATAACATCAAAAAATAAATGACGTTACAAAATACATAACGTCACAAAAATAAATGACGTCACAAAATACATAACGTCACCAAAATAATTGACGTCAGAAAATACATAACGTCACAAAAAAAATGACGTCACAAAATACATAATGTCACAAAAAAAAATGACGTCCCAAAATACATAACGTCACAAAAATAAATGACGTCACAAAATACATAACGTCCCAAAAATAAATGACGTCAAAACATACATAACGTCACAAAAATAAATGACGTCACAAACATAATGACGTCACAAAATACATATTGTCACAAAAATAAATGACGTCACAAAATACATAACGTCACAAAAATAAATGACGTCACAAAATACATAACGTCAAAAAAAATGACGTCACAAAATACATAACGTCACAAAAATAAATGACGTCACAAAAATAAATGACGTCACAATATACATAACGTCACAAAAATAAATGACGTCACAAAATACATAACGTCACAAAAATAAATGACGTCACAAAAATTAATTACGTCACAAAATACATAACGTCACAAAAATAAATGACGTCAAAAAATACAAAGCCTCACAAAAATAAATGATGTCACAAAATACATAACGTCACAAAAATAAATGACGTCACAAAATACATAACGTCACAAAAATAAATGACGTCACAAAATACATAACGTCACAAAAATAAATGACGTCACAAAATACATAACGTCACAAAAATAAATGACGTCACAAAAATAAATAACGTCACAAAATACATAACGTCACAAAATACATAACGTCACAAAAATAAATGACGTCACAAAATACATAACGTCACAAAAATAAATGACGTCACAAAATACATAACGTCAAAAAAAAATGACGTCACAAAATACATAACGTCACAAAAATGAATGACGTCACAAAATACATAACGTCACAAAAATAAATGACGTCACAATAATAAATGACGTCAAAAAATACATAACGTCACAAAAATAAATGACGTCACAAAATACATAACGTTACAAAAATAAATGACGTCACAAAATACATAACGTCACAAAAATAAATGACGTCACAAAATACATAACGTCACAAAAGATGACGTCACAAAATACATAACGTCACAAAAATAAATGACGTCACAAAATACATAACGTCACAAAATACATAACGTCACAAAAATAAATGACGTCACAAAATACATAACGTCACAAAAATAAATGACGTCACAAAATACATAACGTCAAAAAAATAAATGACGTCACAAAATACATAACGTCACAAAAATAAATGACGTCACAAAATACATAACGTCACAAAAATAAATGACGTCACAATAATAAATGACGTCACAAAATACATAACGTCACAAAAATAAATGACGTCACAAAATACATAACGTTACAAAAATAAATGACGTCACAAAATACATAACGTCACAAAAATAAATGACGTCACAATAATAAATGACGTCACAAAATACATAACGTCACAAAAATAAATGACGTCACAAAATACATAACGTCACAAAAATAAATGACGTCACAAAATTTAAAACGTCACAAAAACAAATGACGTCACAAAATACATAACGTCAAAAAAATAAATGACGTCACAAAATACATAACGTCACAAAAATAAATAACGTCACAAAATACATAACGTCACAAAATACATAACGTCACAAAAATAAATGACGTCACAAAATAAATAAAGTCACAAAAATAAATGACGTCACAAAATACATAACGTCACAAAAATAAATGACGTCACAAAATACATAACGTCACAAAATTAATTACGTCACAAAATACATAACGTCACAAATATTAATGACGTCACAAAATATTTAACGACACAAAATTAAATGACATCACAAAATAAATAAAGTCACAAAAATAAATGACGTCACAAACATTAATTACGTCACAAAATGCATAACGTCACAAAAATAAATGACGTCACAAAAATTAAGTACGTCACAAAATACATAGCGTCACAAAAATAAATGACGTCACAAAATACATAACGTCACAAAATACATAACGTCACAAAATACATAACGTCACAAAAATAAATGACGTCACAAAATAAATAAAGTCACAAAAATAAATGACGTCACAAAATACATAACGTCACAAAAATTAATGACGTCACAAAATACATAACGTCACAAAAATAAATGACGTCACAAAATACATAACGTCACAAAAATAAATGACGTCACAAAATACATAACGTCATAAAATACATAACGTCACAAAAAATGACGTCACAAAATACATAACATCAAAAAAATAAATGACGTTACAAAATACATAACGTCACAAAAATAAATGACGTCACAAAATACATAACGTCACAAAAATAAATGACGTCAGAAAATACATAACGTCACAAAAAAAATGACGTCACAAAATACATAATGTCACAAAAATAAATGACGTCCCAAAATACATAACGTCACAAAAATAAATGACGTCACAAAATACATAACGTCCCAAAAATAAATGACGTCAAAACATACATAACGTCACAAAAATAAATAACGTCACAAACATAATGACGTCACAAAATACATATTGTCACAAAAATAAATGACGTCACAAAATACATAACGTCACAAAAATAAATAACGTCACAAAATACATAACGTCAAAAAAAATGACGTCACAAAATACATAACGTCATAAAAATAAATGACGTCACAAAAATTAATTACTTCACAAAATACATAACGTCACAAAAATAAATGACGTCACAAAATACATAACGTCACAAAATATATTACGTCACAAAAATAAATGACGTCACAATATACATAACGTCACAAAAATAAATAACGTCACAAAATACATAACGTCACAAAAATAAATGACGTCACAAAAATTAATTACGTCACAAAATACATAACGTCACAAAAATAAATGACGTCAAAAAATACAAAGCCTCACAAAAATAAATGATGTCACAAAATACATAACGTCACAAAAATAAATGACGTCACAAAATACATAACGTCACAAAAATAAATGACGTCACAAAATACATAACGTCACAAAAATAAATAACGTCACAAAATACATAACGTCACAAAATACATAACGTCACAAAAATAAATGACGTCACAAAATACATAACGTCACAAAAATAAATGACGTCACAAAATACATAACGTCAAAAAAATAAATGACGTCACAAAATACATAACGTCACAAAAATGAATGACGTCACAAAATACATAACGTCACAAAAATAAATGACGTCACAATAATAAATGACGTCAAAAAATACATAACGTCACAAAAATAAATGACGTCACAAAATACATAACGTTACAAAAATAAATGACGTCACAAAATACATAACGTCACAAAAATAAATGACGTCACAAAATACATAACGTCACAAAAAATGACGTCACAAAATACATAACGTCACAAAAATAAATGACGTCACAAAATACATAACGTCACAAAATACATAACGTCACAAAAATAAATGACGTCACAAAATACATAACGTCACAAAAATAAATGACGTCACAAAATACATAACGTCACAAAAATAAATGACGTCACAAAATACATAACGTCACAAAAAATGACGTCACAAAATACATAACGTCACAAAAATAAATGACGTCACAAAATACATAACGTCACAAAATACATAACGTCACAAAAATAAATGACGTCACAAAATACATAACGTCACAAAAATAAATGACGTCACAAAATACATAACGTCAAAAAAATAAATGACAACACAAAATACATAACGTCAAAAAAATAAATGACGTCACAAAATACATAACGTCACAAAAATAAATGACGTCACAAAATACATAACGTCACAAAAATAAATGACGTCACAATAATAAATGACGTCACAAAATACATAACGTCACAAAAATAAATGACGTCACAAAATACATAACGTTACAAAAATAAATGACGTCACAAAATACATAACGTCACAAAAATAAATGACGTCACAAAATACATATCGTCACAAAAAATGACGGCACAAAATACATAACGTCACAAAAATAAATGACGTCACAAAATACATAACGTCACAAAAATAAATGTCGTCACAAAATACATAACGTCATAAAATACATAACGTCACAAAAAATGACGTCACAAAATACATAACGTCAAAAAAATAAATGACGTTACAAAATACATAACGTCACAAAAATAAATGACGTCACAAAATACATAACGTCACAAAAATAAATGACGTCAGAAAATACATAACGTCACAAAATATATTACGTCACAAAAATAAATGACGTCACAAAATACATAACGTCACAAAAATAAATGACGTCACAAAATACATAACGTCACAAAAATAAATGACGTCACAAAAATTAATTACGTCACAAATTTCATAACGTCACAAAAATAAATGACGTCACAAAATACATAACGTCACAAAATATATTACGTCACAAAAATAAATGACGTCACAAAATACATAACGTCACAAAAATAAATAACGTCACAAAATACATAACGTCACAAAAATAAATGACGTCACAAAAATTAATTACGTCACAAATTACATAACGTCACAAAAATAAATGACGTCAAAAAATACAAAACTTCACAAAAATAAATGATGTCACAAAATACATAACGTCACAAAAATAAATGACGTCACAAAATACATAACTACACAAAAATAAATGACGTCACAAAATACATAACGTCACAAAAATAAATGACGTCACAAAATACATAACGTCACAAAAATAAATGACGTCACAAAAATAAATAACGTCACAAAATACATAACGTCACAAAATACATAACGTCACAAAAATAAATGACGTCACAAAATACATAACGTTACAAAAATAAATGACGTCACAAAATACATAACGTCACAAAAATAAATGACGTCACAAAATACATAACGTCACAAAAAATGACGTCACAAAATACATAACGTCACAAAAATAGATGACGTCACAAAATACATAACGTCACAAAAATAAATGACGTCACAAAATACATAACGTCACAAAAATAAATGACGTCACAAAATACATAACGTCACAAAAATAAATGACGTTACAAATTCATAACGTCACAAAAATAAATGACGTCACAAAATACATAACGTCACAAAAATAAATGACGTCAGAAAATACATAACGTCACAAAAAAATGACGTCACAAAATACATAACGTTACAAAAATAAATGACGTCCCAAAATACATAACGTCACAAAAATAAATGACGTCACAAAATACATAACGTCACAAAAATAAATGACGTCACAAACATAATGACGTCACAAAATACATATTGTCACAAAAATAAATGACGTCACAAAATACATAACGTCAGAAAAATAAATGACGTCACAAAATACATAACGTCAAAAAAAAATGACGTCACAAAATACATAACGTCATAAAAATAAATGACGTCACAAAAATTAATTACTTCACAAAATACATAACGTCACAAAAATAAATGACGTCACAAAATACATAACGTCACAAAATATATTACGTCACAAAAATAAATGACGTCACAAAATACATAACGTAACAAAAATAAATAACGTCACAAAATACATAACGTCACAAAATACATAACGTCACAAAAATAAATGACGTCACAAAATAAATAAAGTCACAAAAATAAATGACGTCACAAAATGCATAACGTCACAAAAATAAATGATGTCACAAAATACATAACGTCACAAAAATAAATGACGTCATAAAATACATAACGTCTCAAAAATAAATGACGTCACAAAAATTTATTACGTCACGAAAATAAATAACGTCACAAAATACATAACGTCACAAAATACATAGCGGCACAAAAATAAAAGACGTCACAAAGTACATAACGTCACAAAAATAAATGACGTCACAAAATACATAACGTCAAAAATATAAATGACGTCAAAAAAATACATAACGTCACAAAAATAAATGACGTCACAAAATACATTACGTCACAAAAATAAATGACGTCACAAAATACATAACGTCACAAAAATAAATGACGTCACAAAATACATAACGTCACAAAAATAAATGACGTCACAAAATACATAACGTTACAAAAATAAATGACGTCACAAAATACATAACGTCACAAAAATAAATGACGTCCAAAATACATAACGTCACAAAAAAATGACGTCACAAAATACATAACGTCACAAAAATAAATGACGTCAATAAATACATAACGTCACAAAAATAAATGACGTCAATAAATACATAACGTCACAAAAATAAATGACGTCACAAAATTAATTACGTCACAAAATACATAACGTCACAAAAATAAATGACGTCACAAAATATTTAACGACACAAAATTAAATGACGTCACAAAATAAATAAAGTCACAAAAATAAATGACGTCACAAAAATTAAGTACGTCACAAAATACATAGCGTCACAAAATATATAACGTCACAAAATACATAACGTCACGAAAATAAATGACGTCACAAAATAAATAAAGTCACAAAAATAAATGACGTCACAAAATACATAACGTCACAAAAATTAATGACGTCACAAAATACATAACGTCAAAAAAATAAATGACGTCACAAAATTAATTACGTCACAAAATACATAACGTCACAAAAATAAATGACGTCACAAAATATTTAACGACACAAAATTAAATGACGTCACAAAATATATAACGTCACAAAAATAAATGACGTCACAAAAATTAAGTACGTCACAAAATACATAGCGTCACAAAAATAAATAACGTCACAAAATACATAACGTCACAAAAATAAATGACGTCACAAAATAAATAAAGTCACAAAAATAAATGACGTCTAAGAATACATAACGTCACAAAAATTAATGACGTCACAAAATACATAACGTCACAAAAATAAATGACGTCACAAAATACATAACGTCACAAAAATAAATGACGTCACAAAATACATAACGTCATAAAATACATAACGTCACAAAAAATGACGTCACAAAATACATATCGTCAAAAAAATAAATGACGTTACAAAATACATAACGTCACAAAAATAAATGACGTCACAAAATACATAACGTCACAAAAATAAATGACGTCACAAAATACATAACGTCACAAAAAAATGACGTCACAAAATACATAATGTCACAAAAATAAATGACGTCCCAAAATACATAACGTCACAAAAATAAATGACGTCACAAAATACATAACGTCACAAAAATAAATGACGTCACAAAATACATAACGTCACAAAAATAAATGACGTCACAAACATAATGACGTCACAAAATACATATTGTCACAAAAATAAATGACGTCACAAAATACATAACGTCACAAAAATAAATGACATCACAAAATACATAACGTAAAAAAATGACGTCACAAAATACATAACGTCATAAAAATAAATGACGTCACAAAAATTAATTACTTCACAAAATACATAACGTCACAAAAATAAATGACGTCACAAAAATTAATTACTTCACAAAATACATAACGTCATAAAAATAAATGACGTCACAAAAATTAATTACTTCACAAAATACATAACGTCACAAAAATAAATGACGTCACAAAATACATAACGTCACAAAATACATAACGTCAAAAAAATAAATGACGTTAAAAAATACATAACGTCACAAAAATAAATGACGTCACAAAATACATAACGTCACAAAAATAAATGACGTCACAAAATAAATAACGTCACAAAAAAATGACGTCACAAAATACATAATGTCACAAAAATAAATGACGTCACAAAATACATAACGTCACAAAAATAAATGACGTCAAAAAATACATAACCTCACAAAAATAAATGATGTCACAAAATACATAACGTCACAAAAATAAATGACGTCACAAAATACATAACGTCACAAAAATAAATGACGTCACAAAATACATAACGTCACAAAAATAAATGACGTTACAAAATACATAACGTCACAAAAATAAATGACGTCACAAAAATAAATAACGTCACAAAATACATAACGTCACAAAAAACATAACGTCACAAAAATAAATGACGTCACAAAATACAAAACGTCACAAAAATAAATGACGTCACAAAAAAAATAACTTCAAAAAAATAAATGACGTCACAAAATACGTAACGTCACAAAAATAAATGACGTCAAAAAATACATAACGTCACAAAAATAAATGACGTCACAATAATAAATGACGTCACAAAATACATAACGTTACAAAAATAAATGACGTCACAAAATACATAACGTCACAAAAATAAATGACGTCACAAAATACATAACGTCACAAAAAATGACGTCTCAAAATACATAACGTCACAAAATATATAACGTCACAAAAATAAATGACGTTACAAAAAACATAACGTCACAAAAATAAATGACATCACAAAATACATAGCGTCACAAAAATAAATGACGTCACAAAATACATAACGTCACAAAAATAAATGACGTCACAAAATACATAACGTCACAAAAACAAATGACGTCACAAAATACATAACCTCACAAAAATAAATGACGTCACAAAATACATAACGTCACAAAAATAAATGACGTCACAAAAATCAATTACGTCACAAAATACATAACGTCACAAAAATAAATAACGTCACAAAATACATCACGTCACAAAATACATAACGTCACAAAAATAAATGACGTCACAAAATAAATAAAGTCACAAAAATAAATGACGTCACAAAATACATAACGTCACAAAAATAAATGACGTCACAATATACATAACGTCACAAAAATTAATGACGTCACAAAAATTAATTACGTCACAAAATACATAACGTCACAAAAATTAATTACGTCAAAAAATACATAACGTCACAAAAATAAATGACGTTACAAAAAACATAACGTCACAAAAATAAATGACGTCACAAAATACATCACGTCACAAAATACATAACGTCACAAAAATAAATGACGTCACAAAAATTAATTACGTCACAAAATACATAACGTCACAAAATACATAACGTCACAAAAATAAATGACGTCACAAAATACATAACGTCACAAAAATAAATGACGTTACAAAAAACATAACGTCACAAAAATAAATGTCGTCACAAAATACATAACGTCACAAAAAAAAATGACGTCACAAAATACATAACGTCACAAAAATAAATGACGTCACAAAATACATAACGTCACAAAAAAAAATGACGTCACAAAATACATAACGTCACAAAAATAAATGACGTCACAAAATACATAACGTCATAAAAATAAATGACGTCACAAAAATTAATTACTTCACAAAATACATAACGTCACAAAAATAAATGACGTCACAAAATACGTAACGTCACAAAATACATTACGTCACAAAAATAAATGACGTCACAAAATACATAACGTCACAAAAATAAATGACGTCACAAAATACATAACGTCACAAAAATAAATGACGTCACAAAAATTAATTACGTCACAAAATACATAACGTCACAAAAATAAATAACGTCACAAAATACATAACGTCACAAAATACATAACGTCACAAAAATAAATGACGTCACAAAATACATAACGTCACAAAAATAAATGACGTTACAAAAAACATAACGTCACAAAAATAAATGACGTCACAAAATACATAACGTCACAAAAATAAATGACGTCACAAAATACATAACGTCACAAAAATAAATGACGTCACAAAATACATAACGTCACAAAAATAAATGACGTCACAAAATACATAACGTCACAAAAATAAATGACGTCACAAAATACATAACGTCATAAAAATAAATGACGTCACAAAAATTAATTACTTCACAAAATACATAACGTCACAAAAATAAATGACGTCACAAAATACGTAACGTCACAAAATACATTACGTCACAAAAATAAATGACGTCACAAAATACATAACGTCACAAAAATAAATGACGTCACAAAATACATAACGTCACAAAAATAAATGACGTCCAAAATACATAACGTCACAAAAATAAATGACGTCAAAAAATACATAACGTCACAAAAATAAATGACGTCAAAAAATACATAACGACACAAAAAAAATGACGTCACAAAATTAATTACGTCACAAAATACATAACGTCACAAAAATAAATGACGTCACAAAATATTTAACGACACAAAATTAAATGATGTCACAAAATAAATAAAGTCACAAAAATAAATGACGTCACAAAAATTAATTACGTCACAAAATGCATAACGTCACAAAATATATAACGTCACAAAAATAAATGACGTCACAAAAATTAAGTACGTCACAAAATACATAGCGTCACAAAAATAAATAACGTCACAAAATACATAACGTCACAAAATACATAACGTCACAAAAATAAATGACGTCACAAAATAAATAAAGTCACAAAAATAAATGACGTCACAAAATACATAACGTCACAAAAAATGACGTCACAAAATACATAATCAAAAAAATAAATGACGTTAAAAAATACATAACGTCACAAAAATAAATGACGTCACAAAATACATAACGTCACAAAAATAAATGACGTCACAAAATAAATAACGTCACAAAAATAAATGACGTCACAAAATACATAACGTCACAAAAATAAATGACGTCACAAAAATAAATAACGTCACAAAATACATAACGTCACAAAAATAAATGACGTCACAAAATACATAACGTCACAAAAATAAATGACGTCACAAAATACATAACGTCAAAAAAATAAATGACGTCACAAAATACATAACGTCACAAAAATAAATGACGTCACAAAATACATAACGTCACAAAAATAAATGACGTCACAATAATAAATGACGTCACAAAATACATAATGTCACAAAAATAAATGACGTCACAAAATACAAAACGTCACAAAAACAAATGACGTCACAAAATACATAACGTCAAAAAAATAAATGACGTCACAAAATACATAACGTCAAAAAAATAAATGACGTCACAAAATACATAACGTCACAAAAATAAATAACGTCACAAAATACATAACGTCACAAAAATAAATGACGTCACAATAATAAATGACGTCACAAAATACATAACGTCACAAAAATAAATGACGTCACAAAATACATAACGTTACAAAAATAAATGACGTCACAAAATACATAACGTCACAAAAATAAATGACGTCACAAAATACATAACGTCACAAAAATGACGTCACAAAATACATAACGTCACAAAAATAAATGTCGTCACAAAATACATAACGTCATAAAATACATAACGTCACAAAAATAAATGACGTCACAAAATAAATAAAGTCACAAAAATAAATGACGTCACAAAATACATAACGTCACAAAAATTAATGACGTCACAAAATACATAACGTCACAAAAATAAATGACGTCAGAAAATACATAACGTCACAAAAATAAATGACGTCACAAAATACATAACGTCATAAAAATAAATGACGTCACAAAAAATGACGTCACAAAATACATAACATCAAAAAAATAAATGACGTTACAAAATACATAACGTCACAAAAATAAATGACGTCACAAAAATTAAGTACGTCACAAAATACATAGCGTCACAAAAATAAATGACGTCACAAAATACATAACGTCACAAAATATATAACGTCACAAAAATAAATGACGTCACAAAAATTAAGTACGTCACAAAATACATAGCGTCACAAAAATAAATGACGTCACAAACATTAATTACGTCACAAAATGCATAACGTCACAAAAATAAATAACGTCACAAAAATAAATGACGTCACAAAAATTAAGTACGTCACAAAATACATAGCGTCACAAAAATAAATGACGTCACAAAATACATAACGTCACAAAATACATAACGTCACAAAAATAAATGACGTCACAAAATAAATAAAGTCACAAAATACATAACGTCACAAAAATTAATTACGTCAAAAAATACATAACGTCACAAAAATAAATGACGTTACAAAAAACATAACGTCACAAAAATAAATGACGTCACAAAATACATCACGTCACAAAAAAAAATGACGTCACAAAATACATAACGTCACAAAAATAAATGACGTCACAAAATACATAACGTCACAAAAATAAATGACGTCACAAAATACATAACGTCACAAAAATAAATGACGTCACAAAATACATAACGTCATAAAAATAAATGACGTCACAAAAATTAATTACTTCACAAAATACATAACGTCACAAAAATAAATGACGTCACAAAATACGTAACGTCACAAAATACATTACGTCACAAAAATTAATTACGTCAAAAAATACATAACGTCACAAAAATAAATGACGTTACAAAAAACATAACGTCACAAAAATAAATGACGTCACAAAATACATCACGTCACAAAATACATAACGTCACAAAAATAAATGACGTCACAAAAATTAATTACGTCACAAAATACATAACGTCACAAAAATAAATAACGTCACAAAATACATAACGTCACAAAATACATAACGTCACAAAAATAAATGACGTCACAAAATACATAACGTCACAAAAATAAATGACGTTACAAAAAACATAACGTCACAAAAATAAATGTCGTCACAAAATACATAACGTCACAAAAAAAAATGACGTCACAAAATACATAACGTCACAAAAATAAATGACGTCACAAAATACATAACGTCACAAAAATAAATGACGTCACAAAATACATAACGTCACAAAAATAAATGACGTCACAAAATACATAACGTCATAAAAATAAATGACGTCACAAAAATTAATTACTTCACAAAATACATAACGTCACAAAAATAAATGACGTCACAAAATACGTAACGTCACAAAATACATTACGTCACAAAAATAAATGACGTCACAAAATACATAACGTCACAAAAATAAATGACGTCACAAAATACATAACGTCACAAAAATAAATGACGTCACAAAAATTAATTACGTCACAAAATACATAACGTCACAAAAATAAATAACGTCACAAAATACATAACGTCACAAAATACATAACGTCACAAAAATAAATGACGTCACAAAATACATAACGTCACAAAAATAAATGACGTTACAAAAAACATAACGTCACAAAAATAAATGACGTCACAAAATACATAACGTCACAAAAATAAATGACGTCACAAAATACATAACGTCACAAAAATAAATGACGTCACAAAATACATAACGTCACAAAAATAAATGACGTCACAAAATACATAACGTCACAAAAATAAATGACGTCACAAAATACATAACGTCATAAAAATAAATGACGTCACAAAAATTAATTACTTCACAAAATACATAACGTCACAAAAATAAATGACGTCACAAAATACGTAACGTCACAAAATACATTACGTCACAAAAATAAATGACGTCACAAAATACATAACGTCACAAAAATAAATGACGTCACAAAATACATAACGTCACAAAAATAAATGACGTCCAAAATACATAACGTCACAAAAATAAATGACGTCAAAAAATACATAACGTCACAAAAATAAATGACGTCAAAAAATACATAACGACACAAAAAAAATGACGTCACAAAATTAATTACGTCACAAAATACATAACGTCACAAAAATAAATGACGTCACATATATTTAACGACACAAAATTAAATGATGTCACAAAATAAATAAAGTCACAAAAATAAATGACGTCACAAAAATTAATTACGTCACAAAATGCATAACGTCACAAAATATATAACGTCACAAAAATAGATGACGTCACAAAAATTAAGTACGTCACAAAATACATAGCGTCACAAAAATAAATAACGTCACAAAATACATAACGTCACAAAATACATAACGTCACAAAAATAAATGACGTCACAAAATAAATAAAGTCACAAAAATAAATGACGTCACAAAATACATAACGTCACAAAAAATGACGTCACAAAATACATAATCAAAAAAATAAATGACGTTAAAAAATACATAACGTCACAAAAATAAATGACGTCACAAAATACATAACGTCACAAAAATAAATGACGTCACAAAATAAATAACGTCACAAAAATAAATGACGTCACAAAATACATAACGTCACAAAAATAAATGACGTCACAAAAATAAATAACGTCACAAAATACATAACGTCACAAAAATAAATGACGTCACAAAATACATAACGTCACAAAAATAAATGACGTCACAAAATACATAACGTCAAAAAAATAAATGACGTCACAAAATACATAACGTCACAAAAATAAATGACGTCACAAAATACATAACGTCACAAAAATAAATGACGTCACAATAATAAATGACGTCACAAAATACATAACGTCACAAAAATAAATGACGTCACAAAATACAAAACGTCACAAAAACAAATGACGTCACAAAATACATAACGTCAAAAAAATAAATGACGTCACAAAATACATAACGTCAAAAAAATAAATGACGTCACAAAATACATAACGTCACAAAAATAAATAACGTCACAAAATACATAACGTCACAAAAATAAATGACGTCACAATAATAAATGACGTCACAAAATACATAACGTCACAAAAATAAATGACGTCACAAAATACATAACGTTACAAAAATAAATGACGTCACAAAATACATAACGTCACAAAAATAAATGACGTCACAAAATACATAACGTCACAAAAATGACGTCACAAAATACATAACGTCACAAAAATAAATGTCGTCACAAAATACATAACGTCATAAAATACATAACGTCACAAAAATAAATGACGTCACAAAATAAATAAAGTCACAAAAATAAATGACGTCACAAAATACATAACGTCACAAAAATTAATGACGTCACAAAATACATAACGTCACAAAAATAAATGACGTCAGAAAATACATAACGTCACAAAAATAAATGACGTCACAAAATACATAACGTCATAAAAATAAATGACGTCACAAAAAATGACGTCACAAAATACATAACATCAAAAAAATAAATGACGTTACAAAATACATAACGTCACAAAAATAAATGACGTCACAAAAATTAAGTACGTCACAAAATACATAGCGTCACAAAAATAAATGACGTCACAAAATACATAACGTCACAAAATATATAACGTCACAAAAATAAATGACGTCACAAAAATTAAGTACGTCACAAAATACATAGCGTCACAAAAATAAATGACGTCACAAACATTAATTACGTCACAAAATGCATAACGTCACAAAAATAAATAACGTCACAAAAATAAATGACGTCACAAAAATTAAGTACGTCACAAAATACATAGCGTCACAAAAATAAATGACGTCACAAAATACATAACGTCACAAAATACATAACGTCACAAAAATAAATGACGTCACAAAATAAATAAAGTCACAAAAATAAATGACGTCACAAAATACATAACGTCACAAAAATTAATGACGTCACAAAATACATAACGTCACAAAAATAAATGACGTCACAAAATACATAACGTCACAAAAATAAATGACGTCACAAAATACATAACGTCATAAAATACATAACGTCACAAAAAATGACGTCACAAAATACATAACATCAAAAAAATAAATGACGTTACAAAATACATAACGTCACAAAAATAAATGACGTCACAAAATACATAACGTCACAAAAATAAATGACGTCAGAAAATACATAACGTCACAAAAAAAATGACGTCACAAAATACATAATGTCACAAAAATAAATGACGTCCCAAAATACATAACGTCACAAAAATAAATGACGTCACAAAATACATAACGTCCCAAAAATAAATGACGTCAAAACATACATAACGTCACAAAAATAAATGACGTCACAAACATAATGACGTCACAAAATACATATTGTCACAAAAATAAATGACGTCACAAAATACATAACGTCACAAAAATAAATGACGTCACAAAATACATAACGTCAAAAAAATGACGTCACAAAATACATAACGTCTTAAAAATAAATGACGTCACAAAAATTAATTACTTCACAAAATACATAACGTCACAAAAATAAATGACGTCACAAAATACATAACGTCACAAAATATATTACGTCACAAAAATAAATGACGTCACAATATACATAACGTCACAAAAATAAATAACGTCACAAAATACATAACGTCACAAAAATAAATGACGTCACAAAAATTAATTACGTCACAAAATACATAACGTCACAAAAATAAATGACGTCAAAAAATACAAAGCCTCATAAAAATAAATGATGTCACAAAATACATAACGTCACAAAAATAAATGACATCACAAAATACATAACGTCACAAAAATAAATGACGTCACAAAATACATAACGTCACAAAAATAAATGACGTCACAAAATACATAACGTCACAAAAATAAATGACGTCACAAAAACAAATAACGTCACAAAATACATAACGTCACAAAATACATAACGTCACAAAAATAAATGACGTCACAAAATACATAACGTCACAAAAATAAATGACGTCACAAAATACATAACGTCAAAAAAATAAATGACGTCACAAAATACATAACGTCAAAAAAATAAATGACGTCACAAAATACATAACGTCACAAAAATAAATGACGTCACAATAATAAATGACGTCACAAAATACATAACGTCACAAAAATAAATGACGTCACAAAATACATAACGTTACAAAAATAAATGACGTCACAAAATACATAACGTCACAAAAATAAATGACGTCACAAAATACATAACGTCACAAAAAATGACGTCACAAAATACATAACGTCACAAAAATAAATGACGTCACAAAATACATAACGTCACAAAATACATAACGTCACAAAATACATAACGTCACAAAAATAAATGACGTCACAAAATACATAACGTCACAAAAATAAATGACGTCACAAAATACATAACGTCAAAAAAATAAATGACGTCACAAAATACATAACGTCACAAAAATAAATGACGTCACAAAATACATAACGTCACAAAAATAAATGACGTCACAATAATAAATGACGTCACAAAATACATAACCTCACAAAAATAAATGACGTCACAAAATACATAACGTTACAAAAATAAATGACGTCACAAAATACATAACGTCACAAAAATAAATGACGTCACAAAATACATAACGTCACAAAAAATGACGGCACAAAATACATAACGTCACAAAAATAAATGACGTCACAAAATACATAACGTCACAAAAATAAATGACGTCAGAAAATACATAACGTCATAAAATACATAACGTCACAAAAAATGACGTCACAAAATACATAACGTCAAAAAATAAATGACGTTACAAAATACATAACGTCATAAAAATAAATGACGTCACAAAATACATAACGTCACAAAAATAAATGACGTCAGAAAATACATAACGTCACAAAACATATTACGTCACAAAAATAAATGACGTCACAAAATACATAACGTCACAAAAATAAATGACGTCACAAAATACATAACGTCACAAAAATAAATGACGTCACAAAAATTAATTACGTCACAAATTACATAACGTCACAAAAATAAATGACGTCACAAAATACATAACGTCACAAAATATATTACGTCACAAAAATAAATGACGTCACAAAATACATAACGTCACAAAAATAAATAACGTCACAAAATACATAACGTCACAAAAATAAATGACGTCACAAAAATTAATTACGTCACAAATTACATAACGTCACAAAAATAAATGACGTCAAAAAATACAAAACCTCACAAAAATAAATGATGTCACAAAATACATAACGTCACAAAAATAAATGACGTCACAAAATACATAACGTCACAAAAATAAATGACGTCACAAAATACATAACGTCACAAAAATAAATGACGTCACAAAATACATAACGTCACAAAAATAAATGACGTCACAAAAATAAATAACGTCACAAAATACATAACGTCACAAAATACATAACGTCACAAAAATAAATGACGTCACAAAATACATAACGTTACAAAAATAAATGACGTCACAAAATACATAACGTCACAAAAATAAATGACGTCACAAAATACATAACGTCACAAAAAATGACGTCACAAAATACATAACGTCACAAAAATAAATGACGTCAAAAAATACATAACGTCACAAAAATAAATGACGTCACAAAATACATATCGTCACAAAAATAAATGACGTCACAAAATACATAACGTCACAAAAATAAATGACGTTACAAAATACATAACGTCACAAAAATAAATGACGTCACAAAATACATAACGTCACAAAAATAAATGACGTCAGAAAATACATAACGTCACAAAAAAATGACGTCACAAAATACATAATGTCACAAAAATAAATGACGTCCCAAAATACATAACGTCACAAAAATAAATGACGTCACAAAATAGATAACGTCACAAAAATAAATGACGTCACAAACATAATGACGTCACAAAATACATATTGTCACAAAAATAAATGACGTCACAAAATACATAACGTCAGAAAAATAAATGACGTCACAAAATACATAACGTCACAAAAATAAATGACGTCACAATATACATAACGTCACAAAAATTAATGACGTCACAAAAATTAATTACGTCACAAAATACATAACGTCACAAAAATTAATTACGTCAAAAAATACATAACGTCACAAAAATAAATGACGTTACAAAAAACATAACGTCACAAAAATAAATGACGTCACAAAATACATCACGTCACAAAATACATAACGTCACAAAAATAAATGACGTCACAAAAATTAATTACGTCACAAAATACATAACGTCACAAAAATAAATAACGTCACAAAATACATAACGTCACAAAATACATAACGTCACAAAAATAAATGACGTCACAAAATACATAACGTCACAAAAATAAATGACGTTACAAAAAACATAACGTCACAAAAATAAATGTCGTCACAAAATACATAACCTCACAAAAAAATGACGTCACAAAATACATAACGTCACAAAAATAAATGACGTCACAAAATACATAACGTCACAAAATAAATGACGTCACAAAATACATAACGTCACAAAAATAAATGACGTCACAAAATACATAACGTCATAAAAATAAATGACGTCACAAAAATTAATTACTTCACAAAATACATAACGTCACAAAAATAAATGACGTCACAAAATACGTAACGTCACAAAATACATTACGTCACAAAAATAAATGACGTCACAAAATACATAACGTCACAAAAATAAATGACGTCACAAAATACATAACGTCACAAAAATAAATGACGTCACAAAAATTAATTACGTCACAAAATACATAACGTCACAAAAATAAATAACGTCACAAAATACATAACGTCACAAAATACATAACGTCACAAAAATAAATGACGTCACAAAATACATAACGTCACAAAAATAAATGACGTTACAAAAAACATAACGTCACAAAAATAAATGACGTCACAAAATACATAACGTCACAAAAATAAATGACGTCACAAAATACATAACGTCACAAAAATAAATGACGTCACAAAATACATAACGTCACAAAAATAAATGACGTCACAAAATACATAACGTCACAAAAATAAATGACGTCACAAAATACATAACGTCATAAAAATAAATGACGTCACAAAAATTAATTACTTCACAAAATACATAACGTCACAAAAATAAATGACGTCACAAAATACGTAACGTCACAAAATACATTACGTCACAAAAATAAATGACGTCACAAAATACATAACGTCACAAAAATAAATGACGTCACAAAATACATAACGTCACAAAAATAAATGACGTCCAAAATACATAACGTCACAAAAATAAATGACGTCAAAAAATACATAACGTCACAAAAATAAATGACGTCAAAAAATACATAACGACACAAAAAAAATGACGTCACAAAATTAATTACGTCACAAAATACATAACGTCACAAAAATAAATGACGTCACAAAATATTTAACGACACAAAATTAAATGATGTCACAAAATAAATAAAGTCACAAAAATAAATGACGTCACAAAAATTAATTACGTCACAAAATGCATAACGTCACAAAATATATAACGTCACAAAAATAAATGACGTCACAAAAATTAAGTACGTCACAAAATACATAGCGTCACAAAAATAAATAACGTCACAAAATACATAACGTCACAAAATACATAACGTCACAAAAATAAATGACGTCACAAAATAAATAAAGTCACAAAAATAAATGACGTCACAAAATACATAACGTCACAAAAAATGACGTCACAAAATACATAACGTCAAAAAAATAAATGACGTTAAAAAATACATAACGTCACAAAAATAAATGACGTCACAAAATACATAACGTCACAAAAATAAATGACGTCACAAAATAAATAACGTCACAAAAATAAATGACGTCACAAAATACATAACGTCACAAAAATAAATGACGTCACAAAAATAAATAACGTCACAAAATACATAACGTCACAAAAATAAATGACGTCACAAAATACATAACGTCACAAAAATAAATGACGTCACAAAATACATAACGTCAAAAAAATAAATGACGTCACAAAATACATAACGTCACAAAAATAAATGACGTCACAAAATACATAACGTCACAAAAATAAATGACGTCACAATAATAAATGACGTCACAAAATACATAACGTCACAAAAATAAATGACGTCACAAAATACAAAACGTCACAAAAACAAATGACGTCACAAAATACATAACGTCACAAAAATAAATGACGTCACAAAATACATAACGTCAAAAAAATAAATGACGTCACAAAATACATAACGTCACAAAAATAAATAACGTCACAAAATACATAACGTCACAAAAATAAATGACGTCACAATAATAAATGACGTCACAAAATACATAACGTCACAAAAATAAATGACGTCACAAAATACATAACGTTACAAAAATAAATGACGTCACAAAATACATAACGTCACAAAAATAAATGACGTCACAAAATACATAACGTCACAAAAATGACGTCACAAAATACATAACGTCACAAAAATAAATGACGTCACAAAATACATAACGTCATAAAATACATAACGTCACAAAAATAAATGACGTCACAAAATAAATAAAGTCACAAAAATAAATGACGTCACAAAATACATAACGTCACAAAAATTAATGACGTCACAAAATACATAACGTCACAAAAATAAATGACGTCAGAAAATACATAACGTCACAAAAATAAATGACGTCACAAAATACATAACGTCATAAAATACATAACGTCACAAAAAATGACGTCACAAAATACATAACATCAAAAAAATAAATGACGTTACAAAATACATAACGTCACAAAAATAAATGACGTCACAAAAATTAAGTACGTCACAAAATACATAGCGTCACAAAAATAAATGACGTCACAAAATACATAACGTCACAAAATATATAACGTCACAAAAATAAATGACGTCACAAAAATTAAGTACGTCACAAAATACATAGCGTCACAAAAATAAATGACGTCACAAACATTAATTACGTCACAAAATGCATAACGTCACAAAAATAAATAACGTCACAAAAATAAATGACGTCACAAAAATTAAGTACGTCACAAAATACATAGCGTCACAAAAATAAATGACGTCACAAAATACATAACGTCACAAAATACATAACGTCACAAAAATAAATGACGTCACAAAATAAATAAAGTCACAAAAATAAATGACGTCACAAAATACATAACGTCACAAAAATTAATGACGTCACAAAATACATAACGTCACAAAAATAAATGACGTCACAAAATACATAACGTCACAAAAATAAATGATGTCACAAAATACATAACGTCATAAAATACATAACGTCACAAAAAATGACGTCACAAAATACATAACATCAAAAAAATAAATGACGTTACAAAATACATAACGTCACAAAAATAAATGACGTCACAAAATACATAACGTCACAAAAATAAATGACGTCAGAAAATACATAACGTCACAAAAAAAATGACGTCACAAAATACATAATGTCACAAAAATAAATGACGTCCCAAAATACATAACGTCACAAAAATAAATGACGTCACAAAATACATAACGTCCCAAAAATAAATGACGTCAAAACATACATAACGTCACAAAAATAAATGACGTCACAAACATAATGACGTCACAAAATACATATTGTCACAAAAATAAATGACGTCACAAAATACATAACGTCACAAAAATAAATGACGTCACAAAATACATAACGTCAAAAAAATGACGTCACAAAATACATAACGTCTTAAAAATAAATGACGTCACAAAAATTAATTACTTCACAAAATACATAACGTCACAAAAATAAATGACGTCACAAAATACATAACGTCACAAAATATATTACGTCACAAAAATAAATGACGTCACAATATACATAACGTCACAAAAATAAATAACGTCACAAAATACATAACGTCACAAAAATAAATGACGTCACAAAAATTAATTACGTCACAAAATACATAACGTCACAAAAATAAATGACGTCAAAAAATACAAAGCCTCACAAAAATAAATGATGTCACAAAATACATAACGTCACAAAAATAAATGACATCACAAAATACATAACGTCACAAAAATAAATGACGTCACAAAATACATAACGTCACAAAAATAAATGACGTCACAAAATACATAACGTCACAAAAATAAATGACGTCACAAAAACAAATAACGTCACAAAATACATAACGTCACAAAATACATAACGTCACAAAAATAAATGACGTCACAAAATACATAACGTCACAAAAATAAATGACGTCACAAAATACATAACGTCAAAAAAATAAATGACGTCACAAAATACATAACGTCACAAAAATGAATGACATCACAAAATACATAACGTCACAAAAATAAATGACGTCACAATAATAAATGACGTCACAAAATACATAACGTCACAAAAATAAATGACGTCACAAAATACATAACGTTACAAAAATAAATGACGTCACAAAATACATAACGTCACAAAAATAAATGACGTCACAAAATACATAACGTCACAAAAAATGACGTCACAAAATACATAACGTCACAAAAATAAATGACGTCACAAAATACATAACGTCACAAAATACATAACGTCACAAAATACATAACGTCACAAAAATAAATGACGTCACAAAATACATAACGTCACAAAAATAAATGACGTCACAAAATACATAACGTCAAAAAAATAAATGACGTCACAAAATACATAACGTCACAAAAATAAATGACGTCACAAAATACATAACGTCACAAAAATAAATGACGTCACAATAATAAATGACGTCACAAAATACATAACCTCACAAAAATAAATGACGTCACAAAATACATAACGTTACAAAAATAAATGACGTCACAAAATACATAACGTCACAAAAATAAATGACGTCACAAAATACATAACGTCACAAAAAATGACGGCACAAAATACATAACGTCACAAAAATAAATGACGTCACAAAATACATAACGTCACAAAAATAAATGACGTCAGAAAATACATAACGTCATAAAATACATAACGTCACAAAAAATGACGTCACAAAATACATAACGTCAAAAAATAAATGACGTTACAAAATACATAACGTCATAAAAATAAATGACGTCACAAAATACATAACGTCACAAAAATAAATGACGTCAGAAAATACATAACGTCACAAAACATATTACGTCACAAAAATAAATGACGTCACAAAATACATAACGTCACAAAAATAAATGACGTCACAAAATACATAACGTCACAAAAATAAATGACGTCACAAAAATTAATTACGTCACAAATTACATAACGTCACAAAAATAAATGACGTCACAAAATACATAACGTCACAAAATATATTACGTCACAAAAATAAATGACGTCACAAAATACATAACGTCACAAAAATAAATAACGTCACAAAATACATAACGTCACAAAAATAAATGACGTCACAAAAATTAATTACGTCACAAATTACATAACGTCACAAAAATAAATGACGTCAAAAAATACAAAACCTCACAAAAATAAATGATGTCACAAAATACATAACGTCACAAAAATAAATGACGTCACAAAATACATAACGTCACAAAAATAAATGACGTCACAAAATACATAACGTCACAAAAATAAATGACGTCACAAAATACATAACGTCACAAAAATAAATGACGTCACAAAAATAAATAACGTCACAAAATACATAACGTCACAAAATACATAACGTCACAAAAATAAATGACGTCACAAAATACATAACGTTACAAAAATAAATGACGTCACAAAATACATAACGTCACAAAAATAAATGACGTCACAAAATACATAACGTCACAAAAAATGACGTCACAAAATACATAACGTCACAAAAATAAATGACGTCACAAAATACATAACGTCACAAAAATAAATGACGTCACAAAATACATATCGTCACAAAAATAAATGACGTCACAAAATACATAACGTCACAAAAATAAATGACGTTACAAAATACATAACGTCACAAAAATAAATGACGTCACAAAATACATAACGTCACAAAAATAAATGACGTCAGAAAATACATAACGTCACAAAAAAATGACGTCACAAAATACATAATGTCACAAAAATAAATGACGTCCCAAAATACATAACGTCACAAAAATAAATGACGTCACAAAATAGATAACGTCACAAAAATAAATGACGTCACAAACATAATGACGTCACAAAATACATATTGTCACAAAAATAAATGACGTCACAAAATACATAACGTCAGAAAAATAAATGACGTCACAAAATACATAACGTCAAAAAAAAATGACGTCACAAAATACATAACGTCATAAAAATAAATGACGTCACAAAAATTAATTACTTCACAAAATACATAACGTCACAAAAATAAATGACGTCACAAAATACATAACGTCACAAAATATATTACGTCACAAAAATAAATGACGTCACAAAATACATAACGTCACAAAATATATTACGTCACAAAAATAAATGACGTCACAAAATACATAACGTCACAAAAATAAATAACGTCACAAAATACATAACGTCACAAAAATAAATGACGTCACAAAAATTAATTACGTCACAAATTACATAACGTCACAAAAATAAATGACGTCAAAAAATACAAAACCTCACAAAAATAAATGATGTCACAAAATACATAACGTCACAAAAATAAATGACGTCACAAAATACATAACGTCACAAAAATAAATGACGTCACAAAATACATAACGTCACAAAAATAAATGACGTCACAAAATACATAACGTCACAAAAATAAATGACGTCACAAAAATAAATAACGTCACAAAATACATAACGTCACAAAATACATAACGTCACAAAAATAAATGACGTCACAAAATACATAACGTTACAAAAATAAATGACGTCACAAAATACATAACGTCACAAAAATAAATGACGTCACAAAATACATAACGTCACAAAAAATGACGTCACAAAATACATAACGTCACAAAAATAAATGACGTCACAAAATACATAACGTCACAAAAATAAATGACGTCACAAAATACATATCGTCACAAAAATAAATGACGTCACAAAATACATAACGTCACAAAAATAAATGACGTTACAAAATACATAACGTCACAAAAATAAATGACGTCACAAAATACATAACGTCACAAAAATAAATGACGTCAGAAAATACATAACGTCACAAAAAAATGACGTCACAAAATACATAATGTCACAAAAATAAATGACGTCCCAAAATACATAACGTCACAAAAATAAATGACGTCACAAAATAGATAACGTCACAAAAATAAATGACGTCACAAACATAATGACGTCACAAAATACATATTGTCACAAAAATAAATGACGTCACAAAATACATAACGTCAGAAAAATAAATGACGTCACAAAATACATAACGTCAAAAAAAAATGACGTCACAAAATACATAACGTCATAAAAATAAATGACGTCACAAAAATTAATTACTTCACAAAATACATAACGTCACAAAAATAAATGACGTCACAAAATACATAACGTCACAAAATATATTACGTCACAAAAATAAATGACGTCACAAAATACATAACGTAACAAAAATAAATAACGTCACAAAATACATAACGTCACAAAAATAAATGACGTCACAAAATAAATAAAGTCACAAAAATAAATGACGTCACAAAATGCATAACGTCACAAAAATAAATGATGTCACAAAATACATAACGTCACAAAAATAAATGACGTCATAAAATACATAACGTCTCAAAAATAAATGACGTCACAAAAATTTATTACGTCACGAAAATAAATAACGTCACAAAATACATAACGTCACAAAATACATAGCGGCACAAAAATAAAAGACGTCACAAAGTACATAACGTCACAAAAATAAATGACGTCACAAAATACATAACGTCAAAAAAATAAATGACGTCAAAAAAATACATAACGTCACAAAAATAAATGACGTCACAAAATACATTACGTCACAAAAATAAATGACGTCACAAAATACATAACGTCACAAAAATAAATGACGTCACAAAATACATAACGTCACAAAAATAAATGACGTCACAAAATACATAACGTTACAAAAATAAATGACGTCACAAAATACATAACGTCACAAAAATAAATGACGTCCAAAATACATAACGTCACAAAAAAATGACGTCACAAAATACATAACGTCACAAAAATAAATGACGTCAATAAATACATAACGTCACAAAAATAAATGACGTCACAAAATTAATTACGTCACAAAATACATAACGTCACAAAAATAAATGACGTCACAAAATATTTAACGACACAAAATTAAATGACGTCACAAAATAAATAAAGTCACAAAAATAAATGACGTAACAAAAATTAATTACGTCACAAAATGCATAACGTCACAAAATATATAACGTCACAAAAATAAATGACGTCACAAAAATTAAGTACGTCACAAAATACATAGCGTCACAAAAATAAATAACGTCACAAAATACATAACGTCACAAAAATAAATGACGTCACAAAATAAATAAAGTCACAAAAATAAATGACGTCACAAAATACATAACGTCACAAAAATTAATGACGTCACAAAATACATAACGTCACAAAAATAAATGACGTCACAAAATACATAACGTCACAAAAATAAATGACGTCACAAAATACATAACGTCATAAAATACATAACGTCACAAAAAATGACGTCACAAAATACATATCGTCAAAAAAATAAATGACGTTACAAAATACATAACGTCACAAAAATAAATGACGTCACAAAATACATAACGTCACAAAAATAAATGACGTCACAAAATACATAACGTCACAAAAAAAATGACGTCACAAAATACATAATGTCACAAAAATAAATGACGTCCCAAAATACATAACGTCACAAAAATAAATGACGTCACAAAATACATAACGTCACAAAAATAAATGACGTCACAAAATACATAACGTCACAAAAATAAATGACGTCACAAACATAATGACGTCACAAAATACATATTGTCACAAAAATAAATGACGTCACAAAATACATAACGTCACAAAAATAAATGACGTCACAAAATACAAAACGTAAAAAAAATGACGTCACAAAATACATAACGTCATAAAAATAAATGACGTCACAAAAATTAATTACTTCACAAAATACATAACGTCACAAAAATAAATGACGTCACAAAATACATAACGTCACAAAATACATTACGTCACAAAAATAAATGACGTCACAAAATACATAACGTCACAAAAATAAATAACGTCAAAAAATACATAACGTCACAAAAATAAATGACGTCACAAAAATTAATTACTTCACAAAATACATAACGTCATAAAAATAAATGACGTCACAAAAATTAATTACTTCACAAAATACATAACGTCACAAAAATAAATGACGTCACAAAATACATAACGTCACAAAATACATAACGTCACAAAAATAAATGACGTCACAAAATAAATAAAGTCACAAAAATAAATGACGTCACAAAATACATAACGTCACAAAATACATAACGTCACAAAATACATAACGTCAAAAAAATAAATGACGTTAAAAAATACATAACGTCACAAAAATAAATGACGTCACAAAATACATAACGTCACAAAAATAAATGACGTCACAAAATAAATAACGTCACAAAAAAATGACGTCACAAAATACATAATATCACAAAAATAAATGACGTCACAAAATACATAACGTCACAAAAATAAATGACGTCAAAAAATACATAACCTCACAAAAATAAATGATGTCACAAAATACATAACGTCACAAAAATAAATGACGTCACAAAATACATAACGTCACAAAAATAAATGACGTCACAAAATACATAACGTCACAAAAATAAATGACGTCACAAAATACATAACGTCACAAAAATAAATGACGTCACAAAAATAAATAACGTCACAAAATACATAACGTCACAAAATACATAACGTCACAAAAATAAATGACGTCACAAAATACAAAACGTCACAAAAATAAATGACGTCACAAAAAAATAACGTCAAAAAAATAAATGACGTCACAAAATACGTAACGTCACAAAAATAAATGACGTAAAAAAATACATAACGTCACAAAAATAAATGACGTAACAATAATAAATGACGTCACAAAATACATAACGTTACAAAAATAAATGACGTCACAAAATACAAAACGTCACAAAAATAAATGACGTCACAAAAAAATAACGTCAAAAAAATAAATGACATCACAAAATACATAGCGTCACAAAAATAAATGACGTCACAAAATACATAACGTCACAAAAATAAATGACGTCACAAAATACATAACGTCACAAAAACAAATGACGTCACAAAATACATAACCTCACAAAAATAAATGACGTCACAAAATACATAACGTCACAAAAATAAATGACGTCACAAAAATTAATTACGTCACAAAATACATAGCGTCACAAAAATAAATAACGTCACAAAATACATCACGTCACAAAATACATAACGTCACAAAAATAAATGACGTCACAAAATAAATAAAGTCACAAAAATAAATGACGTCACAAAATACATAACGTCACAAAAAAAATGACGTCACAATATACATAACGTCACAAAAATTAATGACGTCACAAAAATTAATTACGTCACAAAATACATAACGTCACAAAAATTAATTACGTCAAAAAATACATAACGTCACAAAAATAAATGACGTTACAAAAAACATAACGTCACAAAAATAAATGACGTCACAAAATACATCACGTCACAAAATACATAACGTCACAAAAATAAATGACGTCACAAAAATTAATTACGTCACAAAATACATAACGTCACAAAAATAAATAACGTCACAAAATACATAACGTCACAAAATACATATTGTCACAAAAATAAATGACGTCACAAAATACATAACGTCACAAAAATAAATGACGTTACAAAAAACATAACGTCACAAAAATAAATGACGTCACAAAATACATAACGTCACAAAAAAAATGACGTCACAAAATACATAACGTCACAAAAATAAATGACGTCACAAAATACATAACGTCACAAAAATAAATGACGTCACAAAATACATAACGTCACAAAAATAAATGACGTCACAAAATACATAACGTCATAAAAATAAATGACGTCACAAAAATTAATTACTTCACAAAATACATAACGTAACAAAAATAAATGACGTCACAAAATACGTAACGTCACAAAATACATTACGTCACAAAAATAAATGACGTCACAAAATACATAACGTCACAAAAATAAATGACGTCACAAAATACATAACGTCACAAAAATAAATGACGTCACAAAAATTAATTACGTCACAAAATACATAACGTCACAAAAATAAATAACGTCACAAAATACATAACGTCACAAAATACATAACGTCACAAAATACATAACGTCACAAAAATAAATGACGTCACAAAATACATAACGTCACAAAAATAAATGACGTTACAAAAAACATAACGTCACAAAAATAAATGACGTCACAAAATACATAACGTCACAAAAATAAATGACGTCACAAAATACATAACGTCACAAAAATAAATGACGTCACAAAATACATAACGTCATAAAAATAAATGACGTCACAAAAATTAATTACTTCACAAAATACATAACGTCACAAAAATAAATGACGTCACAAAATACATAACGTCACAAAAATAAATGACGTCACAAAATACATAACGTCACAAAAATAAATGACGTCAAAAAATACATAACGTCACAAAAATAAATGACGTCAAAAAATACATAACGTCACAAACATAAATGACGTCACAAAATTAATTACGTCACAAAATACATAACGTCACAAAAATAAATGACGTCACAAAATATTTAACGACACAAAATTAAATGACGTCACAAAATAAATAAAGTCACAAAAATAAATGACGTCACAAAAATTAATTACGTCACAAAATACATAGCGTCACAAAAATAAATAACGTCACAAAATACATAACGTCACAAAATACATAACGTCACAAAAATAAATGACGTCACAAAATAAATAAAGTCACAAAAATAAATGACGTCACAAAATACATAACGTCACAAAAAATGACGTCACAAAATACATAACGTCAAAAAAATAAATGACGTTAAAAAATACATAACGTCACAAAAATAAATGACGTCACAAAATACATAACGTCACAAAAATAAATGACGTCACAAAATAAATAACGTCACAAAAAAATGACGTCACAAAATACATAATGTCACAAAAATAAATGACGTCACAAAATACATAACGTCACAAAAATAAATGACGTCAAAAAATACATAACCTCACAAAAATAAATGATGTCACAAAATACATAACGTCACAAAAATAAATGACGTCACAAAATACATAACGTCACAAAAATAAATGACGTCACAAAATACATAACGTCACAAAAATAAATGACGTCACAAAATACATAACGTCACAAAAATAAATGACGTCACAAAAATAAATAACGTCACAAAATACATAACGTCACAAAATACATAACGTCACAAAAATAAATGACGTCACAAAATACAAAACGTCACAAAAATAATTGACGTCACAAAAAAATAACGTCAACAAAATAAATGACGTCACAAAATACGTAACGTCACAAAAATAAATGACGTCAAAAAATACATAACGTCACAAAAATAAATGACGTCACAATAATAATGACGTCACAAAATACATAACGTTACAAAAATAAATGACGTCACAAAATACATAACGTCACAAAAATAAATGACATCACAAAATACATAGCGTCACAAAAATAAATGACGTTACAAAAAACATAACGTCACAAAAATAAATGACGTCACAAAATACATAACGTCACAAAAACAAATGACGTCACAAAATACATAACCTCACAAAAATAAATGACGTCACAAAATACATAACGTCACAAAAATAAATGACGTCACAAAAATTAATTACGTCACAAAATACATAACGTCACAAAAATAAATAACGTCACAAAATACATCACGTCACAAAATACATAACGTCACAAAAATAAATGACGTCACAAAATAAATAAAGTCACAAAAATAAATGACGTCACAAAATACATAACATCACAAAAAAATGACGTCACAATATACATAACGTCACAAAAATTAATGACGTCACAAAAATTAATTACGTCACAAAATACATAACGTCACAAAAATTAATTACGTCAAAAAATACATAACGTCACAAAAATAAATGACGTTACAAAAAACATAACGTCACAAAAATAAATGACGTCACAAAATACATCACGTCACAAAATACATAACGTCACAAAAATAAATGACGTCACAAAAATTAATTACGTCACAAAATACATAACGTCACAAAAATAAATAACGTCACAAAATACATAACGTCACAAAATACATAACGTCACAAAAATAAATGACGTCACAAAATACATAACGTCACAAAAATAAATGACGTTACAAAAAACATAACGTCACAAAAATAAATGACGTCACAAAATACATAACGTCACAAAAAAAATGACGTCACAAAATACATAACGTCACAAAAATAAATGACGTCACAAAATACATAACGTCACAAAAATAAATGACGTCACAAAATACATAACGTCACAAAAATAAATGACGTCACAAAATACATAACGTCATAAAAATAAATGACGTCACAAAAATTAATTACTTCACAAAATACATAACGTAACAAAAATAAATGACGTCACAAAATACGTAACGTCACAAAATACATTACGTCACAAAAATAAATGACGTCACAAAATAAATAACGTCACAAAAATAAATGACGTCACAAAATACATAACGTCACAAAAATAAATGACGTCACAAAAATTAATTACGTCACAAAATACATAACGTCACAAAAATAAATAACGTCACAAAATACATAACGTCACAAAATACATAACGTCACAAAAATAAATGACGTCACAAAATACATAACGTCACAAAAATAAATGACGTTACAAAAAACATATCGTCACAAAAATAAATGACGTCACAAAATACATAACGTCACAAAAATAAATGACGTCACAAAATACATAACGTCACAAAAATAAATGACGTCACAAAATACATAACGTCATAAAAATAAATGACGTCACAAAAATTAATTACTTCACAAAATACATAACGTCACAAAAATAAATGACGTCACAAAATACATAACGTCACAAAAATAAATGACGTCACAAAATACATAACGTCACAAAAATAAATGACGTCAAAAAATACATAACGTCACAAAAATAAATGACGTCAAAAAATACATAACGTCACAAAAATAAATGACGTCACAAAATTAATTACGTCACAAAATACATAACGTCACAAAAATAAATGACGTCACAAAATATTTAACGACACAAAATTAAATGACGTCACAAAATAAATAAAGTCACAAAAATAAATGACGTCACAAAAATTAATTACGTCACAAAATACATAGCGTCACAAAAATAAATAACGTCACAAAATACATAACGTCACAAAATACATAACGTCACAAAAATAAATGACGTCACAAAATAAATAAAGTCACAAAAATAAATGACGTCACAAAATACATAACGTCACAAAAAATGACGTCACAAAATACATAACGTCAAAAAAATAAATGACGTTAAAAAATACATAACGTCACAAAAATAAATGACGTCACAAAATACATAACGTCACAAAAATAAATGACGTCACAAAATAAATAACGTCACAAAAAAATGACGTCACAAAATACATAATGTCACAAAAATAAATGACGTCACAAAATACATAACGTCACAAAAATAAATGACGTCAAAAAATACATAACCTCACAAAAATAAATGATGTCACAAAATACATAACGTCACAAAAATAAATGACGTCACAAAATACATAACGTCACAAAAATAAATGACGTCACAAAATACATAACGTCACAAAAATAAATGACGTCACAAAATACATAACGTCACAAAAATAAATGACGTCACAAAAATAAATAACGTCACAAAATACATAACGTCACAAAATACATAACGTCACAAAAATAAATGACGTCACAAAATACAAAACGTCACAAAAATAATTGACGTCACAAAAAAATAACGTCAACAAAATAAATGACGTCACAAAATACGTAACGTCACAAAAATAAATGACGTCAAAAAATACATAACGTCACAAAAATAAATGACGTCACAATAATAATGACGTCACAAAATACATAACGTTACAAAAATAAATGACGTCACAAAATACATAACGTCACAAAAATAAATGACATCACAAAATACATAGCGTCACAAAAATAAATGACGTCACAAAATACATAACGTCACAAAAATAAATGACGTCACAAAATACATAACGTCACAAAAATAAATGACGTCACAAAATACATAACGTCACAAAAACAAATGACGTCACATAATACATAACGTCACAAAAATAAATGACGTCACAAAATACATAACGTCACAAAAATAAATGACGTCACAAAAATTAATTACGTCACAAAATACATAGCGTCAAAAAAATAAATAACGTCACAAAATACATAACGTCACAAAATACATAACGTCACAAAAATAAATGACGTCACAAAATACATAACGTCACAAAAATAAATGACGTTACAAAAAACATAACGTCACAAAAATAAATGACGTCACAAAATACATAACGTCACAAAAATAAATGACGTCACAAAATACATAACGTCACAAAAATAAATGACGTCACAAAATACATAACGTCACAAAAATAAATGACGTCACAAAATACATAAAGTAACAAAAATAAATGACGTTACAAAAAACATAACGTCACTAAAATAAATGATGTCACAAAATACATAACGTCACAAAAATAAATGACGTCACAAAATACATAACGTCACAAAAATAAATGACGTCACAAAATACATAACGTCACAAAAACAAATGACGTCACAAAATACATAACGTCACAAAAATAAATGACGTCACAAAATAAATAAAGTCACAAAAATAAATGACGTCACAAAATACATAACGTCACAAAAATAAATGACGTCACAAAATACATAACGTCACAAAAATAAATGACGTCACAAAATACATAACGTCAAAAAAATAAATGACGTCAAAAAAATACATAACTTCACAAAAATAAATGACGTCACAAAAATAAATGATGTCACAAAATACATAACGTTACAAAAATAAATGACGTCACAAAATACATAACGTCACAAAAATAAATGACGTCCAAAATACATAACGTCACAAAAAAATGACGTCACAAAATACATAACGTCACAAAAATAAATGACGTCAAAAAATACATAACGTCACAAAAATAAATGACGTCACAAAATTAATTACGTCACAAAATACATAACGTCACAAAAATAAATGACGTCACAAAATATTTAACGACACAAAATTAAATGACGTCACAAAATAAATAAAGTCACAAAAATAAATGACGTCACAAAAATTAATTACGTCACAAAATGCATAACGTCACAGAATATATAACGTCACAAAAATAAATGACGTCACAAAAATTAAGTACGTCACAAAATACATAGCGTCACAAAAATAAATAACGTCACAAAATACATAACGTCACAAAATACATAACGTCACAAAAACAAATGACGTCACAAAATAAATAAAGTCACAAAAATAAATGACGTCACAAAATACATAACGTAACAAAATACATAACGTCAAAAAAATAAATGACGTTAAAAAATACATAACGTCACAAAAATAAATGACGTCACAAAATACATAACGTCACAAAAATAAATGACGTAACAAAATAAATAACGTCACAAAAAATGACGTCACAAAATACATAATGTCACAAAAATAAATGACGTCACAAAATACATAACGTCACAAAAATAAATGACGTCAAAAAATACATAACCTCACAAAAATAAATGACGTCACAAAATACATAACGTCACAAAAATAAATGACGTCACAAAATACATAACGTCACAAAAATAAATGACGTCACAAAATACATAACGTCACAAAAATAAATGACGTCACAAAATACATAACGTCACAAATATAAATGACCTCACAAAAATAAATAACGTCACAAAATACATAACGTCACAAAATACATAACGTCACAAAAATAAATGACGTCACAAAATACAAAACGTCACAAAAATAAATGACGTCACAAAAAAAATAACGTCAAAAAAATAAATGACGTCACAAAATACGTAACGTCACAAAAATAAATGACGTCAAAAAATACATAACGTCACAAAAATAAATGACGTCACAATAATAAATGACGTCACAAAATACATAACGTTTCAAAAATAAATGACGTCACAAAATACATAACGTCATAAAAATAAATGACGTCACAAAATACATAACGTCACAAAAAATGACGTCTCAAAATACATAACGTCACAAAATATATAACGTCACAAAAATAAATGACGTTACAAAAAACATAACGTCACAAAAATAAATGACATCACAAAATACATAGCGTCACAAAAATAAATGACGTCACAAAATACATAACGGCACAAAAATAAATGACGTCACAAAATACATAACGTCACAAAAACAAATGACGTCACAAAATACATAACCTCACAAAAATAAATGACGTCACAAAATACATAACGTCACAAAAATAAATGACGTCACAAAAATTAATTACGTCACAAAATACATAACGTCACAAAAATAAATAACGTCACAAAATACATCACGTCACAAAATACATAACGTCACAAAAATAAATGACGTCACAAAATAAATAAAGTCACAAAAATAAATGACGTCACAAAATACATAACGTCACAAAAATAAATGACGTCACAATATACATAACGTCACAAAAATTAATGACGTCACAAAAATTAATTACGTCACAAAATACATAACGTCACAAAAATTAATTACGTCAAAAAATACATAACCTCACAAAAATAAATGACGTCACAAAATACATAACGTCACAAAAATAAATGACGTCACAAAATACATAACGTCACAAAAATAAATGACGTCACAAAATACATAACGTCATAAAAATAAATGACGTCACAAAAATTAATTACTTCACAAAATACATAACGTCACAAAAATAAATGACGTCACAAAATACGTAACGTCACAAAATACATTACGTCACAAAAATAAATGACGTCAAAAAATACATAACGTCACAAAAATAAATGACGTCACAAAATTAATTACGTCACAAAATACATAACGTCACAAAAATAAATGACGTCACAAAATATTTAACGACACAAAATTAAATGACGTCACAAAATAAATAACGTCACAAAAATAAATAACGTCACAAAATACATCACGTCACAAAATACATAACGTCACAAAAATAAATAACGTCACAAAATACATAACGTCACAAAATACATAACGTCACAAAAATAAATGACGTCACAAAATAAATAAAGTCACAAAAATAAATGACGTCACAAAATACATAACGTCACAAAAAATGACGTCACAAAATACATAACGTCAAAAAAATAAATGACGTTAAAAAATACATAACGTCACAAAAATAAATGACGTCAAAAAATACATAACGTCACAAAAATAAATGACGTCACAAAATAAATAACGTCACAAAAAAATGACGTCACAAAATACATAATGTCACAAAAATAAATGACGTCACAAAATACATAACGTCACAAAAATAAATGACGTCAAAAAATACATAACCTCACAAAAATAAATGATGTCACAAAATACATAACGTCACAAAAATAAATGACGTCACAAAATACATAACGTCACGAAAATAAATGACGTCACAAAATACATAACGTCACAAAAATAAATGACGTCACAAAATACATAACGTCACAAAAATAAATGACGTCACAAAATAAATAACGTCACAAAATACATAACGTCACAAAATACATAACGTCACAAAAATAAAAGACGTCACAAAATACAAAACGTCACAAAAATAATTGACGTCACAAAAAAAAATAACGTCAAAAAAATAAATGACGTCACAAAATACGAAACGTCACAAAAATAAATGACGTCAAAAAATACATAACGTCACAAAAATAAATGACGTAACAATAATAAATGACGTCACAAAATACATAACGTTACAAAAATAAATGACGTCACAAAATACATAACGTCACAAAAATAAATGACGTCACAAAATACAAAACGTCACAAAAAATGACGTCTCAAAATACATAACGTCACAAAAATAAATGACGTCACAAAATACATAACGTCACAAAAATAAATGACGTTAAAAAAACATAACGTCACATAAATAAATGACATCACAAAATACATAGCGTCACAAAAATAAATGACGTCACAAAATACATAACGTCACAAAAATAAATGACGTCACAAAATACATAACGTCACAAAAACAAATGACGTCACAAAATACATAACGTCACAAAAATAAATGACGTCACAAAAATTAATTACGTCACAAAATACATAACGTCACAAAAATAAATAACGTCACAAAATACATCACGTCACAAAATACATAACGTCACAAAAATAAATGACGTCACAAAATAAATAAAGTCACAAAAATAAATGACGTCACAAAATACATAACCTCACAAAAATAAATGACGTCACAAAATACATAACGTCACAAAAATAAATGACGTCACAAAATACATAACGTCACAAAAATAAATGACGTCACAAAATACATAACGTCATAAAAATAAATGACGTCACAAAAATTAATTACTTCACAAAATACATAACGTCACAAAAATAAATGACGTCACAAAATACGTAACGTCACAAAATACATTACGTCACAAAAATAAATGACGTCACAAAATACATAACGTCACAAAAATAAATGACGTCACAAAATACATAACGTCACAAAAATAAATGACGTCACAAAAATTAATTACGTCACAAAATACATAACGTCACAAAAATAAATGACGTCACAAAAATTAATTACGTCACAAAATACATAACGTCACAAAAATAAATGACGTCAAAAAATACATAACCTCACAAAAATAAATGATGTCACAAAATACATAACGTCACAAAAATAAATGACGTCACAAAATACATAACGTCACAAAAATAAATGACGTCACATAATACATAACGTCACAAACATAAATGACGTCACAAAATACATAACGTCACAAAAATAAATGACGTCACAAAATACATAACGTCACAAAAATAAATGACGTCACAATAATAAATGACGTCACAAAATACATAACGTCACAAAAATAAATGACGTCACAAAATACATAACGTTACAAAAATAAATAACGTCACAAAATACATAACGTCACAAAAATAAATGACGTCACAAAATACATAACGTCACAAAAAAATGACGTCACAAAATACATAACGTCACAAAAATAAATGACGTCAAAAAATATATAACGTCACAAAAATAAATGACGTCACAAAATACATAACGTTACAAAAATAAATGACGTCACAAAATATTTAACGTCACAAAAAAATGACGTCACAAAATACATATTTCATAAAATACATAACGTCACAAAAATAAATGACGTCACAAAATACATAACGTCACAAAAATAAATGACGTCACAAAATACATAACCTCACAAAAATAAATGATGTCACAAAATACATAACGTCACAAAAATAAATGACGTCACAAAATACATAACGTCACAAAAATAAATGACGTCACATAATACATAACGTCACAAACATAAATGACGTCACAAAATACATAACGTCACAAAATACATCACGTCACAAAATACATAACGTCACAAAAATAAATGACGTCACAAAATAAATAAAGTCACAAAAATAAATGACGTCACAAAATACATAACGTCACAAAAATAAATGACGTCACAATATACATAACGTCACAAAAATTAATGACGTCACAAAAATTAATTACGTCACAAAATACATAACGTCACAAAAATTAATTACGTCAAAAAAAACATAACCTCACAAAAATAAATGACGTCACAAAATACATAACGTCACAAAAATAAATGACGTCACAAAATACATAACGTCACAAAAATAAATGACGTCACAAAATACATAACGTCATAAAAATAAATGACGTCACAAAAATTAATTACTTCACAAAATACATAACGTCACAAAAATAAATGACGTCACAAAATACGTAACGTCACAAAATACATTACGTCACAAAAATAAATGACGTCACAAAATACATAACGTCACAAAAATAAATGACGTCACAAAATACATAACGTCACAAAAATAAATGACGTCACAAAAATTAATTACGTCACAAAATACATAACGTCACAAAAATAAATGACGTCACAAAAATTAATTACGTCACAAAATACATAACGTCACAAAAATAAATGACGTCAAAAAATACATAACCTCACAAAAATAAATGATGTCACAAAATACATAACGTCACAAAAATAAATGACGTCACAAAATACATAACGTCACAAAAATAAATGACGTCACATAATACATAACGTCACAAACATAAATGACGTCACAAAATACATAACGTCACAAAAATAAATGACGTCACAAAATACATAACGTCACAAAAATAAATGACGTCACAATAATAAATGACGTCACAAAATACATAACGTCACAAAAATAAATGACGTCACAAAATACATAACGTTACAAAAATAAATAACGTCACAAAATACATAACGTCACAAAAATAAATGACGTCACAAAATACATAACGTCACAAAAAAATGACGTCACAAAATACATAACGTCACAAAAATAAATGACGTCAAAAAATATATAACGTCACAAAAATAAATGACGTCACAAAATACATAACGTTACAAAAATAAATGACGTCACAAAATATTTAACGTCACAAAAAAATGACGTCACAAAATACATATTTCATAAAATACATAACGTCACAAAAATAAATGACGTCACAAAATACATAACGTCACAAAAATAAATGACGTCACAAAATACATAACGTCACAAATATAAATGACGTCACAATAATAAATGACGTCACAAAATACACAACGTCACAAAAATAAATGACGTCACAAAATACATAACGTCACAAAAATAAATGACGTCACAAAAATTAATTACGTCACAAAATACATAACGTCACAAAATATATAACGTCACAAAATATATAACGTCACAAAAATAAATAACGTCACAAAATACATAACGTCACAAAATACATAACGTCACAAAAATAAATGACGTCACAAAATAAATAAAGTCACAAAAATAAATGACGTCACAAAATGCATAACGTCACAAAAATAAATGACGTCACGAAATACATAACGTTACAAAAATAAATGACGTCACAAAATATTTAACGACACAAAATTAAATGACGTCACAAAATACATATTTCATAAAATACATAACGTCACAAAAATAAATGACGTCACAAAATACATAACGTCACAAAAATAAATGACGTCACAAAATACATAACGTCACAAAAATAAATGACGTCACAAAATACATAAGGTCACAAAAACAAATGACGTCACAAAATACATAACGTCACAAAAATAAATGACGTCACAAAATACATAACGTCACAAAAATAAATGACGTCACAAAAATTAATTACGTCACAAAATACATAACGTCACAAAATATATAACGTTCCAAAAATAAATGACGTCACAAAATACATAACGTCACAAAATACATAACGTCACAAAAATAAATGACGTCATAAAATACATAACGTCACAAAAATAAATGACGTCACAAAAATTTATTACGTCACGAAAATAAATAACGTCACAAAATACATAACGTCACAAAATACATAGCGGTACAAAAATAAAAGACGTCACAAAATACATAACGTTACAAAAATGAATGACGTCACAAAATACATAACGTCAAAAAAATAAATGACGTCAAAAAAATACATAACGTCACAAAAATAAATGACGTTACAAAATACATAACGTCACAAAAATAAATGACGTCACAATAATAAATGACGTCACAAAATACATAACGTCACTAAAATAAATGACGTCACAAAATACAAAACGTTACAAAAATAAATGACGTCACAAAATACATATCGTCACAAAAATAAATTACGTCCAAAATACATAACGTCACAAAAAAATGACGTCACAAAATACATAACGTCCCAAAAATAAATGACGTCAAAAAATACATAACGTCACAAAAATAAATGACGTCACAAAATTAATTACGTCACAAAATACATAACGTCACAAAAATAAATGACGTGACAAAATATTTAACGACACAAAATTAATGACGTCACAAAATAAATAAAGTCACAAAAATAAATGACGTCACAAAAATTAATTACGTCACAAAATGCATAACGTCACAAAATATATAACGTCACAAAAATAAATGACGTCACAAAAATTAAGTACGTCACAAAATACATAGCGTCACAAAAATAAATAACGTCACAAAATACATAACGTCACAAAAATAAATGACGTCACAAAATAAATAAAGTCACAAAAATAAATGACGTCACAAAATACATAACGTCACAAAATTTAATGACGTCACAAAATACATAACGTCACAAAAATAAATGACGTCACAAAATACATAACGTCACAAAAATAAATGACGTCACAAAATACATAACGTCATAAAATACATAACGTCACAAAAATGACGTCACAAAATACATAACGTCAAAAAAATAAATGACGTTACAAAATACATAACGTCACAAAAATAAATGACGTCACAAAATACATAACGTCACAAAATACATAACGTCACAAAAAAAATGACGTCACAAAATACATAATGTCACAAAAATAAATGACGTCCCAAAATACATTACGTCACAAAAATAAATGACGTCACAAAATACATAACGTCACAAAAATAAATGACGTCACAAAATACATAACGTCACAAAAATAAATGACGTCACAAACATAATGACGTCACAAAATACATATTGTCACAAAAATAAATGACGTCACAAAATACATAACGTCACAAAAATAAATGACGTCACAAAATACATAACGTCAAAAAAATGACGTCACAAAATACATAACGTCATAAAAATAAATGACGTCACAAAAATTAATTACTTCACAAAATACATAACGTCACAAAAATAAATGACGTAACAAAATACATAACGTCACAAAATACATTACGTCACAAAAATAAATGACGTCACAAAATACATAACGTCACAAAAATAAATAACGTCACAAAATACATAACGTCACAAAAATAAAGGACGTCACAAAAATTAATTACGTCACAAAATACATAACGTCACAAAAATAAATGACGTCA
Source organism: Flexamia atlantica (assembly GCA_035578135.1). NCBI lineage: Eukaryota > Metazoa > Arthropoda > Insecta > Hemiptera > Cicadellidae > Flexamia > Flexamia atlantica. Next base: position 1,557,185 of record JAQJVK010000061.1, read on the forward strand.
AAAAATACAAAACCTCACAAAAATAAATGATGTCACAAAATACATAATGTCACAAAAATAAATGACGTCACAAAATACATAACGTCACAAAAATAAATGACGTCACAAAATACATAACGTCACAAAAATAAATGACGTCACAAAATACATAACGTCACAAAAATAAATGACGTCACAAAATACATAACGTCACAAAAATAAATGACGTCACAAAATACATAACGTCACAAAAATAAATGACGTCACAAAAATAAATAACGTCACAAAATACATAACGTCACAAAATACATAACGTCACAAAAATAAATGACGTCACAAAATACAAAACGTCACAAAAATAATTGACGTCACAAAAAAATAACGTCAACAAAATAAATGACGTCACAAAATACGTAACGTCACAAAAATAAATGACGTCAAAAAATACATAACGTCACAAAAATAAATGACGTCACAATAATAATGACGTCACAAAATACATAACGTTACAAAAATAAATGACGTCACAAAATACATAACGTCACAAAAATAAATGACATCACAAAATACATAGCGTCACAAAAATAAATGACGTCACAAAATACATAACGTCACAAAAATAAATGACGTCACAAAATACATAACGTCACAAAAATAAATGACGTCACAAAATACATAACGTCACAAAAACAAATGACGTCACATAATACATAACGTCACAAAAATAAATGACGTCACAAAATACATAACGTCACAAAAATAAATGACGTCACAAAAATTAATTACGTCACAAAATACATAACGTCAAAAAAATAAATAACGTCACAAAATACATAACGTCACAAAATACATAACGTCACAAAAATAAATGACGTCACAAAATACATAACGTCACAAAAATAAATGACGTTACAAAAAACATAACGTCACAAAAATAAATGACGTCACAAAATACATAACGTCACAAAAATAAATGACGTCACAAAATACATAACGTCACAAAAATAAATGACGTCACAAAATACATAACGTCACAAACATAAATGACGTCACAAAATACATAAAGTCACAAAAATAAATGACGTTACAAAAAACCTAACGTCACTAAAATAAATGATGTCACAAAATACATAACGTCACAAAAATAAATGACGTCACAAAATACATAACGTCACAAAAATAAATGACGTCACAAAATACATAACGTCACAAAAACAAATGACGTCACAAAATACATAACGTCACAAAAATAAATGACGTCACAAAATAAATAAAGTCACAAAAATAAATGACGTCACAAAATACATAACGTCACAAAAATAAATGACGTCACAAAATACATAACGTCACAAAAATAAATGACGTCACAAAATACATAACGTCAAAAAAATAAATGACGTCAAAAAAATACATAACTTCACAAAAATAAATGACGTCACAAAAATAAATGATGTCACAAAATACATAACGTTACAAAAATAAATGACGTCACAAAATACATAACGTCACAAAAATAAATGACGTCCAAAATACATAACGTCACAAAAAAATGACGTCACAAAATACATAACGTCACAAAAATAAATGACGTCAAAAAATACATAACGTCACAAAAATAAATGACGTCACAAAATTAATTACGTCACAAAATACATAACGTCACAAAAATAAATGACGTCACAAAATATTTAACGACACAAAATTAAATGACGTCACAAAATAAATAAAGTCACAAAAATAAATGACGTCACAAAAATTAATTACGTCACAAAATGCATAACGTCACAGAATATATAACGTCACAAAAATAAATGACGTCACAAAAATTAAGTACGTCACAAAATACATAGCGTCACAAAAATAAATAACGTCACAAAATACATAACGTCACAAAATACATAACGTCACAAAAACAAATGACGTCACAAAATAAATAAAGTCACAAAAATAAATGACGTCACAAAATACATAACGTAACAAAATACATAACGTCAAAAAAATAAATGACGTTAAAAAATACATAACGTCACAAAAATAAATGACGTCACAAAATACATAACGTCACAAAAATAAATGACGTCACAAAATAAATAACGTCACAAAAAATGACGTCACAAAATACATAATGTCACAAAAATAAATGACGTCACAAAATACATAACGTCACAAAAATAAATGACGTCAAAAAATACATAACCTCACAAAAATAAATGACGTCACAAAATACATAACGTCACAAAAATAAATGACGTCACAAAATACATAACGTCACAAAAATAAATGACGTCACAAAATACATAACGTCACAAAAATAAATGACGTCACAAAATACATAACGTCACAAAAATAAATGACCTCACAAAAATAAATAACGTCACAAAATACATAACGTCACAAAATACATAACGTCACAAAAATAAATGACGTCACAAAATACAAAACGTCACAAAAATAAATGACGTCACAAAAAAAATAACGTCAAAAAAATAAATGACGTCACAAAATACGTAACGTCACAAAAATAAATGACGTCAAAAAATACATAACGTCACAAAAATAAATGACGTCACAATAATAAATGACGTCACAAAATACATAACGTTTCAAAAATAAATGACGTCACAAAATACATAACGTCATAAAAATAAATGACGTCACAAAATACATAACGTCACAAAAAATGACGTCTCAAAATACATAACGTCACAAAATATATAACGTCACAAAAATAAATGACGTTACAAAAAACATAACGTCACAAAAATAAATGACATCACAAAATACATAGCGTCACAAAAATAAATGACGTCACAAAATACATAACGGCACAAAAATAAATGACGTCACAAAATACGTAACGTCACAAAATACATTACGTCACAAAAATAAATGACGTCAAAAAATACATAACGTCACAAAAATAAATGACGTCACAAAATACATAACGTCACAAAATACATTACGTCACAAAAACAAATGACGTCACAAAATACATAACCTCACAAAAATAAATGACGTCACAAAATACATAACGTCACAAAAATAAATGACGTCACAAAAATTAATTACGTCACAAAATACATAACGTCACAAAAATAAATAACGTCACAAAATACATCACGTCACAAAATACATAACGTCACAAAAATAAATGACGTCACAAAATAAATAAAGTCACAAAAATAAATGACGTCACAAAATACATAACGTCACAAAAATAAATGACGTCACAATATACATAACGTCACAAAAATTAATGACGTCACAAAAATTAATTACGTCACAAAATACATAACGTCACAAAAATTAATTACGTCAAAAAATACATAACATCACAAAAATAAATGACGTCACAAAATACATAACGTCACAAAAATAAATGACGTCACAAAATACATAACGTCACAAAAATAAATGACGTCACAAAATACATAACGTCATAAAAATAAATGACGTCACAAAAATTAATTACTTCACAAAATACATAACGTCACAAAAATAAATGACGTCACAAAATACGTAACGTCACAAAATACATTACGTCACAAAAATAAATGACGTCAAAAAATACATAACGTCACAAAAATAAATGACGTCACAAAATTAATTACGTCACAAAATACATAACGTCACAAAAATAAATGACGTCACAAAATATTTAACGACACAAAATTAAATGACGTCACAAAATAAATAACGTCACAAAAATAAATAACGTCACAAAATACATCACGTCACAAAATACATAACGTCACAAAAATAAATAACGTCACAAAATACATAACGTCACAAAATACATAACGTCACAAAAATAAATGACGTCACAAAATAAATAAAGTCACAAAAATAAATGACGTCACAAAATACATAACGTCACAAAAAATGACGTCACAAAATACATAACGTCAAAAAAATAAATGACGTTAAAAAATACATAACGTCACAAAAATAAATGACGTCAAAAAATACATAACGTCACAAAAATAAATGACGTCACAAAATAAATAACGTCACAAAAAAATGACGTCACAAAATACATAATGTCACAAAAATAAATGACGTCACAAAATACATAACGTCACAAAAATAAATGACGTCAAAAAATACATAACCTCACAAAAATAAATGATGTCACAAAATACATAACGTCACAAAAATAAATGACGTCACAAAATACATAACGTCACGAAAATAAATGACGTCACAAAATACATAACGTCACAAAAATAAATGACGTCACAAAATACATAACGTCACAAAAATAAATGACGTCACAAAATAAATAACGTCACAAAATACATAACGTCACAAAATACATAACGTCACAAAAATAAAAGACGTCACAAAATACAAAACGTCACAAAAATAATTGACGTCACAAAAAAAAATAACGTCAAAAAAATAAATGACGTCACAAAATACGAAACGTCACAAAAATAAATGACGTCAAAAAATACATAACGTCACAAAAATAAATGACGTAACAATAATAAATGACGTCACAAAATACATAACGTTACAAAAATAAATGACGTCACAAAATACATAACCTCACAAAAATAAATGACGTCACAAAATACAAAACGTCACAAAAAATGACGTCTCAAAATACATAACGTCACAAAAATAAATGACGTCACAAAATACATAACGTCACAAAAATAAATGACGTTAAAAAAACATAACGTCACATAAATAAATGACATCACAAAATACATAGCGTCACAAAAATAAATGACGTCACAAAATACATAACGTCACAAAAATAAATGACGTCACAAAATACATAACGTCACAAAAACAAATGACGTCACAAAATACATAACGTCACAAAAATAAATGACGTCACAAAAATTAATTACGTCACAAAATACATAACGTCACAAAAATAAATAACGTCACAAAATACATAACGTCACAAAATACATAACGTCACAAAAATAAATGACGTCACAAAATAAATAAAGTCACAAAAATAAATGACGTCACAAAATACATAACGTCACAAAAATAAATGACGTCACAATATACATAACGTCACAAAAATTAATGACGTCACAAAAATTAATTACGTCACAAAATACATAACGTCACAAAAATTAATTACGTCAAAAAAAACATAACCTCACAAAAATAAATGACGTCACAAAATACATAACGTCACAAAAATAAATGACGTCACAAAATACATAACGTCACAAAAATAAATGACGTCACAAAATACATAACGTCATAAAAATAAATGACGTCACAAAAATTAATTACTTCACAAAATACATAACGTCACAAAAATAAATGACGTCACAAAATACGTAACGTCACAAAATACATTACGTCACAAAAATAAATGACGTCACAAAATACATAACGTCACAAAAATAAATGACGTCACAAAATACATAACGTCACAAAAATAAATGACGTCACAAAAATTAATTACGTCACAAAATACATAACGTCACAAAAATAAATGACGTCACAAAAATTAATTACGTCACAAAATACATAACGTCACAAAAATAAATGACGTCAAAAAATACATAACCTCACAAAAATAAATGATGTCACAAAATACATAACGTCACAAAAATAAATGACGTCACAAAATACATAACGTCACAAAAATAAATGACGTCACATAATACATAACGTCACAAACATAAATGACGTCACAAAATACATAACGTCACAAAAATAAATGACGTCACAAAATACATAACGTCACAAAAATAAATGACGTCACAATAATAAATGACGTCACAAAATACATAACGTCACAAAAATAAATGACGTCACAAAATACATAACGTTACAAAAATAAATAACGTCACAAAATACATAACGTCACAAAAATAAATGACGTCACAAAATACATAACGTCACAAAAAAATGACGTCACAAAATACATAACGTCACAAAAATAAATGACGTCAAAAAATATATAACGTCACAAAAATAAATGACGTCACAAAATACATAACGTTACAAAAATAAATGACGTCACAAAATATTTAACGTCACAAAAAAATGACGTCACAAAATACATATTTCATAAAATACATAACGTCACAAAAATAAATGACGTCACAAAATACATAACGTCACAAAAATAAATGACGTCACAAAATACATAACGTCACAAATATAAATGACGTCACAATAATAAATGACGTCACAAAATACACAACGTCACAAAAATAAATGACGTCACAAAATACATAACGTCACAAAAATAAATGACGTCACAAAAATTAATTACGTCACAAAATACATAACGTCACAAAATATATAACGTCTCAAAATATATAACGTCACAAAAATAAATAACGTCACAAAATACATAACGTCACAAAATACATAACGTCACAAAAATAAATGACGTCACAAAATAAATAAAGTCACAAAAATAAATGACGTCACAAAATGCATAACGTCACAAAAATAAATGACGTCACGAAATACATAACGTTACAAAAATAAATGACGTCACAAAATATTTAACGACACAAAATTAAATGACGTCACAAAATACATATTTCATAAAATACATAACGTCACAAAAATAAATGACGTCACAAAATACATAACGTCACAAAAATAAATGACGTCACAAAATACATAACGTCACAAAAATAAATGACGTCACAAAATACATAAGGTCACAAAAACAAATGACGTCACAAAATACATAACGTCACAAAAATAAATGACGTCACAAAATACATAACGTCACAAAAATAAATGACGTCACAAAAATTAATTACGTCACAAAATACATAACGTCACAAAATATATAACGTTCCAAAAATAAATGACGTCACAAAATACATAACGTCACAAAATACATAACGTCACAAAAATAAATGACGTCACAAAATAAATAAAGTCACAAAAATAAATGACGTCACAAAATGCATAACGTCACAAAAATAAATGATGTCACAAAATACATAACGTCACAAAAATAAATGACGTCATAAAATACATAACGTCACAAAAATAAATGACGTCACAAAAATTTATTACGTCACGAAAATAAATAACGTCACAAAATACATAACGTCACAAAATACATAGCGGTACAAAAATAAAAGACGTCACAAAATACATAACGTTACAAAAATAAATGACGTCACAAAATACATAACGTCAAAAAAATAAATGACGTCAAAAAAATACATAACGTCACAAAAATAAATGACGTTACAAAATACATAACGTCACAAAAATAAATGACGTCACAATAATAAATGACGTCACAAAATACATAACGTCACTAAAATAAATGACGTCACAAAATACAAAACGTTACAAAAATAAATGACGTCACAAAATACATATCGTCACAAAAATAAATTACGTCCAAAATACATAACGTCACAAAAAAATGACGTCACAAAATACATAACGTCCCAAAAATAAATGACGTCAAAAAATACATAACGTCACAAAAATAAATGACGTCACAAAATTAATTACGTCACAAAATACATAACGTCACAAAAATAAATGACGTGACAAAATATTTAACGACACAAAATTAATGACGTCACAAAATAAATAAAGTCACAAAAATAAATGACGTCACAAAAATTAATTACGTCACAAAATGCATAACGTCACAAAATATATAACGTCACAAAAATAAATGACGTCACAAAAATTAAGTACGTCACAAAATACATAGCGTCACAAAAATAAATAACGTCACAAAATACATAACGTCACAAAAATAAATGACGTCACAAAATAAATAAAGTCACAAAAATAAATGACGTCACAAAATACATAACGTCACAAAATTTAATGACGTCACAAAATACATAACGTCACAAAAATAAATGACGTCACAAAATACATAACGTCACAAAAATAAATGACGTCACAAAATACATAACGTCATAAAATACATAACGTCACAAAAATGACGTCACAAAATACATAACGTCAAAAAAATAAATGACGTTACAAAATACATAACGTCACAAAAATAAATGACGTCACAAAATACATAACGTCACAAAATACATAACGTCACAAAAAAAATGACGTCACAAAATACATAATGTCACAAAAATAAATGACGTCCCAAAATACATTACGTCACAAAAATAAATGACGTCACAAAATACATAACGTCACAAAAATAAATGACGTCACAAAATACATAACGTCACAAAAATAAATGACGTCACAAACATAATGACGTCACAAAATACATATTGTCACAAAAATAAATGACGTCACAAAATACATAACGTCACAAAAATAAATGACGTCACAAAATACATAACGTCAAAAAAATGACGTCACAAAATACATAACGTCATAAAAATAAATGACGTCACAAAAAAAAATAACGTCAAAAAAATAAATGACGTCACAAAATACGAAACGTCACAAAAATAAATGACGTCAAAAAATACATAACGTCACAAAAATAAATGACGTAACAATAATAAATGACGTCACAAAATACATAACGTTACAAAAATAAATGACGTCACAAAATACATAACGTCACAAAAATAAATGACGTCACAAAATACAAAACGTCACAAAAAATGACGTCTCAAAATACATAACGTCACAAAAATAAATGACGTCACAAAATACATAACGTCACAAAAATAAATGACGTTAAAAAAACATAACGTCACATAAATAAATGACATCACAAAATACATAGCGTCACAAAAATAAATGACGTCACAAAATACATAACGTCACAAAAATAAATGACGTCACAAAATACATAACGTCACAAAAACAAATGACGTCACAAAATACATAACGTCACAAAAATAAATGACGTCACAAAAATTAATTACGTCACAAAATACATAACGTCACAAAAATAAATAACGTCACAAAATACATAACGTCACAAAATACATAACGTCACAAAAATAAATGACGTCACAAAATAAATAAAGTCACAAAAATAAATGACGTCACAAAATACATAACGTCACAAAAATAAATGACGTCACAATATACATAACGTCACAAAAATTAATGACGTCACAAAAATTAATTACGTCACAAAATACATAACGTCACAAAAATTAATTACGTCAAAAAAAACATAACCTCACAAAAATAAATGACGTCACAAAATACATAACGTCACAAAAATAAATGACGTCACAAAATACATAACGTCACAAAAATAAATGACGTCACAAAATACATAACGTCATAAAAATAAATGACGTCACAAAAATTAATTACTTCACAAAATACATAACGTCACAAAAATAAATGACGTCACAAAATACGTAACGTCACAAAATACATTACGTCACAAAAATAAATGACGTCACAAAATACATAACGTCACAAAAATAAATGACGTCACAAAATATATAACGTCACAAAAATAAATGACGTCACAAAAATTAATTACGTCACAAAATACATAACGTCACAAAAATAAATGACGTCACAAAAATTAATTACGTCACAAAATACATAACGTCACAAAAATAAATGACGTCAAAAAATACATAACCTCACAAAAATAAATGATGTCACAAAATACATAACGTCACAAAAATAAATGACGTCACAAAATACATAACGTCACAAAAATAAATGACGTCACATAATACATAACGTCACAAACATAAATGAGGTCACAAAATACATAACGTCACAAAAATAAATGACGTCACAAAATACATAACGTCACAAAAATAAATGACGTCACAATAATAAATGACGTCACAAAATACATAACGTCACAAAAATAAATGACGTCACAAAATACATAACGTTACAAAAATAAATAACGTCACAAAATACATAACGTCACAAAAATAAATGACGTCACAAAATACATAACGTCACAAAAAAATGACGTCACAAAATACATAACGTCACAAAAATAAATGACGTCAAAAAATATATAACGTCACAAAAATAAATGACGTCACAAAATACATAACGTTACAAAAATAAATGACGTCACAAAATATTTAACGTCACAAAAAAATGACGTCACAAAATACATATTTCATAAAATACATAACGTCACAAAAATAAATGACGTCACAAAATACATAACGTCACAAAAATAAATGACGTCACAAAATACATAACGTCACAAATATAAATGACGTCACAATAATAAATGACGTCACAAAATACACAACGTCACAAAAATAAATGACGTCACAAAATACATAACGTCACAAAAATAAATGACGTCACAAAAATTAATTACGTCACAAAATACATAACGTCACAAAATATATAACGTCACAAAATATATAACGTCACAAAAATAAATAACGTCACAAAATACATAACGTCACAAAATACATAACGTCACAAAAATAAATGACGTCACAAAATAAATAAAGTCACAAAAATAAATGACGTCACAAAATGCATAACGTCACAAAAATAAATGACGTCACGAAATACATAACGTTACAAAAATAAATGACGTCACAAAATATTTAACGACACAAAATTAAATGACGTCACAAAATACATATTTCATAAAATACATAACGTCACAAAAATAAATGACGTCACAAAATACATAACGTCACAAAAATAAATGACGTCACAAAATACATAACGTCACAAAAATAAATGACGTCACAAAATACATAAGGTCACAAAAACAAATGACGTCACAAAATACATAACGTCACAAAAATAAATGACGTCACAAAATACATAACGTCACAAAAATAAATGACGTCACAAAAATTAATTACGTCACAAAATACATAACGTCACAAAATATATAACGTTCCAAAAATAAATGACGTCACAAAATACATAACGTCACAAAATACATAACGTCACAAAAATAAATGACGTCACAAAATAAATAAAGTCACAAAAATAAATGACGTCACAAAATGCATAACGTCACAAAAATAAATGATGTCACAAAATACATAACGTCACAAAAATAAATGACGTCATAAAATACATAACGTCACAAAAATAAATGACGTCACAAAAATTTATTACGTCACGAAAATAAATAACGTCACAAAATACATAACGTCACAAAATACATAGCGGTACAAAAATAAAAGACGTCACAAAATACATAACGTTACAAAAATAAATGACGTCACAAAATACATAACGTCAAAAAAATAAATGACGTCAAAAAAATACATAACGTCACAAAAATAAATGACGTTACAAAATACATAACGTCACAAAAATAAATGACGTCACAATAATAAATGACGTCACAAAATACATAACGTCACTAAAATAAATGACGTCACAAAATACAAAACGTTACAAAAATAAATGACGTCACAAAATACATATCGTCACAAAAATAAATTACGTCCAAAATACATAACGTCACAAAAAAATGACGTCACAAAATACATAACGTCCCAAAAATAAATGACGTCAAAAAATACATAACGTCACAAAAATAAATGACGTCACAAAATTAATTACGTCACAAAATACATAACGTCACAAAAATAAATGACGTGACAAAATATTTAACGACACAAAATTAATGACGTCACAAAATAAATAAAGTCACAAAAATAAATGACGTCACAAAAATTAATTACGTCACAAAATGCATAACGTCACAAAATATATAACGTCACAAAAATAAATGACGTCACAAAAATTAAGTACGTCACAAAATACATAGCGTCACAAAAATAAATAACGTCACAAAATACATAACGTCACAAAAATAAATGACGTCACAAAATAAATAAAGTCACAAAAATAAATGACGTCACAAAATATATAACGTCACAAAATTTAATGACGTCACAAAATACATAACGTCACAAAAATAAATGACGTCACAAAATACATAACGTCACAAAAATAAATGACGTCACAAAATACATAACGTCATAAAATACATAACGTCACAAAAATGACGTCACAAAATACATAACGTCAAAAAAATAAATGACGTTACAAAATACATAACGTCACAAAAATAAATGACGTCACAAAATACATAACGTCACAAAATACATAACGTCACAAAAAAAATGACGTCACAAAATACATAATGTCACAAAAATAAATGACGTCCCAAAATACATTACGTCACAAAAATAAATGACGTCACAAAATACATAACGTCACAAAAATAAATGACGTCACAAAATACATAACGTCACAAAAATAAATGACGTCACAAACATAATGACGTCACAAAATACATATTGTCACAAAAATAAATGACGTCACAAAATACATAACGTCACAAAAATAAATGACGTCACAAAATACATAACGTCAAAAAAATGACGTCACAAAATACATAACGTCATAAAAATAAATGACGTCACAAAAATTAATTACTTCACAAAATACATAACGTCACAAAAATAAATGACGTAACAAAATACATAACGTCACAAAATACATTACGTCACAAAAATAAATGACGTCACAAAATACATAACGTCACAAAAATAAATAACGTCACAAAATACATAACGTCACAAAAATAAAGGACGTCACAAAAATTAATTACGTCACAAAATACATAACGTCACAAAAATAAATGACGTCAAAAAATACAAAACCTCACAAAAATAAATGATGTCACAAAATACATAATGTCACAAAAATAAATGACGTCACAAAATACATAACGTCACAAAAATAAATGACGTCACAAAATACATAACGTCACAAAAATAAATGACGTCACAAAATACATAACGTCACAAAAATAAATGACGTCACAAAAATAAATAACGTCACAAAATACATAACGTCACAAAATACATAACTTCACAAAAATAAATGACGTCACAAAATACATAACGTCACAAAAATAAATGACGTCACAAAATACATAACGTCAAAAAAATAAATGACGTCACAAAATACATAACGTCACAAAAATAAATGACGTCACAAAATACATAACGTCACAAAAATAAATGACGTCACAATAATAAATAACGTCACAAAATACATAACGTCACAAAAATAAATGACGTCACAAAATACATAACGTTACAAAAATAAATGACGTCACAAAATACATAACGTCACAAAAATGAATGACGTCACAAAATACATAACGTCACAAAAAATGACGTCACAAAATACATAACGTCACAAAAATAAATGACGTCACAAAATACATAACGTCACAAAAATAAATGACGTTACAAAAAACATAACGTCACAAAAATAAATGACGTCACAAAATACATAACGTCACAAAAATAAATGACGTCACAAAATACAAAACGTCACAAAAACAAATGACGTCACAAAATACATAACGTCAAAAAAATAAATGACGTCACAAAATACATAACGTCACAAAAATAAATGACGTCACAAAATACATAACGTCACAAAAATAAATGACGTCACAAAATACATAAGGTCACAAAAACAAATGACGTCACAAAATACATAACGTCACAAAAATAAATGACGTCACAAAATACATAACGTCACAAAAATAAATGACGTCACAAAAATTAATTACGTCACAAAATACATAACGTCACAAAATATATAACGTTCCAAAAATAAATGACGTCACAAAAATTAATTAAGTCACAAAATACATAACGTCACAAAAATAAATAACGTCACAAAATACATAACGTCACAAAATACATAACGTCACAAAAATAAATGACGTCACAAAATAAATAAAGTCACAAAAATAAATGACGTCACAAAATGCATAACGTCACAAAAATAAATGATGTCACAAAATACATAACGTCACAAAATACATAACGTCATAAAAATAAATGACGTTACAAAAATTAATTACTTCACAAAATACATAACGTCACAAAAATAAATAACGTCACAAAATACATAACGTCACAAAATACATAACGTCATAAAAATAAATGACGTCACAAAAATTAATTACTTCACAAAATACATAACGTCACAAAAATAAATGACGTCACAAAATACGTAACGTCACAAAATACATTACGTCACAAAAATAAATGACGTCACAAAATACATAACGTCACAAAAATAAATGACGTCACAAAATACATAACGTCACAAAAATAAATGACGTCACAAAAATTAATTACGTCACAAAATACATAACGTCACAAAAATAAATGACGTCACAGAAATTAATTACGTCACAAAATACATAACGTCACAAAAATAAATGACGTCAAAAAATACATAACCTCACAAAAATAAATGATGTCACAAAATACATAACGTCACAAAAATAAATGACGTCACAAAATACATAACGTCACAAAAATAAATGACGTCACATAATACATAACGTCACAAACATAAATGACGTCACAAAATACATAACGTCACAAAAATAAATGACGTCACAAAATACATAACGTCACAAAAATAAATGACGTCACAATAATAAATGACGTCACAAAATACATAACGTCACAAAAATAAATGACGTCACAAAATACATAACGTTACAAAAATAAATAACGTCACAAAATACATAACGTCACAAAAATAAATGACGTCACAAAATACATAACGTCACAAAAAAATGACGTCACAAAATACATAACGTCACAAAAATAAATGACGTCAAAAAATATATTACGTCACAAAAATAAATGACGTCACAAAATACATAACGTTACAAAAATAAATGACGTCACAAAATATTTAACGTCACAAAAAAATGACGTCACAAAATACATATTTCATAAAATACATAACGTCACAAAAATAAATGACGTCACAAAATACATAACGTCACAAAAATAAATGACGTCACAAAATACATAACGTCACAAATATAAATGACGTCACAATAATAAATGACGTCACAAAATACATAACGTCACAAAAATAAATGACGTCACAAAATACATAACGTCACAAAAATAAATGACGTCACAAAAATTAATTACGTCACAAAATACATAACGTCACAAAATATATAACGTCACAAAATATATAACGTCACAAAAATAATTGACGTCACAAAAATTAATTAGGTCACAAAATACATAACGTCACAAAAATAAATAACGTCACAAAATACATAACGTCACACAATACATAACGTCACAAAAATAAATGACGTCACAAAATAAATAAAGTCACAAAAATAAATGACGTCACAAAATGCATAACGTCACAAAAATAAATGACGTCACGAAATACATAACGTTACAAAAATAAATGACGTCACAAAATATTTAACGACACAAAATTAAATGACGTCACAAAATACATATTTCATAAAATACATAACGTCACAAAAATAAATGACGTCACAAAATACATAACGTCACAAAAATAAATGACGTCACAAAATACATAACGTCACAAAAATAAATTACGTCACAAAATACATAAGGTCACAAAAACAAATGACGTCACAAAATACATAACGTCACAAAAATAAATGACGTCACAAAATACATAACGTCACAAAAATAAATGACGTCACAAAAATTAATTACGTCACAAAATACATAACGTCACAAAATATATAACGTTCCAAAAATAAATGACGTCACAAAAATTAATTAAGTCACAAAATACATAACGTCACAAAAATAAATAACGTCACAAAATACATAACGTCACAAAATACATAACGTCACAAAAATAAATGACGTCACAAAATAAATAAAGTCACAAAAATAAATGACGTCACAAAATGCATAACGTCACAAAAATAAATGATGTCACAAAATACATAACGTCACAAAAATAAATGACGTCATAAAATACATAACGTCACAAAAATAAATGACGTCACAAAAATTTATTACGTCACGAAAATAAATAACGTCACAAAATACATAACGTCACAAAATACATAGCGGTACAAAAATAAAAGACGTCACAAAATACATAACGTTACAAAAATAAATGACGTCACAAAATACATAACGTCAAAAAAAAAATGACGTCAAAAAAATACATAACGTCACAAAAATAAATGACGTTACAAAATACATAACGTCACAAAAATAAATGACGTCACAATAATAAATGACGTCACAAAATACATAACGTCACAAAAATAAATGACGTCACAAAATACATAACGTCACAAAAATAAATGACGTCACAAAAATTAATTACGTCACAAAATACATAACGTCACAAAATATATAACGTCACAAAATATATAACGTCACAAAAATAATTGACGTCACAAAAATTAATTAGGTCACAAAATACATAACGTCACAAAAATAAATAACGTCACAAAATACATAACGTCACAAAATACATAACGTCACAAAAATAAATGATGTCACAAAATAAATAAAGTCACAAAAATAAATGACGTCACAAAATGCATAACGTCACAAAATATATAACGTCACAAAAATAAATGACGTCACAAAAATTAAGTACGTCACAAAATACATAGCGTCACAAAAATAAATAACGTCACAAAATACATAACGTCACAAAAATAAATGACGTCACAAAATAAATAAAGTCACAAAAATAAATGACGTCACAAAATACATAACGTCACAAAATTTAATGACGTCACAAAATACATAACGTCACAAAAATAAATGACGTCACAAAATACATAACGTCACAAAAATAAATGACGTTACAAAATACATAACGTCACAAAAATAAATGACGTCACAAAATACATAACGTCACAAAAATAAATGACGTCACAAAATACATAACGTCACAAAAAAAATGACGTCACAAAATACATAATGTCACAAAAATAAATGACGTCCCAAAATACATTACGTCACAAAAATAAATGACGTCACAAAATACATAACGTCACAAAAATAAATGACGTCACAAAATACATAACGTCACAAAAATAAATGACGTCACAAACATAATGACGTCACAAAATACATATTGTCACAAAAATAAATGACGTCACAAAATACATAACGTCACAAAAATAAATGACGTCAGAAAATACATAACGTCAAAAAAATGACGTCACAAAATACATAACGTCATAAAAATAAATGACGTCACAAAAATTAATTACTTCACAAAATACATAACGTCACAAAAATAAATGACGTAACAAAATACATAACGTCACAAAATACATTACGTCACAAAAATAAATGACGTCACAAAATACATAACGTCACAAAAATAAATAACGTCACAAAATACATAACGTCACAAAAATAAAGGACGTCACAAAAATTAATTACGTCACAAAATACATAACGTCACAAAAATAAATGACGTCAAAAAATACCAAACCTCACAAAAATAAATGATGTCACAAAATACATAATGTCACAAAAATAAATGACGTCACAAAATACATAACGTCACAAAAATAAATGACGTCACAAAATACATAACGTCACAAAAATAAATGACGTCACAAAATACATAACGTCACAAAAATAAATGACGTCACAAAAATAAATAACGTCACAAAATACATAACGTCACAAAATACATAACTTCACAAAAATAAATGACGTCACAAAATACATAACGTCACAAAAATAAATGACGTCACAAAATACATAACGTCAAAAAAATAAATGACGTCACAAAATACATAACGTCACAAAAATAAATGACGTCACAAAATACATAACGTCACAAAAATAAATGACGTCACAATAATAAATAACGTCACAAAATACATAACGTCAAAAAAATAAATGACGTCACAAAATACATAACGTTACAAAAATAAATGACGTCACAAAATACATAACGTCACAAAAATGAATGACGTCACAAAATACATAACGTCACAAAAAATGACGTCACAAAATACATAACGTCACAAAAATAAATGACGTCACAAAATACATAACGTCACAAAAATAAATGACGTTACAAAAAACATAACGTCACAAAAATAAATGACGTCACAAAATACATAACGTCACAAAAATAAATGACGTCACAAAATACAAAACGTCACAAAAACAAATGACGTCACAAAATACATAACGTCAAAAAAATAAATGACGTCACAAAATACATAACGTCACAAAAATAAATGACGTCACAAAATACATAACGTCACAAAAATAAATGACGTCACAAAATACATAAGGTCACAAAAACAAATGACGTCACAAAATACATAACGTCACAAAAATAAATGACGTCACAAAATACATAACGTCACAAAAATAAATGACGTCACAAAAATTAATTACGTCACAAAATACATAACGTCACAAAATATATAACGTTCCAAAAATAAATGACGTCACAAAAATTAATTAAGTCACAAAATACATAACGTCACAAAAATAAATAACGTCACAAAATACATAACGTCACAAAATACATAACGTCACAAAAATAAATGACGTCACAAAATAAATAAAGTCACAAAAATAAATGACGTCACAAAATGCATAACGTCACAAAAATAAATGATGTCACAAAATATATAACGTCACAAAAATAAATGACGTCATAAAATACATAACGTCACAAAAATAAATGACGTCACAAAAATTTATTACGTCACGAAAATAAATAACGTCACAAAATACATAACGTCACAAAATACATAGCGGCACAAAAATTAAAGACGTCACAAAATACATAACGTTACAAAAATAAATGACGTCACAAAATACGTAACGTCAAAAAAATAAATGACGTCAAAAAAATA
The DNA here is from genome assembly GCA_035578135.1 of Flexamia atlantica. Lineage (NCBI taxonomy): Eukaryota > Metazoa > Arthropoda > Insecta > Hemiptera > Cicadellidae > Flexamia > Flexamia atlantica. Next base: position 1,575,756 of record JAQJVK010000061.1, read on the forward strand.
CATAACGTCACAAAAATAAATGACGTTACAAAATACATAACGTCACAAAAATAAATGACGTCACAATAATAAATGACGTCACAAAATACATAACGTCACAAAAATAAATGACGTCACAAAATACAAAACGTTACAAAAATAAATGACGTCACAAAATACATATCGTCACAAAAATAAATTACGTCCAAAATACATAACGTCACAAAAAAATGACGTCCCAAAATACATAACGTCCCAAAAATAAATGACGTCACAAAATAAATAAAGTCACAAAAATAAATGACGTCACAAAATTAATTACGTCACAAAATGCATAACGTCACAAAATATATAACGTCACAAAAATAAATGACGTCACAAAAATTAAGTACGTCACAAAATACATAGCGTCACAAAAATAAATAACGTCACAAAATACATAACGTCACAAAAATAAATGACGTCACAAAATAAATAAAGTCACAAAAATAAATGACGTCACAAAATACATAACGTCACAAAATTTAATGACGTCACAAAATACATAACGTCACAAAAATAAATGACGTCACAAAATACATAACGTCATAAAATACATAACGTCACAAAAATGACGTCACAAAATACATAACGTCAAAAAAATAAATGACGTTACAAAATACATAACGTCACAAAAATAAATGACGTCACAAAATACATAACGTCACAAAAATAAATGACGTCACAAAATACATAACGTCACAAAAAAAATGACGTCACAAAATACATAATGTCACAAAAATAAATGACGTCCCAAAATACATTACGTCACAAAAATAAATGACGTCACAAAATACATAACGTCACAAAAATAAATGACGTCACAAAATACATAACGTCACAAAAATAAATGACGTCACAAACATAATGACGTCACAAAATACATATTGTCACAAAAATAAATGACGTCACAAAATACATAACGTCACAAAAATAAATGACGTCACAAAATACATAACGTCAAAAAAATGACGTCACAAAATACATAACGTCATAAAAATAAATGACGTCACAAAAATTAATTACTTCACAAAATACATAACGTCACAAAAATAAATGACGTAACAAAATACATAACGTCACAAAATACATTACGTCACAAAAATAAATGACGTCACAAAATACATAACGTCACAAAAATAAATAACGTCACAAAATACATAACGTCACAAAAATAAAGGACGTCACAAAAATTAATTACGTCACAAAATACATAACGTCACAAAAATAAATGACGTCAAAAAATACAAAACCTCACAAAAATAAATGATGTCACAAAATACATAATGTCACAAAAATAAATGACGTCACAAAATACATAACGTCACAAAAATAAATGACGTCACAAAATACATAACGTCACAAAAATAAATGACGTCACAAAATACATAACGTCACAAAAATAAATGACGTCACAAAAATAAATAACGTCACAAAATACATAACGTCACAAAATACATAACTTCACAAAAATAAATGACGTCACAAAATACATAACGTCACAAAAATAAATGACGTCACAAAATACATAACGTCAAAAAAATAAATGACGTCACAAAATACATAACGTCAAAAAAATAAATGACGTCACAAAATACATAACGTCACAAAAATAAATGACGTCACAATAATAAATAACGTCACAAAATACATAACGTCACAAAAATAAATGACGTCACAAAATACATAACGTTACAAAAATAAATGACGTCACAAAATACATAACGTCACAAAAATGAATGACGTCACAAAATACATAACGTCACAAAAAATGACGTCACAAAATACATAACGTCACAAAAATAAATGACGTCACAAAATACATAACGTCACAAAAATAAATGACGTTACAAAAAACATAACGTCACAAAAATAAATGACGTCACAAAATACATAACGTCACAAAAATAAATGACGTCACAAAATACAAAACGTCACAAAAACAAATGACGTCACAAAATACATAACGTCAAAAAAATAAATGACGTCACAAAATACATAACGTCACAAAAATAAATAACGTCACAAAATACATAACGTCACAAAATACATAACGTCACAAAAATAAATGACGTCACAAAATAAATAAAGTCACAAAAATAAATGACGTCACAAAATACATAACGTCACAAAAATAAATGACGTCACAAAATACATAACGTCACAAAATTAATTACGTCACAAAATACATAACGTCACAAAAATAAATGACGTCACAAAATATTTAACGACACAAAATTAAATGACGTCACAAAATAAATAAAGTCACAAAAATAAATGACGTCACAAACATTAATTACGTCACAAAATGCATAACGTCACAAAATATATAACGTCACAAAAATAAATGACGTCACAAAAATTAAGTACGTCACAAAATACATAGCGTCACAAAAATAAATAACGTCACAAAATACATAACGTCACAAAATACATAACGTCACAAAAATAAATGACGTCACAAAATAAATAAAGTCACAAAAATAAATGACGTCACAAAATACATAACGTCACAAAAATAAATGACGTCACAAAATACATAACGTCACAAAAATAAATGACGTCACAAAATACATAACGTCACAAAAATAAATGACGTCAGAAAATACATAACGTCACAAAAAAATGACGTCACAAAATACATAATGTCACAAAAATAAATGACGTCCCAAAATACATAACGTCACAAAAATAAATGACGTCACAAAATACATAACGTCACAAAAATAAATGACGTCACAAAATACATAACGTCACAAAAATAAATGACGTCAGAAAATACATAACGTCACAAAAAAATGACGTCACAAAATACATAATGTCACAAAAATAAATGACGTCCCAAAATACATAACGTCACAAAAATAAATGACGTCACAAAATACATAACGTCACAAAAATAAATGACGTCACAAAATACATAACGTCACAAAATTAATTACGTCACAAAATACATATTGTCACAAAAATAAATGACGTCACAAAATACATAACGTCACAAAAATAAATGACGTCACAAAATACATAACGTCAAAAAAAATGACGTCACAAAATACATAACGTCATAAAAATAAATGACGTCACAAAAATTAATTACTTCACATAATACATAACGTCACAAAAATAAATGACGTCACAAAATACATAACGTCACAAAATATATTACGTCACAAAAATAAATGACGTCAAAAAATACATAACGTCACAAAAATAAATAACGTCACAAAATACATAACGTCACAAAAATAAATGACGTCACAAAAATTAATTACGTCACAAATTACATAACGTCACAAAAATAAATGACGTCAAAAAATACAAAACCTCACAAAAATAAATGATGTCACAAAATACATAACGTCACAAAAATAAATGACGTCACAAAATACATAACGTCACAAAAATAAATGACGTCACAAAATACATAACGTCACAAAAATAAATGACGTCACAAAATACATAACGTCACAAAAATAAATGACGTCACAAAAATAAATAACGTCACAAAATACATAACGTCACAAAAATAAATGACGTCACAAAATACATAACGTTACAAAAATAAATGACGTCACAAAATACATAACGTCACAAAAATAAATGACGTCACAAAATACATAACGTCACAAAAAATGACGTCACAAAATACATAACGTCACAAAAATAAATGACGTCACAAAATACATAACGTCACAAAAATAAATGACGTCACAAAATACATAACGTCATAAAATACATAACGTCACAAAAAATGACGTCACAAAATACATAACGTCAAAAAAAAAATGACGTTACAAAATACATAACGTCACAAAAATAAATGACGGCACAAAATACATAACGTCACAAAAATAAATGACGTCAGAAAATACATAACGTCACAAAAAAAATTACGTCACAAAATACATAATGTCACAAAAATAAATGACGTCCCAAAATACATAACGTCACAAAAAAAATGACGTCACAAAATACATAACGTCACAAAAATAAATGACGTCAAAAAATACATAACGTCACAAAAATAAATGACGTCACAAACATAATGACGTCACAAAATACATATTGTCACAAAAATAAATGACGTCACAAAATACATAACGTCACAAAAATAAATGACGTCACAAAATACATAACGTCAAAAAAAATGACGTCACAAAATACATAACGTCATAAAAATAAATGACGTCACAAAAATTAATTACTTCACAAAATACATAACGTCACAAAAATAAATGACGTCACAAAATACATAACGTCACAAAAATAAATAACGTCACAAAATACATAACGTCACAAAATACATAACGTCACAAAATACATAACGTCACAAAAATAAATGACGTCACAAAATAAATAAAGTCACAAAAATAAATGACGTCACAAAATGCATAACGTCAAAAAAAGTAAATGATGTCACAAAATACATTACGTCACAAAAATAAATGACGTCATAAAATACATAACGTCACAAAAATAAATGACGTCACAAAAATTTATTACGTCACGAAAATAAATAACGTCACAAAATACATAACGTCACAAAATACATAGCGGCACAAAAATAAAAGACGTCACAAAGTACATAACGTCACAAAAATAAATGACGTCACAAAATACATAACGTCAAAAAAATAAATGACGTCAAAAAATACATAACGTCACAAAAATAAATGACGTCACAAAAAAATAACGTCACAAAAATAAATGACGTCACAAAATACATAACGTCACAAAAATAAATGACGTCACAAAACACATAACGTCACAAAAATAAATGACGTCACAAAATACATAACGTTACAAAAATAAATAACGTCACAAAATACATAACGTCACAAAAATAAATGATGTCACAAAATACATAACGTCACAAAAATAAATGACGTCCAAAATACATAACGTCACAAAATACATAACGTCACAAAATATATAACGTCACAAAAATAAATGACGTCACAAAAATTAATTAGGTCACAAAATACATAACGTCACAAAAATAAATAACGTCACAATAATAAATAACGTCACAAAATACATAACGTCACAAAAATAAATAACGTCACAAAATACATAACGTCACAAAAATAAATGACGTCACAAAATACATAACGTCACAAAAAAATGACGTCACAAAATACATAACGTCTCAAAAATAAATGACGTCAAAAAATACATAACGTCACAAAAATAAATGACGTCACAAAATACATAACGTTACAAAAATAAATGACGTCACAAGATATTTAACGACACAAAATTAAATGACGTCACAAAATACATATTTCATAAAATACATAACGTCACAATAATAAATGTGGTCACAAAATACATAACGTCACAAAAATAAATGACGTCACAAAATACATAACGTCACAAAAATAAATGACGTCACAAAAATTAATTACGTCACAAAATACATAACGTCACAAAATATATAACGTCACAAAAATAAATGACGTCACAAAAATTAATTAGGTCACAAAATACATAACGTCACAAAATATATAACGTCACAAAAATAAATGACGTCACAAAAATTAATTAAGTCACAAAATACATAACGTCACAAAAATAAATAACGTCACAAAATACATAACGTCACAAAATACATAACGTCACAAAAATAAATGACGTCACAAAATAAATAAAGTCACAAAAATAAATGACGTCACAAAATGCATAACGTTACAAAAATAAATGACGTCACAAAATATTTAACGACACAAAATTAAATGACGTCACAAAATACATATTTCATAAAATACATAACGTCACAAAAATAAATGACGTCACAAAATACATAACGTCACAAAAATAAATGACGTCACAAAATACATAACGTCACAAAAATAAATGACGTCACAAAATACATAACGTCACAAAAATAAATGACGTCACAAAATACATAAGATCACAAAAACAAATGACGTCACAAAATACATAACGTCACAAAAATAAATGACGTCACAAAATACATAACGTCACAAAAATAAATGACGTCACAAAAATTAATTACGTCACAAAATACATAACGTCACAAAATATATAACGTCACAAAAATAAATGACGTCACAAAAATTAATTAAGTCACAAAATACATAACGTCACAAAAATAAATAACGTCACAAAATACATAACGTCACAAAATACATAACGTCACAAAAATAAATGACGTCACAAAATAAATAAAGTCACAAAAATAAATGACGTCACAAAATGCATAACGTCACAAAAATAAATGATGTCACAAAATACATAACGTCACAGAAATAAATGACGTCATAAAATACATAACGTCACAAAAATAAATGACGTCACAAATATTTATTACGTCACGAAAATAAATAACGTCACAAAATACATAACGTCACAAAATACATAGCGGCACAAAAATAAAAGACGTCACAAAGTACATAACGTCACAAAAATTAATGACGTCACAAATACATAACGTCAAAAAAATAAATGACGTCAAAAAATACATAACGTCACAAAAATAAATGACGTCACAAAATTAATTACGTCACAAAATACATAACGTCACAAAAATAAATGACGTCACAAAATATTTAACGACACAAAATTAAATGACGTCACAAAATAAATAAAGTCACAAAAATAAATGACGTCACAAAAATTAATTACGTCACAAAATGCATAACGTCACAAAATATATAACGTCACAAAAATAAATGACGTCACAAAAATTAAGTACGTCACAAAATACATAGCGTCACAAAAATAAATAACGTCACAAAATACATAACGTCACAAAAATAAATGACATCACAAAATAAATAAAGTCACAAAAATAAATGACGTCACAAAATACATAACGTCACAAAATTTAATGACGTCACAAAATACATAACGTCACTAAAATAAATGACGTCACAAAATACATAACGTCACAAAAATAAATGACGTCACAATAATAAATGACGTCACAAAATACATAACGTCACAAAAATAAATGACGTCACAAAATACATAACGTTACAAAAATAAATGACGTCACAAAATACATAACGTCACAAAAATAAATGACGTCCAAAATACATAACGTCACAAAAAATGACGTCACAAAATACATAACGTCACAAAAATAAATGACGTCAAAAAATACATAACGTCACAAAAATAAATGACGTCACAAAATTAATTACGTCACAAAATACATAACGTCACAAAAATAAATGACGTCACAAAATATTTAACGACACAAAATTAAATGACGTCACAAAATAAATAAAGTCAAAAAAATAAATGACGTCACAAAAATTAATTACGTCACAAAATGCATAACGACACAAAATTAAATGACGTCACAAAATACATATTTCATAAAATACATAACGTCACAAAAATAAATGACGTCACAAAATACATAACGTCACAAAAATAAATGACGTCACAAAATACATAACGTCACAAAAATAAATGACGTCACAAAATACATAACGTCACAAAAATAAATGACGTCACAAAATACATAAGATCACAAAAACAAATGACGTCACAAAATACATAACGTCACAAAAATAAATGACGTCACAAAATACATAACGTCACAAAAATAAATGACGTCACAAAAATTAATTACGTCACAAAATACATAACGTCACAAAATATATAACGTCACAAAAATAAATGACGTCACAAAAATTAATTAAGTCACAAAATACATAACGTCACAAAAATAAATAACGTCACAAAATACATAACGTCACAAAATACATAACGTCACAAAAATAAATGACGTCACAAAATAAATAAAGTCACAAAAATAAATGACGTCACAAAATGCATAACGTCACAAAAATAAATGATGTCACAAAATACATAACGTCACAGAAATAAATGACGTCATAAAATACATAACGTCACAAAAATAAATGACGTCACAAATATTTATTACGTCACGAAAATAAATAACGTCACAAAATACATAACGTCACAAAATACATAGCGGCACAAAAATAAAAGACGTCACAAAGTACATAACGTCACAAAAATTAATGACGTCACAAATACATAACGTCAAAAAAATAAATGACGTCAAAAAATACATAACGTCACAAAAATAAATGACGTCACAAAATTAATTACGTCACAAAATACATAACGTCACAAAAATAAATGACGTCACAAAATATTTAACGACACAAAATTAAATGACGTCACAAAATAAATAAAGTCACAAAAATAAATGACGTCACAAAAATTAATTACGTCACAAAATGCATAACGTCACAAAATATATAACGTCACAAAAATAAATGACGTCACAAAAATTAAGTACGTCACAAAATACATAGCGTCACAAAAATAAATAACGTCACAAAATACATAACGTCACAAAAATAAATGACATCACAAAATAAATAAAGTCACAAAAATAAATGACGTCACAAAATACATAACGTCACAAAATTTAATGACGTCACAAAATACATAACGTCACTAAAATAAATGACGTCACAAAATACATAACGTCACAAAAATAAATGACGTCACAATAATAAATGACGTCACAAAATACATAACGTCACAAAAATAAATGACGTCACAAAATACATAACGTTACAAAAATAAATGACGTCACAAAATACATAACGTCACAAAAATAAATGACGTCCAAAATACATAACGTCACAAAAAATGACGTCACAAAATACATAACGTCACAAAAATAAATGACGTCAAAAAATACATAACGTCACAAAAATAAATGACGTCACAAAATTAATTACGTCACAAAATACATAACGTCACAAAAATAAATGACGTCACAAAATATTTAACGACACAAAATTAAATGACGTCACAAAATAAATAAAGTCAAAAAATAAATGACGTCACAAAAATTAATTACGTCACAAAATGCATAACGTCACAAAAATAAATGACGTCACAAAATACATAACGTCACAAAACAATGACGTCACAAAATACATAATGTCACAAAAATAAATGACGTCACAAAATACATAACGTCACAAAAATAAATGACGTCACAAAATACATAACGTCATAAAATACATAACGTCACAAAAAATGACGTCACAAAATACATAACGTCAAAAAAATAAATGACGTTACAAAATACATAACGTCACAAAAATAAATGACGTCACAAAATACATAACGTCACAAAAATAAATGACGTCACAAAATACATAACGTCACAAAACAATGACGTCACAAAATACATAATGTCACAAAAATAAATGACGTCCCAAAATACATAACGTCACAAAAATAAATGACGTCACAAAATACATAACGTCACAAAAATAAATGACGTCACAAAATACATAACGTCACAAAAATAAATGACGTCACAAACATAATGACGTCACAAAATACATATTGTCACAAAAATAAATGACGTCACAAAATACATAACGTCACAAAAATAAATGACGTCACAAAATACATAACGTCAAAAAAAATGACGTCACAAAATACATAACGTCATAAAAATAAATGACGTCACAAAAATTAATTACTTCACAAAATACATAACGTCACAAAAATAAATGACGTCACAAAATACATAACGTCACAAAATACATTACGTCACAAAAATAAATGACGTCACAATATACATAACGTCACAAAAATAAATAACGTCACAAAATACATAACGTCACAAAAATAAATGACGTCACAAAAATTAATTACGTCACAAAATACATAACGTCACAAAAATAAATGACGTCAAAAAATACAAAACCTCACAAAAATAAATGATGTCACAAAATACATAACGTCACAAAAATAAATGAGGTCACAAAATACATAACGTCACAAAAATAAATGACGTCACAAAATACATAACGTCACAAAAATAAATGACGTCACAAAATACATAACGTCACAAAAATAAATGACGTCACAAAAATAAATAACGTCACAAAATACATAACGTCACAAAATACATAACGTCACAAAAATAAATGACGTCACAAAATACATAACGTCACAAAAATAAATGACGTCACAAAATACATAACGTCAAAAAAAATGACGTCACAAAATACATAACGTCATAAAAATAAATGACGTCACAAAAATTAATTACTTCACAAAATACATAACGTCACAAAAATAAATGACGTCAAAAAATACATAACGTCACAAAATATATTACGTCACAAAAATAAATGACGTCACAAAATACATAACGTCACAAAAATAAATAACGTCACAAAATACATAACGTCACAAAATACATAACGTCACAAAATACATAACGTCACAAAAATAAATGACGTCACAAAATAAATAAAGTCACAAAAATAAATGACGTCACAAAATGCATAACGTCAAAAAAAGTAAATGATGTCACAAAATACATTACGTCACAAAAATAAATGACGTCATAAAATACATAACGTCACAAAAATAAATGACGTCACAAAAATTTATTACGTCACGAAAATAAATAACGTCACAAAATACATAACTTCACAAAATACATAGCGGCACAAAAATAAAAGACGTCACAAAGTACATAACGTCACAAAAATAAATGACGTCACAAAATACATAACGTCAAAAAAATAAATGACGTCAAAAAATACATAACGTCACAAAAATAAATGACGTCACAAAAAAATAACGTCACAAAAATAAATGACGTCACAAAATACATAACGTCACAAAAATAAATGACGTCACAAAATACATAACGTCACAAAAATAAATGACGTCACAAAATACATAACGTTACAAAAATAAATAACGTCACAAAATACATAACGTCACAAAAATAAATGATATCACAAAATACATAACGTCACAAAAATAAATGACGTCCAAAATACATAACGTCACAAAATACATAACGTCACAAAATATATAACGTCACAAAAATAAATGACGTCACAAAAATTAATTAGGTCACAAAATACATAACGTCACAAAAATAAATAACGTCACAATAATAAATAACGTCACAAAATACATAACGTCACAAAAATAAATGACGTCAAAAAATACATAACGTCACAAAAATAAATGACGTCACAAAATTAATTACGTCACAAAATATATAACGTCACAAAAATAAATGACGTCACAAAATATTTAACGACACAAAATTAAATGACGTCACAAAATAAATAAAGTCACAAAAATAAATGACGTCACAAAAATTAATTACGTCACAAAATGCATAACGTCACAAAATATATAACGTCACAAAAATAAATGACGTCACAAAAATTAAGTACGTCACAAAATACATAGCGTCACAAAAATAAATAACGTCACAAAATACATAACGTCACAAAAATAAATGACGTCACAAAATAAATAAAGTCACAAAAATAAATGACGTCACAAAATACATAACGTCACAAAATTTAATGACGTCACAAAATACATAACGTCACAAAAAATGACGTCACAAAATACATAACGTCAAAAAAATAAATGACGTTACAAAATACATAACGTCACAAAAATAAATGACGTCACAAAATACATAACGTCACAAAAATAAATGACGTCACAAAATACATAACGTCACAAAACAATGACGTCACAAAATACATAATGTCACAAAAATAAATGACGTCCCAAAATACATAACGTCACAAAAATAAATGACGTCACAAAATACATAACGTCACAAAAATAAATGACGTCACAAAATACATAACGTCACAAAAATAAATGACGTCACAAACATAATGACGTCACAAAATACATATTGTCACAAAAATAAATGACGTCACAAAATACATAACGTCACAAAAATAAATGACGTCACAAAATACATAACGTCAAAAAAAATGACGTCACAAAATACATAACGTCATAAAAATAAATGACGTCACAAAAATTAATTACTTCACAAAATACATAACGTCACAAAAATAAATGACGTCACAAAATACATAACGTCACAAAATACATTACGTCACAAAAATAAATGACGTCACAATATACATAACGTCACAAAAATAAATAACGTCACAAAATACATAACGTCACAAAAATAAATGACGTCACAAAAATTAATTACGTCACAAAATACATAACGTCACAAAAATAAATGACGTCAAAAAATACAAAACCTCACAAAAATAAATGATGTCACAAAATACATAACGTCACAAAAATAAATGAGGTCACAAAATACATAACGTCACAAAAATAAATGACGTCACAAAATACATAACGTCACAAAAATAAATGACGTCACAAAATACATAACGTCACAAAAATAAATGACGTCACAAAAATAAATAACGTCACAAAATACATAACGTCACAAAATACATAACGTCACAAAAATAAATGACGTCACAAAATACATAACGTCACAAAAATAAATGACGTCACAAAATACATAACGTCAAAAAAATGACGTCACAAAATACATAACGTCATAAAAATAAATGACGTCACAAAAATTAATTACTTCACAAAATACATAACGTCACAAAAATAAATGACGTCAAAAAATACATAACGTCACAAAATATATTACGTCACAAATTAAATGACGTCACAAAATACATAACGTCACAAAAATAAATAACGTCACAAAATACATAACGTCACAAAATACATAACGTCACAAAATACATAACGTCACAAAAATAAATGACGTCACAAAATAAATAAAGTCACAAAAATAAATGACGTCACAAAATGCATAACGTCAAAAAAAGTAAATGATGTCACAAAATACATTACGTCACAAAAATAAATGACGTCATAAAATACATAACGTCACAAAAATAAATGACGTCACAAAAATTTATTACGTCACGAAAATAAATAACGTCACAAAATACATAACGTCACAAAATACATAGCGGCACAAAAATAAAAGACGTCACAAAGTACATAACGTCACAAAAATAAATGACGTCACAAAATACATAACGTCAAAAAAATAAATGACGTCAAAAAATACATAACGTCACAAAAATAAATGACGTCACAAAAAAATAACGTCACAAAAATAAATGACGTCACAAAATACATAACGTCACAAAAATAAATGACGTCACAAAATACATAACGTCACAAAAATAAATGACGTCACAAAATACATAACGTTACAAAAATAAATAACGTCACAAAATACATAACGTCACAAAAATAAATGATGTCACAAAATACATAACGTCACAAAAATAAATGACGTCCAAAATACATAACGTCACAAAATACATAACGTCACAAAATATATAACGTCACAAAAATAATTGACGTCACAAAAATTAATTAGGTCACAAAATACATAACGTCACAAAAATAAATAACGTCACAATAATAAATAACGTCACAAAATACATAACGTCACAAAAATAAATAACGTCACAAAATACATAACGTCACAAAAATAAATGACGTCACAAAATACATAACGTCACAAAAAAATGACGTCACAAAATACATAACGTCTCAAAAATAAATGACGTCAAAAAATACATAACGTCACAAAAATAAATGACGTCACAAAATACATAACGTTACAAAAATAAATGACGTCACAAGATATTTAACGACACAAAATTAAATGACGTCACAAAATACATATTTCATAAAATACATAACGTCACAAAAATAAATGACGTCACAAAATACATAACGTCACAAAAATAAATGACGTCACAAAATACATAACGTCACAAATATAAATGACGTCACAATAATAAATGTGGTCACAAAATACATAACGTCACAAAAATAAATGACGTCACAAAATACATAACGTCACAAAAATAAATGACGTCACAAAAATTAATTACGTCACAAAATACATAACGTCACAAAATATATAACGTCACAAAAATAAATGACGTCACAAAAATTAATTAGTTCACAAAATACATAACGTCACAAAAATAAATAACGTCACAAAATACATAACGTCACAAAATACTTAACGTCACAAAAATAAATGACGTCATAAAATAAATAAAGTTACAAAAATAAATGACGTCACAAAATGCATAACGTCACAAAAATAAATGACGTCACGAAATACATAACGTTACAAAAATAAATGACGTCACAAAATATTTAACGACACAAAATTAAATGACGTCACAAAATACATATTTCATAAAATACATAACGTCACAAAAATAAATGACGTCACAAAATACATAACGTCACAAAAATAAATGACGTCACAAAATACATAACGTCACAAAAATAAATGACGTCACAAAATACATAAGGTCACAAAAACAAATGACGTCACAAAATACATAACGTCACAAAAATAAATGACGTCACAAAATACATAACGTCACAAAAATAAATGACGTCACAAAAATTAATTACGTCACAAAATACATAACGTCACAAAATATATAACGTCACAAAAATAAATGACGTCACAAAAATTAATTAAGTCACAAAATACATAACGTCACAAAAATAAATAACGTCACAAAATACATAACGTCACAAAATACATAACGTCACAAAAATAAATGACGTCACAAAATAAATAAAGTCACAAAAATAAATGACGTCACAAAATGCATAACGTCACAAAAATAAATGATGTCACAAAATACATAACGTCACAAAAATAAATGACGTCATAAAATACATAACGTCACAAAAATAAATGACGTCACAAAAATTTATTACGTCACGAAAATAAATAACGTCACAAAATACATAACGTCACAAAATACATAGCGGCACAAAAATAAAAGACGTCACAAAGTACATAACGTCACAAAAATTAATGACGTCACAAAATACATAACGTCAAAAAAATAAATGACGTCAAAAAATACATAACGTCACAAAAATAAATGACGTCACAAAATAAATAAAGTCACAAAAATAAATGACGTCACAAAATACATAACGTCACAAAATTTAATGACGTCACAAAATACATAACGTCACAAAAATAAATGACGTCACAAAATACATAACGTCACAAAAATAAATGACGTCACAATAATAAATGACGTCACAAAATACATAACGTCACAAAAATAAATGACGTCACAAAATACATAACGTTACAAAAATAAATGACGTCACAAAATACATAACGTCACAAAAATAAATGACGTCCAAAATACATAACGTCACATAAAATGACGTCACAAAATACATAACGTCACAAAAATAAATGACGTCAAAAAATACATAACGTCACAAAAATAAATGACGTCACAAAATTAATTACGTCACAAAATACATAACGTCACAAAAATAAATGACGTCACAAAATATTTAACGACACAAAATTAAATGACGTCACAAAATAAATAAAGTCACAAAAATAAATGACGTCACAAAAATTAATTACGTCACAAAATGCATAACGTCACAAAATATATAACGTCACAAAAATAAATGACGTCACAAAAATTAAGTACGTCTCAAAATACATAGCGTCACAAAAATAAATAACGTCACAAAATACATAACGTCACAAAAATAAATGACGTCACAAAATAAATAAAGTCACAAAAATAAATGACGTCACAAAATACATAACGTCACAAAAATAAATGACGTCACAAAATACATAACGTCATAAAATACATAACGTCACAAAAAATGACGTCACAAAATACATAACGTCAAAAAAATAAATGACGTTACAAAATACATAACGTCACAAAAATAAATGACGTCACAAAATACATAACGTCACAAAAATAAATGACGTCACAAAATACATAACGTCACAAAACAATGACGTCACAAAATACATAATGTCACAAAAATAAATGACGTCCCAAATACATAACGTCACAAAAATAAATGACGTCACAAAATACATAACGTCACAAAAATAAATGACGTCACAAAATACATAACGTCACAAAAATAAATGACGTCACAAACATAATGACGTCACAAAATACATATTGTCACAAAAATAAATGACGTCACAAAATACATAACGTCACAAAAATAAATGACGTCACAAAATACATAACGTCAAAAAAAATGACGTCACAAAATACATAACGTCATAAAAATAAATGACGTCACAAAAATTAATTACTTCACAAAATACATAACGTCACAAAAATAAATGACGTCACAAAATACATAACGTCACAAAATACATTACGTCACAAAAATAAATGACGTCACAATATACATAATGTCACAAAAATAAATAACGTCACAAAATACATAACGTCACAAAAATAAATGACGTCACAAAAATTAATTACGTCACAAAATACATAACGTCACAAAAATAAATGACGTCAAAAAATACAAAACCTCACAAAAATAAATGATGTCACAAAATACATAACGTCACAAAAATAAATGAGGTCACAAAATACATAACGTCACAAAAATAAATGACGTCACAAAATACATAACGTCACAAAAATAAATGACGTCACAAAATACATAACGTCACAAAAATAAATGACGTCACAATAATAAATAACGTCACAAAATACATAACGTCACAAAATACATAACGTCACAAAAATAAATGACGTCACAAAATACATAACGTCACAAAAATAAATGACGTCACAAAATACATAACGTCAAAAAAATAAATGACGTCACAAAATACATAACGTCACAAAAATAAATGACGTCACAAAATACATAACGTCACAAAAATAAATGACGTCACAATAATAAATGACGTCACAAAATACATAACGTCACAAAAATAAATGACGTCACAAAATACATAACGTTACAAAAATAAATGACGTAACAAAATACATAACGTCACAAAAATAAATGACGTCACAATAATAAATGACGTCACAAAATACATAACGTCACAAAAATAAATAACGTCACAAAATACATAACGTCACAAAATACATAACGTCACAAAAATAAATGACGTCACAAAATAAATAAAGTCACAAAAATAAATGACGTCACAAAATACATAACGTCACAAAAATAAATGACGTCACAAAATACATAACGTCACAAAAATAAATGACGTCACAAAATACATAACGTCACAAAAATAAATGACGTCAGAAAATACATAACGTCACAAAAAAAATGACGTCACAAAATACATAATGTCACAAAAATAAATGACGTCCCAAAATACATAACGTCACAAAAATAAATGACGTCACAAAATACATAACGTCACAAAAATAAATGACGTCACAAAATACATAACGTCACAAAAATAAATGACGTCAGAAAATACATAACGTCACAAAAAAAATGACGTCACAAAATACATAATGTCACAAAAATAAATGACGTCCCAAAATACATAACGTCACAAAAATAAATGACGTCACAAAATACATAACGTCACAAAAATAAATGACGTCACAAAATACATAACGTCACAAAATTAATTACGTCACAAAATACATATTGTCACAAAAATAAATGACGTCACAAAATACATAACGTCACAAAAATAAATGACGTCACAAAATACATAACGTCACAAAAAAAATGACGTCACAAAATACATAATGTCACAAAAATAAATGACGTCCCAAAATACATAACGTCACAAAAATAAATGACGTCACAAAATACATAACGTCACAAAAATAAATAACGTCACAAAATACATAACGTCACAAAATACATAGCGGCACAAAAATAAAAGACGTCACAAAGTACATAACGTCACAAAAATAAATGACGTCACAAAATACATAACGTCAAAAAAATAAATGACGTCAAAAAATACATAACGTCACAAAAATAAATGACGTCACAAAAAAAATAACGTCACAAAAATAAATGACGTCACAAAATACATAACGTCACAAAAATAAATGACGTCACAAAATACATAACGTCACAAAAATAAATGACGTCACAAAATACATAACGTTACAAAAATAAATAACGTCACAAAATACATAACGTCACAAAAATAAATGATGTCACAAAATACATAACGTCACAAAAATAAATGACGTCCAAAATACATAACGTCACAAAATACATAACGTCACAAAATATATAACGTCACAAAAATAATTGACGTCACAAAAATTAATTAGGTCACAAAATACATAACGTCACAAAAATAAATAACGTCACAATAATAAATAACGTCACAAAATACATAACGTCACAAAAATAAATAACGTCACAAAATACATAACGTCACAAAAATAAATGACGTCACAAAATACATAACGTCACAAAAAAATGACGTCACAAAATACATAACGTCTCAAAAATAAATGACGTCAAAAAATACATAACGTCACAAAAATAAATGACGTCACAAAATACATAACGTTACAAAAATAAATGACGTCACAAGATATTTAACGACACAAAATTAAATGACGTCACAAAATACATATTTCATAAAATACATAACGTCACAAAAATAAATGACGTCACAAAATACATAACGTCACAAAAATAAATGACGTCACAAAATACATAACGTCACAAATATAAATGACGTCACAATAATAAATGTGGTCACAAAATACATAACGTCACAAAAATAAATGACGTCACAAAATACATAACGTCACAAAAATAAATGACGTCACAAAAATTAATTACGTCACAAAATACATAACGTCACAAAATATATAACGTCACAAAAATAAATGACGTCACAAAAATTAATTAGGTCACAAAATACATAACGTCACAAAAATAAATAACGTCACAAAATACATAACGTCACAAAATACATAACGTCACAAAAATAAATGACGTCACAAAATAAATAAAGTTACAAAAATAAATGACGTCACAAAATGCATAACGTCACAAAAATAAATGACGTCACGAAATACATAACGTTACAAAAATAAATGACGTCACAAAATATTTAACGACACAAAATTAAATGACGTCACAAAATACATATTTCATAAAATACATAACGTCACAAAAATAAATGACGTCACAAAATACATAACGTCACAAAAATAAATGACGTCACAAAATACATAACGTCACAAAAATAAATGACGTCACAAAATACATAAGGTCACAAAAACAAATGACGTCACAAAATACATAACGTCACAAAAATAAATGACGTCACAAAATACATAACGTCACAAAAATAAATGACGTCACAAAAATTAATTACGTCACAAAATACATAACGTCACAAAATATATAACGTCACAAAAATAAATGACGTCACAAAAATTAATTAAGTCACAAAATACATAACGTCACAAAAATAAATAACGTCACAAAATACATAACGTCACAAAATACATAACGTCACAAAAATAAATGACGTCACAAAATAAATAAAGTCACAAAAATAAATGACGTCACAAAATGCATAACGTCACAAAAATAAATGATGTCACAAAATACATAACGTCACAAAAATAAATGACGTCATAAAATACATAACGTCACAAAAATAAATGACGTCACAAAAATTTATTACGTCACGAAAATAAATAACGTCACAAAATACATAACGTCACAAAATACATAGCGGCACAAAAATAAAAGACGTCACAAAGTACATAACGTCACAAAAATTAATGACGTCACAAAATACATAACGTCAAAAAAATAAATGACGTCAAAAAATACATAACGTCACAAAAATAAATGACGTCACAAAATTAATTACGTCACAAAATACATAACGTCACAAAAATAAATGACGTCACAAAATATTTAACGACACAAAATTAAATGACGTCACAAAATAAATAAAGTCACAAAAATAAATGACGTCACAAAAATTAATTACGTCACAAAATGCATAACGTCACAAAATATATAACGTCACAAAAATAAATGACGTCACAAAAATTAAGTACGTCACAAAATACATAGCGTCACAAAAATAAATAACGTCACAAAATACATAACGTCACAAAAATAAATGACGTCACAAAATAAATAAAGTCACAAAAATAAATGACGTCACAAAATACATAACGTCACAAAATTTAATGACGTCACAAAATACATAACGTCACAAAAATAAATGACGTCACAAAATACATAACGTCAAAAAAATAAATGACGTCACAATAATAAATGACGTCACAAAATACATAACGTCACAAAAATAAATGACGTCACAAAATACATAACGTTACAAAAATAAATGACGTCACAAAATACATAACGTCACAAAAATAAATGACGTCCAAAATACATAACGTCACAAAAAATGACGTCACAAAATACATAACGTCACAAAAATAAATGACGTCAAAAAATACATAACGTCACAAAAATAAATGACGTCACAAAATTAATTACGTCACAAAATACATAACGTCACAAAAATAAATGACGTCACAAAATATTTAACGACACAAAATTAAATGACGTCACAAAATAAATAAAGTCACAAAAATAAATGACGTCACAAAAATTAATTACGTCACAAAATGCATAACGTCACAAAATATATAACGTCACAAAAATAAATGACGTCACAAAAATTAAGTACGTCTCAAAATACATAGCGTCACAAAAATAAATAACGTCACAAAA
Organism: Flexamia atlantica; assembly: GCA_035578135.1. Taxonomy (NCBI): domain Eukaryota; kingdom Metazoa; phylum Arthropoda; class Insecta; order Hemiptera; family Cicadellidae; genus Flexamia; species Flexamia atlantica. Next base: position 1,596,222 of record JAQJVK010000061.1, read on the forward strand.
TACATAACGTCACAAAAATAAATGACGTCACAAAATAAATAAAGTCACAAAAATAAATGACGTCACAAAATACATAACGTCACAAAAATAAATGACGTCAGAAAATACATAACGTCACAAAAAAATGACGTCACAAAATACATAATGTCACAAAAATAAATGACGTCCCAAAATACATAACGTCACAAAAATAAATGACGTCACAAAATACATAACGTCACAAAAATAAATGACGTCACAAAATACATAACGTCACAAAAATAAATGACGTCAGAAAATACATAACGTCACAAAAAAAATGACGTCACAAAATACATAATGTCACAAAAATAAATGACGTCCCAAAATACATAACGTCACAAAAATAAATGACGTCACAAAATACATAACGTCACAAAAATAAATGACGTCACAAAATACATAACGTCACAAAATTAATTACGTCACAAAATACATATTGTCACAAAAATAAATGACGTCACAAAATACATAACGTCACAAAAATAAATGACGTCACAAAATACATAACGTCACAAAAAAAATGACGTCACAAAATACATAATGTCACAAAAATAAATGACGTCCCAAAATACATAACGTCACAAAAATAAATGACGTCACAAAATACATAACGTCACAAAAATAAATAACGTCACAAAATACATAACGTCACAAAATACATAGCGGCACAAAAATAAAAGACGTCACAAAGTACATGACGTCACAAAAATAAATGACGTCACAAAATACATAACGTCAAAAAAATAAATGACGTCAAAAAATACATAACGTCACAAAAATAAATGACGTCACAAAAAAAATAACGTCACAAAAATAAATGACGTCACAAAATACATAACGTCACAAAAATAAATGACGTCACAAAATACATAACGTCACAAAAATAAATGACGTCACAAAATACATAACGTTACAAAAATAAATAACGTCACAAAATACATAACGTCACAAAAATAAATGATGTCACAAAATACATAACGTCACAAAAATAAATGACGTCCAAAATACATAACGTCACAAAATACATAACGTCACAAAATATATAACGTCACAAAAATAATTGACGTCACAAAAATTAATTAGGTCACAAAATACATAACGTCACAAAAATAAATAACGTCACAATAATAAATAACGTCACAAAATACATAACGTCACAAAAATAAATAACGTCACAAAATACATAACGTCACAAAAATAAATGACGTCACAAAATACATAACGTCACAAAAAAATGACGTCACAAAATACATAACGTCTCAAAAATAAATGACGTCAAAAAATACATAACGTCACAAAAATAAATGACGTCACAAAATACATAACGTTACAAAAATAAATGACGTCACAAGATATTTAACGACACAAAATTAAATGACGTCACAAAATACATATTTCATAAAATACATAACGTCACAAAAATAAATGACGTCACAAAATACATAACGTCACAAAAATAAATGACGTCACAAAATACATAACGTCACAAATATAAATGACGTCACAATAATAAATGTGGTCACAAAATACATAACGTCACAAAAATAAATGACGTCACAAAATACATAACGTCACAAAAATAAATGACGTCACAAAAATTAATTACGTCACAAAATACATAACGTCACAAAATATATAACGTCACAAAAATAAATGACGTCACAAAAATTAATTAGGTCACAAAATACATAACGTCACAAAAATAAATAACGTCACAAAATACATAACGTCACAAAATACATAACGTCACAAAAATAAATGACGTCACAAAATAAATAAAGTTACAAAAATAAATGACGTCACAAAATGCATAACGTCACAAAAATAAATGACGTCACGAAATACATAACGTTACAAAAATAAATGACGTCACAAAATATTTAACGACACAAAATTAAATGACGTCACAAAATACATATTTCATAAAATACATAACGTCACAAAAATAAATGACGTCACAAAATACATAACGTCACAAAAATAAATGACGTCACAAAATACATAACGTCACAAAAATAAATGACGTCACAAAATACATAAGGTCACAAAAACAAATGACGTCACAAAATACATAACGTCACAAAAATAAATGACGTCACAAAATACATAACGTCACAAAAATAAATGACGTCACAAAAATTAATTACGTCACAAAATACATAACGTCACAAAATATATAACGTCACAAAAATAAATGACGTCACAAAAATTAATTAAGTCACAAAATACATAACGTCACAAAAATAAATAACGTCACAAAATACATAACGTCACAAAATACATAACGTCACAAAAATAAATGACGTCACAAAATAAATAAAGTCACAAAAATAAATGACGTCACAAAATGCATAACGTCACAAAAATAAATGATGTCACAAAATACATAACGTCACAAAAATAAATGACGTCATAAAATACATAACGTCACAAAAATAAATGACGTCACAAAAATTTATTACGTCACGAAAATAAATAACGTCACAAAATACATAACGTCACAAAATACATAGCGGCACAAAAATAAAAGACGTCACAAAGTACATAACGTCACAAAAATTAATGACGTCACAAAATACATAACGTCAAAAAAATAAATGACGTCAAAAAATACATAACGTCACAAAAATAAATGACGTCACAAAATTAATTACGTCACAAAATACATAACGTCACAAAAATAAATGACGTCACAAAATATTTAACGACACAAAATTAAATGACGTCACAAAATAAATAAAGTCACAAAAATAAATGACGTCACAAAAATTAATTACGTCACAAAATGCATAACGTCACAAAATATATAACGTCACAAAAATAAATGACGTCACAAAAATTAAGTACGTCACAAAATACATAGCGTCACAAAAATAAATAACGTCACAAAATACATAACGTCACAAAAATAAATGACGTCACAAAATAAATAAAGTCACAAAAATAAATGACGTCACAAAATACATAACGTCACAAAATTTAATGACGTCACAAAATACATAACGTCACAAAAATAAATGACGTCACAAAATACATAACGTCAAAAAAATAAATGACGTCACAATAATAAATGACGTCACAAAATACATAACGTCACAAAAATAAATGACGTCACAAAATACATAACGTTACAAAAATAAATGACGTCACAAAATACATAACGTCACAAAAATAAATGACGTCCAAAATACATAACGTCACAAAAAATGACGTCACAAAATACATAACGTCACAAAAATAAATGACGTCAAAAAATACATAACGTCACAAAAATAAATGACGTCACAAAATTAATTACGTCACAAAATACATAACGTCACAAAAATAAATGACGTCACAAAATATTTAACGACACAAAATTAAATGACGTCACAAAATAAATAAAGTCACAAAAATAAATGACGTCACAAAAATTAATTACGTCACAAAATGCATAACGTCACAAAATATATAACGTCACAAAAATAAATGACGTCACAAAAATTAAGTACGTCTCAAAATACATAGCGTCACAAAAATAAATAACGTCACAAAATACATAACGTCACAAAAATAAATGACGTCACAAAATAAATAAAGTCACAAAAATAAATGACGTCACAAAATACATAACGTCACAAAATTTAATGACGTCACAAAATACATAACGTCACAATAATAAATGACGTCACAAAATACATAACGTCACAAAAATAAATGACGTCACAAAATACATAACGTCATAAAATACATAACGTCACAAAAAATGACGTCACAAAATACATAACGTCAAAAAAATAAATGACGTTACAAAATACATAACGTCACAAAAATAAATGACGTCACAAAATACATAACGTCACAAAAATAAATGACGTCACAAAATACATAACGTCACAAAACAATGACGTCACAAAATACATAATGTCACAAAAATAAATGACGTCCCAAATACATAACGTCACAAAAATAAATGACGTCACAAAATACATAACGTCACAAAAATAAATGACGTCACAAAATACATAACGTCACAAAAATAAATGACGTCACAAACATAATGACGTCACAAAATACATATTGTCACAAAAATAAATGACGTCACAAAATACATAACGTCACAAAAATAAATGACGTCACAAAATACATAACGTCAAAAAAAATGACGTCACAAAATACATAACGTCATAAAAATAAATGACGTCACAAAAATTAATTACTTCACAAAATACATAACGTCACAAAAATAAATGACGTCACAAAATACATAACGTCACAAAATACATTACGTCACAAAAATAAATGACGTCACAATATACATAACGTCACAAAAATAAATAACGTCACAAAATACATAACGTCACAAAAATAAATGACGTCACAAAAATTAATTACGTCACAAAATACATAACGTCACAAAAATAAATGACGTCAAAAAATACAAAACCTCACAAAAATAAATGATGTCACAAAATACATAACGTCACAAAAATAAATGAGGTCACAAAATACATAACGTCCCAAAAATAAATGACGTCACAAAATACATAACGTCACAAAAATAAATGACGTCACAAAATACATAACGTCACAAAAATAAAAGACGTCACAAAAATAAATAACGTCACAAAATACATAACGTCACAAAAATAAATGACGTCACAAAATACATAACGTCACAAAAATAAATGACGTCACAAAATACATAACGTCAAAAAAATAAATGACGTCACAAAATACATAACGTCACAAAAATAAATGACGTCACAAAATACATAACGTCACAAAAATAAATGACGTCACAATAATAAATGACGTCACAAAATACATAACGTCACAAAAATAAATGACGTCACAAAATACATAACGTTACAAAAATAAATGACGTAACAAAATACATAACGTCACAAAAATAAATGACGTCACAATAATAAATGACGTCACAAAATACATAACGTCACAAAAATAAATGACGTCACAAAATACATAACGTCACAAAATACATAACGTCACAAAAATAAATGACGTCACAAAATAAATAAAGTCACAAAAATAAATGACGTCACAAAATACATAACGTCACAAAAATAAATGACGTCACAAAATACATAACGTCACAAAAATAAATGACGTCACAAAATACATAACGTCACAAAAATAAATGACGTCAGAAAATACATAACGTCACAAAAAAAATGACGTCACAAAATACATAATGTCACAAAAATAAATGACGTCCCAAAATACATAACGTCACAAAAATAAATGACGTCACAAAATACATAACGTCACAAAAATAAATGACGTCACAAAATACATAACGTCACAAAAATAAATGACGTCAGAAAATACATAACGTCACAAAAAAAATGACGTCACAAAATACATAATGTCACAAAAATAAATGACGTCCCAAAATACATAACGTCACAAAAATAAATGACGTCACAAAATACATAACGTCACAAAAATAAATGACGTCACAAAATACATAACGTCACAAAATTAATTACGTCACAAAATACATATTGTCACAAAAATAAATGACGTCACAAAATACATAACGTCACAAAAATAAATGACGTCACAAAATACATAACGTCAAAAAAAATGACGTCACAAAATACATAACGTCATAAAAATAAATGACGTCACAAAAATTAATTACTTCACATAATACATAACGTCACAAAAATAAATGACGTCACAAAATACATAACGTCACAAAATATATTACGTCACAAAAATAAATGACGTCAAAAAATACATAACGTCACAAAAATAAATAACGTCACAAAATACATAACGTCACAAAAATAAATGACGTCACAAAAATTAATTACGTCACAAATTAAATAACGTCACAAAAATAAATGACGTCAAAAAATACAAAACCTCACAAAAATAAATGATGTCACAAAATACATAACGTCACAAAAATAAATGACGTCACAAAATACATAACGTCACAAAAATAAATGACGTCACAAAATACATAACGTCACAAAAATAAATGACGTCACAAAATACATAACGTCACAAAAATAAATGACGTCACAAAAATAAATAACGTCACAAAATACATAACGTCACAAAAATAAATGACGTCACAAAATACATAACGTTACAAAAATAAATGACGTCACAAAATACATAACGTCACAAAAATAAATGACGTCACAAAATACATAACGTCACAAAAAATGACGTCACAAAATACATAACGTCACAAAAATAAATGACGTCACAAAATACATAACGTCACAAAAATAAATGACGTCACAAAATACATAACGTCATAAAATACATAACGTCACAAAAAATGACGTCACAAAATACATATCGTCAAAAAAATAAATGACGTTACAAAATACATAACGTCACAAAAATAAATGACGTCACAAAATACATAACGTCACAAAAATAAATGACGTCAGAAAATACATAACGTCACAAAAAAAATGACGTCACAAAATACATAATGTCACAAAAATAAATGACGTCCCAAAATACATAACGTCACAAAAAAAATGACGTCACAAAATACATAACGTCACAAAAATAAATGACGTCAAAAAATACATAACGTCACAAAAATAAATGACGTCACAAACATAATGACGTCACAAAATACATATTGTCACAAAAATAAATGACGTCACAAAATACATAACGTCACAAAAATAAATGACGTCACAAAATACATAACGTCAAAAAAAATGACGTCACAAAATACATAACGTCATAAAAATAAATGACGTCACAAAAATTAATTACTTGTCAAAATACATAACGTCACAAAAATAAATGACGTCAAAAAATACATAACGTCACAAAATATATTACGTCACAAAAATAAATGACGTCACAAAATACATAACGTCACAAAAATAAATAACGTCACAAAATACATAACGTCACAAAATACATAACGTCACAAAATACATAACGTCACAAAAATAAATGACGTCACAAAATAAATAACGTCACAAAAATAAATGACGTCACAAACATAATGACGTCACAAAATACATATTGTCACAAAAATAAATGACGTCACAAAATACATAACGTCTCAAAAATAAATGACGTCAAAAAATACATAACGTCACAAAAATAAATGACGTCACAAAATACATAACGTTACAAAAATAAATGACGTCACAAGATATTTAACGACACAAAATTAAATGACGTCACAAAATACATATTTCATAAAATACATAACGTCACAAAAATAAATGACGTCACAAAATACATAACGTCACAAAAATAAATGACGTCACAAAATACATAACGTCACAAATATAAATGACGTCACAATAATAAATGTGGTCACAAAATACATAACGTCACAAAAATAAATGACGTCACAAAATACATAACGTCACAAAAATAAATGACGTCACAAAAATTAATTACGTCACAAAATACATAACGTCACAAAATATATAACGTCACAAAAATAAATGACGTCACAAAAATTAATTAGGTCACAAAATACATAACGTCACAAAAATAAATAACGTCACAAAATACATAACGTCACAAAATACATAACGTCAGAAAAATAAATGACGTCACAAAATAAATAAAGTTACAAAAATAAATGACGTCACAAAATGCATAACGTCACAAAAATAAATGACGTCACGAAATACATAACGTTACAAAAATAAATGACGTCACAAAATATTTAACGACACAAAATTAAATGACGTCACAAAATACATATTTCATAAAATACATAACGTCACAAAAATAAATGACGTCACAAAATACATAACGTCACAAAAATAAATGACGTCACAAAATACATAACGTCACAAAAATAAATGACGTCACAAAATACATAAGGTCACAAAAACAAATGACGTCACAAAATACATAACGTCACAAAAATAAATGACGTCACAAAATACATAACGTCACAAAAATAAATGACGTCACAAAAATTAATTACGTCACAAAATACATAACGTCACAAAATATATAACGTCACAAAAATAAATGACGTCACAAAAATTAATTAAGTCACAAAATACATAACGTCACAAAAATAAATAACGTCACAAAATACATAACGTCACAAAATACATAACGTCACAAAAATAAATGACGTCACAAAATAAATAAAGTCACAAAAATAAATGACGTCACAAAATGCATAACGTCACAAAAATAAATGATGTCACAAAATACATAACGTCACAAAAATAAATGACGTCATAAAATACATAACGTCACAAAAATAAATGACGTCACAAAAATTTATTACGTCACGAAAATAAATAACGTCACAAAATACATAACGTCACAAAATACATAGCGGCACAAAAATAAAAGACGTCACAAAGTACATAACGTCACAAAAATTAATGACGTCACAAAATACATAACGTCAAAAAAATAAATGACGTCAAAAAATACATAACGTCACAAAAATAAATGACGTCACAAAATTAATTACGTCACAAAATACATAACGTCACAAAAATAAATGACGTCACAAAATATTAAACGACACAAAATTAAATGACGTCACAAAATAAATAAAGTCACAAAAATAAATGACGTCACAAAAATTAATTACGTCACAAAATGCATAACGTCACAAAATATATAACGTCACAAAAATAAATGACGTCACAAAAATTAAGTACGTCACAAAATACATAGCGTCACAAAAATAAATAACGTCACAAAATACATAACGTCACAAAAATAAATGACGTCACAAAATAAATAAAGTCACAAAAATAAATGACGTCACAAAATACATAACGTCACAAAATTTAATGACGTCACAAAATACATAACGTCACAAAAATAAATGACGTCACAAAATACATAACGTCACAAAAATAAATGACGTCACAATAATAAATGACGTCACAAAATACATAACTTCACAAAAATAAATGACGTCACAAAATACATAACGTTACAAAAATAAATGACGTCACAAAATACATAACGTCACAAAAATAAATGACGTCCAAAATACATAACGTCACAAAAAATGACGTCACAAAATACATAACGGCACAAAAATAAATGACGTCAAAAAATACATAACGTCACAAAAATAAATGACGTCACAAAATTAATTACGTCACAAAATACATAACGTCACAAAAATAAATGACGTCACAAAATATTTAACGACACAAAATTAAATGACGTCACAAAATAAATAAAGTCACAAAAATAAATGACGTCACAAAAATTAATTACGTCACAAAATGCATAACGTCACAAAATATATAACGTCACTAAAATAAATGACGTCACAAAAATTAAGTACGTCACAAAATACATAGCGTCACAAAAATAAATAACGTCACAAAATACATAACGTCACAAAAATAAATGACGTCACAAAATAAATAAAGTCACAAAAATAAATGACGTCACAAAATACATAACGTCACAAACTTTAATGACGTCACAAAATACATAACGTCACAAAAATAAATGACGTCACAAAATACATAACGTCACAAAAATAAATGACGTCACAAAATACATAACGTCATAAAATACATAACGTCACAAAAAATGACGTCACAAAATACATAACGTCAAAAAAATAAATGACGTTACAAAATACATAACGTCACAAAAATAAATGACGTCACAAAATACATAACGTCACAAAAATAAATGACGTCACAAAATACATAACGTCACAAAACAATGACGTCACAAAATACATAATGTCACAAAAATAAATGACGTCCCAAAATACATAACGTCACAAAAATAAATGACGTCACAAAATACATAACGTCACAAAAATAAATGACGTCACAAAATACATAACGTCACAAAAATAAATGACGTCACAAACATAATGACGTCACAAAATACATATTGTCACAAAAATAAATGACGTCACAAAATACATAACGTCACAAAAATAAATGACGTCACAAAATACATAACGTCAAAAAAAATGACGTCACAAAATACATTACGTCATAAAAATAAATGACGTCACAAAAATTAATTACTTCACAAAATACATAACGTCACAAAAATAAATGACGTCACAAAATACATAACGTCACAAAATACATTACGTCACAAAAATAAATGACGTCACAATATACATAACGTCACAAAAATAAATAACGTCACAAATTACATAACGTCACAAAAATAAATGACGTCACAAAAATTAATTACGTCACAAAATACATAACGTCATAAAAATAAATGACGTCAAAAAATACAAAACCTCACAAAAATAAATGATGTCACAAAATACATAACGTCACAAAAATAAATGAGGTCACAAAATACATAACGTCACAAAAATAAATGACGTCACAAAATACATAACGTCACAAAAATAAATGACGTCACAAAATACATAACGTCACAAAAATAAATGACGTCACAAAAATAAATAACGTCACAAAATACATAACGTCACAAAATACATAACGTCACAAAAATAAATGACGTCACAAAATACATAACGTCACAAAAATAAATGACATCACAAAATACATAACGTCAAAAAAATAAATGACGTGACAAAATACATAACGTCACAAAAATAAATGACGTCACAAAATACATAACGTCACAAAAATAAATGACGTCACAATAATAAATGACGTCACAAAATACATAACGTCACAAAAATAAATGACGTCACAAAATACATAACGTTACAAAAATAAATGACGTAACAAAATACATAACGTCACAAAAATAAATGACGTCACAAAATACATAACGTCACAAAAAATGACGTCACAAAATACATAACGTCACAAAAATAAATGACGTCACAAAATACATAACGTCACAAAAATAAATGACGTTACAAAAAACATAACGTCACAAAAATAAATGATGTCACAAAATACATAACGTCACAAAAATAAATGAGGTCACAAAATACATAACGTCACAAAAATAAATGACGTCACAAAATACATAACGTCACAAAAATAAATGACGTCACAAAATACATAACGTCACAAAAATAAATGACGTCACAAAAATAAATAACGTCACAAAATACATAACGTCACAAAATACATAACGTCACAAAAATAAATGACGTCACAAAATACATAACGTCACAAAATAAATGACGTCACAAAATACATAACGTCAAAAAAATAAATGACGTCACAAAATACATAACGTCACAAAAATAAATGACGTCACAAAATACATAACGTCACAAAAATAAATGACGTCACAAAATACATAACGTCACAAAAATAAATGACGTCACAAAAATAAATAACGTCACAAAATACATAACGTCACAAAATACATAACGTCACAAAAATAAATGACGTCACAAAATACATAACGTCACAAAAATAAATGACGTCACAAAATACATAACGTCAAAAAAATAAATGACGTCACAAAATACATAACGTCACAAAAATAAATGACGTCACAAAATACATAACGTCACAAAAATAAATGACGTCACAATAATAAATGACGTCACAAAATACATAACGTCACAAAAATAAATGACGTCACAAAAATTAAGTATGTCACAAAATACATAGCGTCACAAAAATAAATGACGTCACAAAAAACATAACGTCACAAAAATAAATGATGTCACAAAATACATAACGTCACAAAAATAAATGAGGTCACAAAATACATAACGTCACAAAAATAAATGACGTCACAAAATACATAACGCCACAAAAATAAATGACGTCACAAAATACATAACGTCACAAAAATAAATGACGTTACAAAAAACATAACGTCACAAAAATAAATGATGTCACACAATACATAACGTCACAAAAATAAATGAGGTCACAAAATACATAACGTCACAAAAATAAATGACGTCACAAAATACATAACGTCACAAAAATAAATGACGTCACAAAATACATAACGTCACAAAAATAAATGACGTCACAAAAATAAATAACGTCACAAAATACATAACGTCACAAAATACATAACGTCACAAAAATAAATGACGTCACAAAATACATAACGTCACAAAATAAATGACGTCACAAAATACATAACGTCAAAAAAATAAATGACGTCACAAAATACATAACGTCACAAAAATAAATGACGTCACAAAATACATAACGTCACAAAAATAAATGACGTCACAAAATACATAACGTGACAAAAATAAATGTCGTCACAAAAATAAATAACGTCACAAAATACATAACGTCACAAAATACATAACGTCACAAAAATAAATGACGTCACAAAATACATAACGTCACAAAAATAAATGACGTCACAAAATACATAACGTCAAAAAAATAAATGACGTCACAAAATACATAACGTCACAAAAATAAATGACGTCACAAAATACATAACGTCACAAAAATAAATGACGTCACAATAATAAATGACGTCACAAAATACATAACGTCACAAAAATAAATGACGTCACAAAATACATAACGTTACAAAAATAAATGACGTAACAAAATACATAACGTCACAAAAATAAATGACGTCACAAAATACATAACGTCACAAAAAATGACGTCACAAAATACATAACGTCACAAAAATAAATGACGTCACAAAATACATAACGTCACAAAAATAAATGACGTTACAAAAAACATAACGTCACAAAAATAAATGACGTCACAAAATACATAACGTCACAAAAATAAATGACGTCACAAAATACAAAACGTCACAAAAACAAATGACGTCACAAAATACATAACGTCAAAAAAATAAATGACGTCACAAAATACATAACGTCACAAAAATAAATAACGTCACAAAATACATAACGTCACAAAATACATAACGTCACAAAAATAAATGACGTCACAAAATAAATAAAGTCACAAAAATAAATGAAGTCACAAAATACATAACGTCACAAAAATAAATGACGTCACAAAATACATAACGTCACAAAATTAATTACGTCACAAAATACATAACGTCACAAAAATAAATGACGTCACAAAAATTAATTACGTCACAAAATACATAACGTCACAAAAATAAATGACGTCAAAAAATACAAAACCTCACAAAAATAAATGATGTCACAAAATACATAACGTCACAAAATATATAACGTCACAAAAATAAATGACGTCACAAAAATTAAGTACGTCACAAAATACATAGCGTCACAAAAATAAATAACGTCACAAAATACATAACGTCACAAAATACATAACGTCACAAAAATAAATGACGTCACAAAATAAATAAAGTCACAAAAATAAATGACGTCACAAAATACATAACGTCACAAAAATTAATGACGTCACAAAATACATAACGTCACAAAAATAAATGACGTCACAAAATACACAACGTCACAAAAATAAATGACGTCACAAAATACATAACGTCATAAAATACATAACGTCACAAAAAATGACGTCACAAAATACATTACGTCAAAAAAATAAATGACGTTACAAAATACATAACGTCACAAAAATAAATGACGTCACAAAATACATAACGTCACAAAAATAAATGACGTCAGAAAATACATAACGTCACAAAAAAATGACGTCACAAAATACATAATGTCATAAAAATAAATGACGTCCCAAAATACATAACGTCAAAAAAAATGACGTCACAAAATACATAACGTCATAAAAATAAATGACGTCACAAAAATTAATTACTTCACAAAATACATAACGTCACAAAAATAAATGACGTCACAAAATACATAACGTCACAAAATATATTACGTCACAAAAATAAATGACGTCACAAAATACATAACGTCACAAAAATAAATAACGTCACAAAATACATAACGTCACAAAAATAAATGACGTCACAAAAATTAATTACGTCACAAATTACATAACGTCACAAAAATAAATGACGTCAAAAAATACAAAACCTCACAAAAATAAATGATGTCACAAAATACATAACGTCACAAAAATAAATGACGTCACAAAATACATAACGTCACAAAAATAAATGACGTCACAAAATACATAACGTCACAAAAATAAATGACGTCACAAAATACATAACGTCACAAAAATAAATGACGTCACAAAAATAAATAACGTCACAAAATACATAACGTCACAAAATACATAACGTCACAAAAATAAATGACGTCACAAAATACATAACGTCACAAAAATAAATGACGTCACAAAATACATAACGTCAAAAAAATAAATGACGTCACAAAATACATAACGTCACAAAAATAAATGACGTCACAAAATACATAACGTCACAAAAATAAATGACGTCACAATAATAAATGACGTCACAAAATACATAACGTCACAAAAATAAATGACGTCACAAAATACATAACGTTACAAAAATAAATGACGTCACAAAATACATAACGTCACAAAAATAAATGACGTCACAAAATACATAACGTCACAAAAAAAGACGTCACAAAATACATAACGTCACAAAAATGAATGACGTCACAAAATACATAACGTCACAAAAATAAATGACGTCACAAAATACATAACGTCATAAAATACATAACGTCACAAAAAATGACGTCACAAAATACATAACGTCAAATAAATAAATGACGTTACAAAATACATAACGTCACAAAAATAAATGACGTCACAAAATACATAACGTCACAAAAATAATTGACGTCAGAAAATACATAACGTCACAAAAAAAATGACGTCACAAAATACATAATGTCACAAAAATAAATGACGTCCCAAAATACATAACGTCACAAAAATAAATGACGTCACAAAATACATAACGTCACAAAAATAAATGACGTCAAAAAATACATAACGTCACAAAAATAAATGACGTCACAAACATAATGACGTCACAAAATACATATTGTAAGAAAAATAAATGACGTCACAAAATACATAACGTCACAAAAATAAATGACGTCACAAAATACATAACGTCAAAAAAAATGACGTCACAAAATACATAACGTCATAAAAATAAATGACGTCACAAAAATTAATTACTTCACAAAATACATAACGTCACAAAAATAAATGACGTCACAAAATACATAACGTCACAAAATATATTACGTCACAAAATAAAATGACGTCACAAAATAAATAAAGTCACAAAAATAAATGACGTCACAAAATGCATAACGTCACAAAAATAAATGATGTCACAAAATACATAACGTCACAAAAATAAATGACGTCATAAAATACATAACGTCACAAAAATAAATGACGTCACAAAAATTTATTACGTCACGAAAATAAATAACGTCACGAAATACATAACGTCACAAAATACATAGCGGCACAAAAATAAAAGACGTCACAAAGTACATAACGTCACAAAAATAAATGACGTCACAAAATACATAACGTCAAAAAAATAAATGACGTCAAAAAAATACATAACGTCACTAAAATAAATGACGTCACAAAATACATAACGTCACAAAAATAAATGACGTCACAAAATACATAACGTCACAAAAATAAATGACGTCACAAAATACATAACGTTACAAAAATAAATGAGGTCACAAAATACATAACGTCACAAAAATAAATGACGTCCAAAATACATAACGTCACAAAAAAATGACGTCACAAAATACATAACGTCACAAAAATAAATGACGTCAAAAAATACATAACATCACAAAAATAAATGACGTCACAAAATTAATTACGTCACAAAATACATAACGTCACAAAAATAAATGACGTCACAAAATATTTAACGACACAAAATTAAATGACGTCACAAAATAAATAAAGTCACAAAAATAAATGACGTCACAAAAATTAATTACGTCACAAAATGCATAACGTCACAAAAATAAATAACGTCACAAAATACATAACGTCACAAAAATAAATGACGTCACAAAATAAATAAAGTCACAAAAATAAATGACGTCACAAAATACATAACGTCAAAAAAACAAATGACGTTACAAAATACATAACATCACAAAAATAAATGACGTCACAAAATACATAACGTCACAAAAATAAATGACGTCACAAAATACAAAACGTCACAAAAACAAATGACGTCACAAAATACATAACGTCAAAAAAATAAATGACGTCTCAAAATACATAACGTCACAAAAATAAATAACGTCACAAAATACATAACGTCACAAAATACATAACGTCACAAAAATAAATGACGTCACAAAATAAATAAAGTCACAAAAATAAATGACGTCACAAAATACATAACGTCACAAAAATAAATGACGTCACAAAATACATAACGTCACAAAATTAATGACGTCACAAAAATTAATTACGTCACAAAATACATAACGTCACAAAAATTAATTACGTCAAAAAATACATAACCTCACAAAAATAAATGACGTCACAAAATACATAACGTCACAAAAATAAATGACGTCACAAAAATTAATTACGTCACAAAATACATAACGTCACAAAAATAAATGACGTCACAAAAATTAATTACGTCACAAAATACATAACGTCACAAAAATAAATGACGTCAAAAAATACATAACCTCACAAAAATAAATGATGTCACAAAATACATAACGTCACAAAAATAAATGACGTCACAAAATACATAACGTCTCAAAAATAAATGACGTCACAAAATACATAACGTCACAAAAATAAATGACGTCACAAAATACATAACGTCACAAAAATAAATGACGTCACAAAAATAAATAACGTCACAAAATGCATAACGTCACAAAATACATAACGGTAAAAAATAAATGACGTCACAAAATACATAACGTCACAAAAATAAATGACGTCACAAAATACATAACGTCACAAAAAATGACGTCACAAAATACATAACGTCACAAAAATAAATGACGTCACAAAATACATAACGTCACAAAAATAAATGACGTTACAAAAAACATAACGTCACAAAAATAAATGACGTCACAAAATACATAACGTCACAAAAATAAATGACGTCACAAAATACATAACGTCACAAAAATAAATGACGTCACAAAATACATAACGTCACAAAAACAAAAGACGTCACAAAATACATAACGTCACAAAAATAAATGACGTCACAAAATACATAACGTCACAAAAATAAATGACGTCACAAAAATTAATTACGTCACAAAATACATAACGTCACAAAATATATAACGTCACAAAAATAAATGAGGTCACAAAAATTTATTACGTCACAAAATACATAACGTCACAAAAATAAATAACGTCACAAAATACATAACGTCAAAAAATACATAACGTCAAAAAAATAAATGACGTCACAAAATAAATAAAGTCACAAAAATAAATGACGTCACAAAATACATAACGTCACAAAAATAAATGACGTCACAAAATACATAACGTCACAAAAAATGACGTCACAAAATACATAACGTCACAAAAATAAATGACGTCACAAAATACATAACGTCACAAAAATAAATGACGTTACAAAAAACATAACGTCACAAAAATAAATGACGTCACAAAATACATAACGTCACAAAAATAAATGACGTCACAAAATACATAACGTCACAAAAATAAATGACGTCACAATAATAAATGACGTCACAAAATACATAACGTCACAAAAATAAATGACGTCAAAAAATACATAACGTCACAAAAATAAATGACGTCACAAAATACATAACGTTACAAAAATAAATGACGTCACAAAATATTTAACGACACAAAATTAAATGACGTCACAAAATACATATTTCATAAAATACATAACGTCACAAAAATAAATGACGTCACAAAATACATAACGTCACAAAAATAAATGACGTCACAAAATACATAACGTCACAAATATAAATGACGTCACAATAATAAATGACGTCACAAAATACATAACGTCACAAAAATAAATGACGTCACAAAATACATAACGTCACAAAAATAAATGACGTCACAAAAAATAATTACGTCACAAAATACATAACGTCACAAAAATAAATGACGTCACAAAAACTAATTAGGTCACAAAATACATAACGTCACAAAAATAAATTACGTCACAAAATACATAACGTCACAAAATACATAACGTCACAAAAATAAATGACGTCACAAAATAAATAAAGTCACAAAAATAAATGACGTCACAAAATGCATAACGTCACAAAAATAAATGACGTCACGAAATACATAACGTTACAAAAATAAATGACGTCACAAAATATTTAACGACACAAAATTAAATGACGTCACAAAATACATATTTCATAAAATACATAACGTCACAAAAATAAATGACGTCACAAAATACATAACGTCACAAAAATAAATGACGTCACAAAATACATAACGTCACAAAAATAAATGACGTCACAAAATACATAAGGTCACAAAAACAAATGACGTCACAAAATACATAACGTCACAAAAATAAATGACGTCACAAAATACATAACGTCACAAAAATAAATGACGTCACAAAATTTAATTACGTCACAAAATACATAACGTCACAAAATATATAACGTCACAAAAATAAATGACGTCACAAGAATTAATTAAGTCACAAAATACATAACGTCACAAAAATAAATAACGTCACAAAATACATAACGTCACAAAATACATAACGTCACAAAAATAAATGACGTCACAAAATAAATAAAGTCACAAAAATAAATGACGTCACAAAATGCATAACGTCACAAAAATAAATGATGTCACAAAATACATAACGTCACAAAAATAAATGACGTCATAAAATACATAACGTCACAAAAATAAATGACGTCACAAAAATTTATTACGTCACGAAAATAAATAACGTCACAAAATACATAACGTCACAAAATACATAGCGGCACAAAAATAAAAGACGTCACAAAGTACATAACGTCACAAAAATAAATAACGTCAAAAAATACAAAACCTCACAAAAATAAATGATGTCACAAAATACATAACGTCACAAAAATAAATGACGTCACAAAATACATAACGTCACAAAAATAAATGACGTCACAAAATACATAACGTCACAAAAATAAATGACGTCACAAAATACATAACGTCACAAAAATAAATGATGTCACAAAAATAAATGACGTCACAAAATACATAACGTCACAAAAATAAATGACGTCACAAAATACATAACGTCACAAAAATAAATGACGTCACAAAATACATAACGTCACAAAAATAAATGACGTCACAATAATAAATGACGTCACAAAATACATAACGTCACAAAAATAAATGACGTCACAAAATACATAACGTCACAAAAATAAATGACGTCACAAAATACATAACGTCACAAAAATGACGTCACAAAATACATAACGTCACAAAAAAAAATGACCTCACAAAATACATAACGTCAAAAAAATAAATGACGTTACAAAAAACATAACGTCACAAAAATAAATGACGTCACAAAATACATAACGTCACAAAAATAAATGACGTCACAAAATACAAAACGTCACAAAAACAAATGACGTCACAAAATACATAACGTCAAAAAAATAAATGACGTCACAAAATACATAACGTCACAAAAATAAATAACGTCACAAAATACATAACGTCACAAAATACATAACGTCACAAAAATTAATGACGTCACAAAATAAATAAAGTCACAAAAATAAATGACGTCACAAAATACATAACGTCACAAAAATAAATGACGTCACAAAATACATAACGTCACAAAATTAATTACGTCACAAAATACATAACGTCACAAAAATTAATGACGTCACAAAATATTTAACGACACAAAATTAAATGACATCACAAAATAAATAAAGTCACAAAAATAAATGACGTCACAAACATTAATTACGTCACAAAATGCATAACGTCACAAAATATATAACGTCACAAAAATAAATGACGTCACAAAAATTAAGTACGTCACAAAATACATAGCGTCACAAAAATAAATAACGTCACAAAATACATAACGTCACAAAATACATAACGTCACAAAAATAAATGACGTCACAAAATAAATAAAGTCACAAAAATAAATGACGTCACAAAATACATAACGTCACAAAAATTAATGACGTCACAAAATACATAACGTCACAAAAATAAATGACGTCACAAAATACATAACGTCACAAAAATAAATGACGTCACAAAATACATAACGTCATAAAATACATAACGTCACAAAAAATGACGTCACAAAATACATAACGTCAAAAAATAAATGACGTTACAAAATACATAACGTCACAAAAATAAATGACGTCACGAAATACATAACGTCACAAAAATAAATGACGTCAGAAAATACATAACGTCACAAAAAAAAATGACGTCACAAAATACATAATGTCACAAAAATAAATGACGTCCCAAAATACATAACGTCAAAAAAATAAATGACGTCAAAAAATACATAACGTCACAAAAATAAATGACGTCAAAAAATACATAACGTCACAAAAATAAATGACGTCACAAACATAATGACGTCACAAAATACATATTGTCACAAAAATAAATGACGTCACAAAATACATAACGTCACAAAAATAAATGACGTTACAAAATACATAACGTCAAAAAAAAATGACGTCACAAAATACATAATAAATGACGTCACAAAATACATAACGTCACAAAAATAAATGACGTCACAAAATACATAACGTCACAAAAATAAATGACGTCACAAAATACATAACGTCACAAAAATAAATGACGTCACAATAATAAATGACGTCACAAAATACATAACGTCACAAAAATAAATGACGTCACAAAATACATAACGTCACAAAAATAAATGACGTCACAAAATACATAACGTCACAAAAATGACGTCACAAAATACATAACGTCACAAAAATAAATGACGTCACAAAATACATAACGTCAAAAAAATAAATGACGTTACAAAAAACATAACGTCACAAAAATAAATGACGTCACAAAATACATAACGTCACAAAAATAAATGACGTCACAAAATACAAAACGTCACAAAAACAAATGACGTCACAAAATACATAACGTCAAAAAAATAAATGACGTCACAAAATACATAACGTCACAAAAATAAATAACGTCACAAAATACATAACGTCACAAAATACATAACGTCACAAAAATTAATGACGTCACAAAATAAATAAAGTCACAAAAATAAATGACGTCACAAAATACATAACGTCACAGAAATAAATGACGTCACAAAATACATAACGTCACAAAATTAATTACGTCACAAAATACATAACGTCACAAAAATTAATGACGTCACAAAATATTTAACGACACAAAATTAAATGACATCACAAAATAAATAAAGTCACAAAAATAAATGACGTCACAAACATTAATTACGTCACAAAATGCATAACGTCACAAAATATATAACGTCACAAAAATAAATGACGTCACAAAAATTAAGTACGTCACAAAATACATAGCGTCACAAAAATAAATAACGTCACAAAATACATAACGTCACAAAATACATAACGTCACAAAAATAAATGACGTCACAAAATAAATAAAGTCACAAAAATAAATGACGTCACAAAATACATAACGTCACAAAAATTAATGACGTCACAAAATACATAACGTCACAAAAATAAATGACGTCACAAAATACATAACGTCACAAAAATAAATGACGTCACAAAATACATAACGTCATAAAATACATAACGTCACAAAAAATGACGTCACAAAATACATAACGTCAAAAAATAAATGACGTTACAAAATACATAACGTCACAAAAATAAATGACGTCACAAAATACATAACGTCACAAAAATAAATGACGTCAGAAAATACATAACGTCACAAAAAAAAATGACGTCACAAAATACATAATGTCACAAAAATAAATGACGTCCCAAAATACATAACGTCAAAAAAATAAATGACGTCACAAAATACATAACGTCACAAAAATAAATGACGTCAAAAAATACATAACGTCACAAAAATAAATGACGTCACAAACATAATGACGTCACAAAATACATATTGTCACAAAAATAAATGACGTCACAAAATACATAACGTCACAAAAATAAATGACGTCACAAAATACATAACGTCAAAAAAAAATGACGTCACAAAATACATAATAAATGACGTCACAAAATACATAACGTCAAAAAAAATGACGTCACAAAATACATAACGTCATTAAAATAAATGACGTCACAAAAATTAATTACTTCACAAAATACATAACGTCACAAAAATAAATGACGTCACAAAATACATAACGTCACAAAATATATTACGTCACAAAAATAAATGACGTCACAAAATACATAACGTCACAAAAATAAATAACGTCACAAAATACATAACGTCACAAAAATAAATGACGTCACAAAAATTAATTACGTCACAAAATACATAACGTCACAAAAATAAATGACGTCAAAAAATACAAAACCTCACACAAATAATAAATGTCACAAAATACATAACGTCACAAAAATAAATGACGTCACAAAATACATAACGTCACAAAAATAAATGACGTCACAAAATACATAACGTCACAAAAATAAATGACGTCACAAAATACATAACGTCACAAAATACATAACGTCACAAAAATAAATGACGTCACAAAATACATAACGTCACAAAAATAAATGACGTCACAAAATACATAACGTCACAAAAATAAATGACGTCACAAAATACATAACGTCACAAAAATAAATGACGTCACAAAAATAAATAACGTCACAAAATACATAACGTCACAAAATACATAACGTCACAAAATACATAACGTCACAAAAATAAATGACGTCACAAAATACATAACGTCACAAAAATAAATGACGTCACAAAATACATAACGTCAAAAAAATAAATGACGTCACAAAATACATAACGTCACAAAAATAAATGACGTCACAAAATACATAACGAAACAAAAATAAATGACGTCACAATAATAAATGACGTCACAAAATACATAACGTCACAAAAATAAATGACGTCACAAAATACATAACGTTACAAAAATAAATGACGTCACAAAATACATAACGTCACAAAAATAAATGACGTCACAAAATAAATAACGTCACAAAAAATGACGTCACAAAATACATAACGTCACAAAAATAAATTACGTCACAAAATAAATAACGTCACAAAAATAAATGACGTTACAAAAAACATAACGTCACAAAAATAAATGACGTCACAAAATACAAAACGTCACAAAAACAAATGACGTCACAAAATACATAACGTCAAAAAAATAAATGACGTCTCAAAATACATAACGTCACAAAAATAAATAACGTCACAAAATACATAACGTCACAAAATACATAACGTCACAAAAATAAATGACGTCACAAAATAAATAAAGTCACAAAAATAAATGACGTCACAAAATACATAACGTCACAAAAATAAATGACGTCACAAAATACATAACGTCACAAAATTAATGACGTCACAAAAATTAATTACGTCACAAAATACATAACGTCACAAAAATTAATTACGTCAAAAAATACATAACCTCACAAAAATAAATGACGTCACAAAATACATAACGTCACAAAAATAAATGACGTCACAAAAATTAATTACGTCACAAAATACATAACGTCACAAAAATAAATGACGTCACAAAAATTAATTACGTCACAAAATACATAACGTCACAAAAATAAATGACGTCAAAAAATACATAACCTCACAAAAATAAATGATGTCACAAAATACATAACGTCACAAAAATAAATGACGTCACAAAATACATAACGTCTCAAAAATAAATGACGTCACAAAATACATAACGTCACAAAAATAAATGACGTCTCAAAATACATAACGTCACAAAAATAAATAACGTCACAAAATACATAACGTCACAAAATACATAACGTCACAAAAATAAATGACGTCACAAAATAAATAAAGTCACAAAAATAAATGACGTCACAAAATACATAACGTCACAAAAATAAATGACGTCACAAAATACATAACGTCACAAAATTAATGACGTCACAAAAATTAATTACGTCACAAAATACATAACGTCACAAAAATTAATTACGTCAAAAAATACATAACCTCACAAAAATAAATGACGTCACAAAATACATAACGTCACAAAAATAAATGACGTCACAAAAATTAATTACGTCACAAAATACATAACGTCACAAAAATAAATGACGTCACAAAAATTAATTACGTCACAAAATACATAACGTCACAAAAATAAATGACGTCAAAAAATACATAACCTCACAAAAATAAATGATGTCACAAAATACATAACGTCACAAAAATAAATGACGTCACAAAATACATAACGTCTCAAAAATAAATGACGTCACAAAATACATAACGTCACAAAAATAAATGACGTCACAAAATACATAACGTCACAAAAATAAATGACGTCACAAAAATAAATAACGTCACAAAATGCATAACGTCACAAAATACATAACGGTAAAAAATAAATGACGTCACAAAATAAATGACGTCACAAAATACATAACGTCACAAAAATAAATGACGTCACAAAATACATAACGTCACAAAAAATGACGTCACAAAATACATAACGTCACAAAAATAAATGACGTCACAAAATACATAACGTCACAAAAATAAATGACGTCACAAAATACATAACGTCACAAAAACAAAAGACGTCACAAAATACATAACGTCACAAAAATAAATGACGTCACAAAATACATAACGTCACAAAAATAAATGACGTCACAAAAATTAATTACGTCACAAAATACATAACGTCACAAAATATATAACGTCACAAAAATAAATGAGGTCACAAAAATTAATTACGTCACAAAATACATAACGTCACAAAAATAAATAACGTCACAAAATACATAACGTCAAAAAATACATAACGTCAAAAAAATAAATGACGTCACAAAATAAATAAAGTCACAAAAATAAATGACGTCACAAAATACATAACGTCACAAAAATAAATGACGTCAAAAAATACATAACGTCACAAAAAATGACGTCACAAAATACATAACGTCACAAAAATAAATGACGTCACAAAATACATAACGTCACAAAAATAATTGACGTTACAAAAAACATAACGTCACAAAAATAAATGACGTCACAAAATACATAACGTCACAAAAATAAATGACGTCACAAAATACATAACGTCACAAAAATAAATGACGTCACAATAATAAATGACGTCAAAAAATACATAACGTCACAAAAATAAATGACGTCAAAAAATACATAACGTCACAAAAATAAATGACGTCACAAAATACATAACGTTACAAAAATAAATGACGTCACAAAATATTTAACGACACAAAATTAAATGACGTCACAAAATACATATTTCATAAAATACATAACGTCACAAAAATAAATGAAGTCACAAAATACATAACGTCACAAAAATAAATGACGTCACAAAATACATAACGTCACAAATATAAATGACGTCACAATAATAAATGACGTCACAAAATACATAACGTCACAAAAATAAATGACGTCACAAAATACATAACGTCACAAAAATAAATGACGTCACAAAAAATAATTACGTCACAAAATACATAACGTCACAAAAATAAATGACGTCACAAAAACTAATTAGGTCACAAAATACATAACGTCACAAAAATAAATAACGTCACAAAATACATAACGTCACAAAATACATAACGTCACAAAAATAAATGACGTCACAAAATAAATAAAGTCACAAAAATAAATGACGTCACAAAATGCATAACGTCACAAAAATAAATGACGTCACGAAATACATAACGTTACAAAAATAAATGACGTCACAAAATATTTAACGACACAAAATTAAATGACGTCACAAAATACATATTTCATAAAATACATAACGTCACAAAAATAAATGACGTCACAAAATACATAACGTCACAAAAATAAATGACGTCACAAAATACATAACGTCACAAAAATAAATGACGTCACAAAATACATAAGGTCACAAAAACAAATGACGTCACAAAATACATAACGTCACAAAAATAAATGACGTCACAAAATACATAACGTCACAAAAATAAATGACGTCACAAAATTTAATTACGTCACAAAATACATAACGTCACAAAATATATAACGTCACAAAAATAAATGACGTCACAAGAATTAATTAAGTCACAAAATACATAACGTCACAAAAATAAATAGCGTCACTAAATACATAACGTCACAAAATACATAACGTCACAAAAATAAATGACGTCACAAAATAAATAAAGTCACAAAAATAAATGACATCACAAAATGCATAACGTCACAAAAATAAATGATGTCACAAAATACATAACGTCACAAAAATAAATGACGTCATAAAATACATAACGTCACAAAAATAAATGACGTCACAGAAATTTATTACGTCACGAAAATAAATAACGTCACAAAATACATAACGTCACAAAATACATAGCGGCACAAAAATAAAAGACGTCACAAAGTACATAACGTCACAAAAATAAATGACGTCACAAAATACATAACGTCAAAAAAATAAATGACGTCAAAAAAATACATAACGTCACAAAAATAAATGACGTCACAAAATACATAACGTCACAAAAATACATAACGTTACAAAAATAAATGACGTCACAAAATACATAACGTCACAAAAATAAATGACGTCCAAAATACATAACGTCACAAAAAAATGACGTCACAAAATACATAACGTCACAAAAATAAATGACGTCAAAAAATACATAACGTCACAAAAATAAATGACGTCACAAAATTAATTACGTCACAAAATACATAACGTCACAAAAATAAATGACGTCACAAAATATTTAACGACACAAAATTAATTGACGTCACAAAATAAATAAAGTCACAAAAATAAATGACGTCACAAAATTAATTACGTCACAAAGTACATAACGTCACAAAAATAAATGACGTCACAAAATACATAACGTCACAAAAATAAATGACGTCACAAAATACATAACGTCACAAAAATAAATGACGTCACAAAATACATAACGTCACAAAAATAAATGACGTCACAAAAATAAATAACGTCACAAAATGCATAACGTCACAAAATACATAACGGTAAAAAATAAATGACGTCACAAAATACATAACGTCACAAAAATAAATGACGTCACAAAATACATAACGTCACAAAAAATGACGTCACAAAATACATAACGTCACAAAAATAAATGACGTCACAAAATACATAACGTCACAAAAATAAATGACGTTACAAAAAACATAACGTCACAAAAATAAATGACGTCACAAAATACATAACGTCACAAAAATAAATGACGTCACAAAATACATAACGTCACAAAAATAAATGACGTCACAAAATACATAACGTCACAAAAACAAAAGACGTCACAAAATACATAACGTCACAAAAATAAATGACGTCACAAAATACATAACGTCACAAAAATAAATGACGTCACAAAAATTAATTACGTCACAAAATACATAACGTCACAAAATATATAACGTCACAAAAATAAATGAGGTCACAAAAATTAATTACGTCACAAAATACATAACGTCACAAAAATAAATAACGTCAGAAAATACATAACGTCAAAAAATACATAACGTCAAAAAAATAAATGACGTCACAAAATAAATAAAGTCACAAAAATAAATGACGTCACAAAATACATAACGTCACAAAAATAAATGACGTCACAAAATACATAACGTCACAAAAAATGACGTCACAAAATACATAACGTCACAAAAATAAATGACGTCACAAAATACATAACGTCACAAAAATAAATGACGTCACAATAATAAATGACGTCACAAAATACATAACGTCACAAAAATAAATGACGTCAAAAAATACATAACGTCACAAAAATAAATGACGTCACAAAATACATAACGTTACAAAAATAAATGACGTCACAAAATATTTAACGACACAAAATTAAATGACGTCACAAAATACATATTTCATAAAATACATAACGTCACAAAAATAAATGACGTCACAAAATACATAACGTCACAAAAATAAATGACGTCACAAAATACATAACGTCACAAATATAAATGACGTCACAATAATAAATGACGTCACAAAATACATAACGTCAAAAAAATAAATGACGTCACAAAATACATAACGTCACAAAAATAAATGACGTCACAAAAATTAATTACGTCACAAAATACATAACGTCACAAAAATAAATGACGTCACAAAAACTAATTAGGTCACAAAATACATAACGTCACAAAAATAAATAACTTCACAAAATACATAACGTCACAAAATACATAACGTCACAAAAATAAATGACGTCACAAAATAAATAAAGTCACAAAAATAAATGACGTCACAAAATGCATAACGTCACAAAAATAAATGACGTCACGAAATACATAACGTTACAAAAATAAATGACGTCACAAAATATTTAACGACACAAAATTAAATGACGTCACAAAATACATATTTCATAAAATACATAACGTCACAAAAATAAATGACGTCACAAAATACATAACGTCACAAAAATAAATGACGTCACAAAATACATAACGTCACAAAAATAAATGACGTCACAAAATACATAAGGTCACAAAAACAAATGACGTCACAAAATACATAACGTCACAAAAATAAATGACGTCACAAAATACATAACGTCACAAAAATAAATGACGTCACAAAATTTAATTACGTCACAAAATACATAACGTCACAAAATATATAACGTCACAAAAATAAATGACGTCACAAGAATTAATTAAGTCACAAAATACATAACGTCACAAAAATAAATAACGTCACAAAATACATAACGTCACAAAATACATAACGTCACAAAAATAAATGACGTCACAAAATAAATAAAATCACAAAAATAAATGACGTCACAAAATGCATAACGTCACAAAAATAAATGATGTCACAAAATACATAACGTCACAAAAATAAATGACGTCATAAAATACATAACGTCACAAAAATAAATGACGTCACAAAAATTTATTACGTCACGAAAATAAATAACGTCACAAAATACATAACGTCACAAAATACATAGCGGCACAAAAATAAAAGACGTCACAAAGTACATAACGTCACAAAAATAAATGACGTCACAAAATACATAACGTCAAAAAAATAAATGACGTCAAAAAAATACATAACGTCACAAAAATAAATGACGTCACAAAATACATAACGTCACAAAAATAAATGACGTCACAATAATAAATGACGTCACAAAATACATAACGTCACAAAAATAAATGACGTCACAAAATACATAACGTTACAAAAATAAATGACGTCACAAAATACATAACGTCACAAAAATAAATGACGTCCAAAATACATAACGTCACAAAAAAATGACGTCACAAAATACATAACGTCACAAAAATAAATGACGTCAAAAAATACATAACGTCACAAAAATAAATGACG
Source organism: Flexamia atlantica (assembly GCA_035578135.1). Classification (NCBI taxonomy): domain Eukaryota; kingdom Metazoa; phylum Arthropoda; class Insecta; order Hemiptera; family Cicadellidae; genus Flexamia; species Flexamia atlantica. The sequence goes on from JAQJVK010000061.1 coordinate 1,625,679, forward strand.
TCACAAAATTAATTACGTCACAAAATACATAACGTCACAAAAATAAATGACGTCACAAAATATTTAACGACACAAAATTAATTGACGTCACAAAATAAATAAAGTCACAAAAATAAATGACGTCACAAAAATTAATTACGTCACAAAATGCATAACGTCACAAAATATATAACGTCACAAAAATAAATGACGTCACAAAAATTAAGTACGTCACAAAATACATAGCGTCACAAAAATAAATGACGTCACAAAATACATAACGTCACAGAAATAAATGACGTCACAAAATACATAACGTCATAAAATACATAACGTCACAAAAAATGACGTCACAAAATACATAACGTCAACAAAATAAATGACGTTACAAAATACATAACGTCACAAAAATAAATGACGTCACAAAATACATAACGTCACAAAAATAAATGACGTCACAAAATAAATAACGTCACAAAAAAATGACGTCACAAAATACATAATGTCACAAAAATAAATGACGTCCCAAAATAAATAACGTCACAAAAATAAATGACGTCACAAAATACATAACGTCACAAAAATAAATGACGTCACAAAATACATAACGTCACAAAAATAAATGACGTCACAAACATAATGACGTCACAAAATACATATTGTCACAAAAATAAATGACGTCACAAAATACAAAACGTCACAAAAATAAATGACGTCACAAAATACATAACGTCAAAAAAAATGACGTCACAAAATACATAACGTCATAAAAATAAATTACGTCACAAAAATTAATTACTTCACAAAATACATAACGTCACAAAAATAAATGACGTCACAAAATACATAACGTCACAAAAAAATGACGTCACAAAATACATAATGTCACAAAAATAAATGACGTCCCAAAATACATAACGTCACAAAAATAAATGACGTCAAAAAAATACATAACGTCACAAAAATAAATGACGTCACAAAATACATAACGTCACAAAAATACATAACGTTACAAAAATAAATGACGTCACAAAATACATAACGTCACAAAAATAAATGACGTCCAAAATACATAACGTCACAAAAAAATGACGTCACAAAATACATAACGTCACAAAAATAAATGACGTCACAAAATTAATTACGTCACAAAATACATAACGTCACAAAAATAAATGACGTCACAAAATATTTAACGACACAAAATTAATTGACGTCACAAAATAAATAAAGTCACAAAAATAAATGACGTCACAAAATTAATTACGTCACAAAGTACATAACGTCACAAAAATAAATGACGTCACAAAATACATAACGTCACAAAAATAAATGACGTCACAAAATACATAACGTCACAAAAATAAATGACGTCACAAAATACATAACGTCACAAAAATAAATGACGTCACAAAAATAAATAACGTCACAAAATGCATAACGTCACAAAATACATAACGGTAAAAAATAAATGACGTCACAAAATACATAACGTCACAAAAATAAATGACGTCACAAAATACATAACGTCACAAAAAATGACGTCACAAAATACATAACGTCACAAAAATAAATGACGTCACAAAATACATAACGTCACAAAAATAAATGACGTTACAAAAAACATAACGTCACAAAAATAAATGACGTCACAAAATACATAACGTCACAAAAATAAATGACGTCACAAAATACATAACGTCACAAAAATAAATGACGTCACAAAATAACTAACGTCACAAAAACAAAAGACGTCACAAAATACATAACGTCACAAAAATAAATGACGTCACAAAATACATAACGTCACAAAAATAAATGACGTCACAAAAATTAATTACGTCACAAAATACATAACGTCACAAAATATATAACGTCACAAAAATAAATGAGGTCACAAAAATTAATTACGTCACAAAATACATAACGTCACAAAAATAAATAACGTCACAAAATACATAACGTCAAAAAATACATAACGTCAAAAAAATAAATGACGTCACAAAATAAATAAAGTCACAAAAATAAATGACGTCACAAAATACATAACGTCACAAAAATAAATGACGTCACAAAATACATAACGTCACAAAAAATGACGTCACAAAATACATAACGTCACAAAAATAAATGACGTCACAAAATACATAACGTCACAAAAATAAATGACGTCACAATAATAAATGACGTCACAAAATACATAACGTCACAAAAATAAATGACGTCAAAAAATACATAACGTCACAAAAATAAATGACGTCACAAAATACATAACGTTACAAAAATAAATGACGTCACAAAATATTTAACGACACAAAATTAAATGACGTCACAAAATACATATTTCATAAAATACATAACGTCACAAAAATAAATGACGTCACAAAATACATAACGTCACAAAAATAAATGACGTCACAAAATACATAACGTCACAAATATAAATGACGTCACAATAATAAATGACGTCACAAAATACATAACGTCAAAAAAATAAATGACGTCACAAAATACATAACGTCACAAAAATAAATGACGTCACAAAAATTAATTACGTCACAAAATACATAACGTCACAAAAATAAATGACGTCACAAAAACTAATTAGGTCACAAAATACATAACGTCACAAAAATAAATGACGTCACAAAATACATAACGTTACAAAAATAAATGACGTCACAAAATACATAACGTCACAAAAATAAATGACGTCCAAAATACATAACGTCACAAAAAAATGACGTCACAAAATACATAACGTCACAAAAATAAATGACGTCAAAAAATACATAGCGTCACAAAAATAAATGACGTCACAAAACTAATTACGTCACAAAATACATAACGTCACAAAAATAAATGACGTCACAAAATATTTAACGACACAAAATTAATTGACGTCACAAAATAAATAAAGTCACAAAAATAAATGACGTCACAAAAATTAATTACGTCACAAAATGCATAACGTCACAAAATATATAACGTCACAAAAATAAATGACGTCACAAAAATTAAGTACGTCACAAAATACATAGCGTCACAAAAATAAATGACGTCACAAAATACATAACGTCAACAAAATAAATGACGTTACAAAATACATAACGTCACAAAAATAAATGACGTCACAAAATACATAACGTCACAAAAATAAATGACGTCACAAAATAAATAACGTCACAAAAAAATGACGTCACAAAATACATAATGTCACAAAAATAAATGACGTCCCAAAATAAATAACGTCACAAAAATAAATGACGTCACAAAATACATAACGTCACAAAAATAAATGACGTCACAAAATACATAACGTCACAAAAATAAATGACGTCACAAACATAATGACGTCACAAAATACATATTGTCACAAAAATAAATGACGTCACAAAATACAAAACGTCACAAAAATAAATGACGTCACAAAATACATAACGTCAAAAAAAATGACGTCACAAAATACATAACGTCATAAAAATAAATTACGTCACAAAAATTAATTACTTCACAAAATACATAACGTCACAAAAATAAATGACGTCACAAAATACATAACGTCACAAAAAAATGACGTCACAAAATACATAATGTCACAAAAATAAATGACGTCCCAAAATACATAACGTCACAAAAATAAATGACGTCACAAAATACATAACGTCACAAAAAATGACGTCACAAAATACATAACGTCACAAAAATAAATGACGTCATAAAATACATAACGTCACAAAAATAAATGACGTCACAAAAATTTATTACGTCACGAAAATAAATAACGTCACAAAATACATAACGTCACAAAATACATAGCGGCACAAAAATAAAAGACGTCACAAAGTACATAACGTCACAAAAATAAATGACGTCACAAAATACATAACGTCAAAAAAATAAATGACGTCAAAAAAATACATAACGTCACAAAAATAAATGACGTCACAAAATACATAACGTCACAAAAATAAATGACGTCACAATAATAAATGACGTCACAAAATACATAACGTCACAAAAAACATAACGTCACAAAAATAAATGACGTCACAAAATACATAACGTCACAAAAATAAATGACGTCACAATAATAAATGACGTCACAAAATACATAACGTCACAAAAATAAATGACGTCAAAAAATACATAACGTCACAAAAATAAATGACGTCATAAAATACATAACGTTACAAAAATAAATGACGTCACAAAATATTTAACGACACAAAATTAAATGACGTCACAAAATACATATTTCATAAAATACATAACGTCACAAAAATAAATGACGTCACAAAATACATAACGTCACAAAAATAAATGACGTCACAAAATACATAACGTCACAAATATAAATGACGTCACAATAATAAATGACGTCACAAAATACATAACGTCACAAAAATAAATGACGTCACAAAATACATAACGTCACAAAAATAAATGACGTCACAAAAATTAATTACGTCACAAAATACATAACGTCACAAAAATAAATGACGTCACAAAAACTAATTAGGTCACAAAATACATAACGTCACAAAAATAAATAACGTCACAAAATACATAACGTCACAAAATACATAACGTCACAAAAATAAATGACGTCACAAAATAAATAAAGTCACAAAAATAAATGACGTCACAAAATGCATAACGTCACAAAAATAAATGACGTCACGAAATACATAACGTTACAAAAATAAATGACGTCACAAAATATTTAACGACACAAAATTAAATGACGTCACAAAATACATATTTCATAAAATACATAACGTCACAAAAATAAATGACGTCACAAAATACATAACGTCACAAAAATAAATGACGTCACAAAATACATAACGTCACAAAAATAAATGACGTCACAAAATACATAAGGTCACAAAAACAAATGACGTCACAAAATACATAACGTCACAAAAATAAATGACGTCACAAAATACATAACGTCACAAAAATAAATGACGTCACAAAATTTAATTACGTCACAAAAATACATAACGTCACAAAATATATAACGTCACAAAAATAAATGACGTCACAAGAATTAATTAAGTCACAAAATACATAACGTCACAAAAATAAATAACGTCACAAAATACATAACGTCACAAAATACATAACGTTACAAAAATAAATGACGTCACAAAATAAATAAAGTCACAAAAATAAATGACGTCACAAAATGCATAACGTCACAAAAATAAATGATGTCACAAAATACATAACGTCACAAAAATAAATGACGTCATAAAATACATAACGTCACAAAAATAAATGACGTCACAAAAATTTATTACGTCACGAAAATAAATAACGTCACAAAATACATAACGTCACAAAAAACATAGCGGCACAAAAATAAAAGACGTCACAAAGTACATAACGTCACAAAAATAAATGACGTCACAAAATACATAACGTCAAAAAAATAAATGACGTCAAAAAAATACATAACGTCACAAAAATAAATGACGTCACAAAATACATAACGTCACAAAAATAAATGACGTCACAATAATAAATGACGTCACAAAATACATAACGTCACAGAAATAAATGACGTCACAAAATACATAACGTCATAAAATACATAACGTCACAAAAAATGACGTCACAAAATACATAACGTCAAAAAAATAAATGACGTTACAAAATACATAACGTCACAAAAATAAATGACGTCACAAAAATTAATTACGTCACAAAATACATAACGTCACAAAATATAAAACGTCACAAAAATAAATGAGGTCACAAAAATTAATTACGTCACAAAATACATAACGTCACAAAAATAAATAACGTCACAAAATACATAACGTCACAAAAATAAATGACGTCACAAAATACATAACGTCACAAAAATAAATGACGTCACAAAATACATAACGTCACAAAAATAAATGACGTCACAAAATACATAACGTCACAAAAACAAAAGACGTCACAAAATACATAACGTCACAAAATAAATGACGTCACAAAATGCATAACGTCACAAAATACATAACGGTAAAAAATAAATGACGTCACAAAATACATAACGTCACAAAAATAAATGACGTCACAAAATACATAACGTCACAAAAAATGACGTCACAAAATACATAACGTCACAAAAATAAATGACGTCACAAAATACATAACGTCACAAAAATAAATGACGTTACAAAAAACATAACGTCACAAAAATAAATGACGTCACAAAATACATAACGTCACAAAAATAAATGACGTCACAAAATACATAACGTCACAAAAATAAATGACGTCACAAAATACATAACGTCACAAAAACAAAAGACGTCACAAAATACATAACGTCACAAAAATAAATGACGTCACAAAATACATAACGTCACAAAAATAAATGACGTCACAAAAATTAATTACGTCACAAAATACATAACGTCACAAAATATATAACGTCACAAAAATAAAAGAGGTCACAAAAATTAATTACGTCACAAAATACATAACGTCACAAAAATAAATAACGTCACAAAATACATAACGTCAAAAAATACATAACGTCAAAAAAATAAATGACGTCACAAAATAAATAAAGTCACAAAAATAAATGACGTCACAAAATACATAACGTCACAAAAATATATGACGTCACAAAATACATAACGTCACAAAAAATGACGTCACAAAATACATAACGTCACAAAAATAAATGACGTCACAAAATACATAACGTCACAAAAATAATTGACGTTACAAAAAACATAACGTCACAAAAATAAATGACGTCACAAAATACATAACGTCACAAAAATAAATGACGTCACAAAATACATAACGTCACAAAAATAAATGACGTCACAATAATAAATGACGTCACAAAATACATAACGTCACAAAAATAAATGACGTCAAAAAATACATAACGTCACAAAAATAAATGACGTCACAAAATACATAACGTTACAAAAATAAATGACGTCACAAAATATTTAACGACACAAAATTAAATGACGTCACAAAATACATATTTCATAAAATACATAACGTCACAAAAATAAATGACGTCACAAAATACATAACGTCACAAAAATAAATGACGTCACAAAATACATAACGTCACAAATATAAATGACGTCACAATAATAAATGACGTCACAAAATACATAACGTCACAAAAATAAATGACGTCACAAAATACATAACGTCACAAAAATAAATGACGTCACAAAAAATAATTACGTCACAAAATACATAACGTCACAAAAATAAATGACGTCACAAAAACTAATTAGGTCACAAAATACATAATGTCACAAAAATAAATAACGTCACAAAATACATAACGTCACAAAATACATAACGTCACAAAAATAAATGACGTCACAAAATAAATAAAGTCACAAAAATAAATGACGTCACAAAATGCATAACGTCACAAAAATAAATGACGTCACGAAATACATAACGTTAGAAAAATAAATGACGTCACAAAATATTTAACGACACAAAATTAAATGACGTCACAAAATACATATTTCATAAAATACATAACGTCACAAAAATAAATGACGTCACAAAATACATAACGTCACAAAAATAAATGACGTCACAAAATACATAACGTCACAAAAATAAATGACGTCACAAAATACATAAGGTTACAAAAACAAATGACGTCACAAAATACATAACGTCACAAAAATAAATGACGTCACAAAATACATAACGTCACAAAAATAAATGACGTCACAAAATTTAATTACGTCACAAAATACATAACGTCACAAAATATATAACGTCACAAAAATAAATGACGTCACAAGAATTAATTAAGTCACAAAATACATAACGTCACAAAAATAAATAACGTCACAAAATACATAACGTCACAAAATACATAACGTCACAAAAATAAATGACGTCACAAAATAAATAAAGTCACAAAAATAAATGACGTCACAAAATGCATAACGTCACAAAAATAAATGATGTCACAAAATACATAACGTCACAAAAATAAATGACGTCACAAAGTACATAACGTCACAAAAATAAATGACGTCACAAAATACATAACGTCACAAAAATAAATGACGTCAAAAAATACATAACGTCACAAAAATAAATGACGTCACAAAATTAATTACGTCACAAAATACATAGCGGCACAAAAATAAAAGACGTCACAAAGTACATAACGTCACAAAAATAAATGACGTCACAAAATACATAACGTCAAAAAAATAAATGACGTCAAAAAAATACATAACGTCACAAAAATAAATGACGTCACAAAATACATAACGTCACAAAAATAAATGACGTCACAATAATAAATGACGTCACAAAATACATAACGTCACAAAAATAAATGACGTCACAAAATACATAACGTTACAAAAATAAATGACGTCACAAAATACATAACGTCACAAAAATAAATGACGTCCAAAATACATAACGTCACAAAAAAATGACGTCACAAAATACATAACGTCACAAAAATAAATGACGTCAAAAAATACATAACGTCACAAAAATAAATGACGTCACAAAATTAATTACGTCACAAAATACATAACGTCACAAAAATAAATGACGTCACAAAATATTTAACGACACAAAATTAATTGACGTCACAAAATAAATAAAGTCACAAAAATAAATGACGTCACAAAATTAATTACGTCACAAAGTACATAACGTCACAAAAATAAATGACGTCACAAAATACATAACGTCACAAAAATAAATGACGTCAAAAAATACATAACGTCACAAAAATAAATGACGTCACAAAATTAATTACGTCACAAAATACATAACGTCACAAAAATAAATGACGTCACAAAATATTTAACGACACAAAATTAATTGACGTCACAAAATAAATAAAGTCACAAAAATAAATGACGTCACAAAATTAATTACGTCACAAAGTACATAACGTCACAAAAATAAATGACGTCACAAAATACATAACGTCACAAAAATAAATGACGTCACAATAATAAATGACGTCACAAAATACATAACGTCACAAAATTAAATGACGTCACAAAATACATATTTCATAAAATACATAACGTCACAAAAATAAATGACGTCACAAAATACATAACGTCACAAAAATAAATGACGTCACAAAATACATAACGTCACAAATATAAATGACGTCACAATAATAAATGACGTCACAAAATACATAACGTCACAAAAATAAATGACGTCACAAAATACATAACGTCACAAAAATAAATGACGTCACAAAAAATAATTACGTCACAAAATACATAACGTCACAAAAATAAATGACGTCACAAAAACTAATTAGGTCACAAAATACATAATGTCACAAAAATAAATAACGTCACAAAATACATAACGTCACAAAATACATAACGTCACAAAAATAAATGACGTCACAAAATAAATAAAGTCACAAAAATAAATGACGTCACAAAATGCATAACGTCACAAAAATAAATGACGTCACGAAATACATAACGTTAGAAAAATAAATGACGTCACAAAATATTTAACGACACAAAATTAAATGACGTCACAAAATACATATTTCATAAAATACATAACGTCACAAAAATAAATGACGTCACAAAATACATAACGTCACAAAAATAAATGACGTCACAAAATACATAACGTCACAAAAATAAATGACGTCACAAAATACATAAGGTTACAAAAACAAATGACGTCACAAAATACATAACGTCACAAAAATAAATGACGTCACAAAATACATAACGTCACAAAAATAAATGACGTCACAAAATTTAATTACGTCACAAAATACATAACGTCACAAAATATATAACGTCACAAAAATAAATGACGTCACAAGAATTAATTAAGTCACAAAATACATAACGTCACAAAAATAAATAACGTCACAAAATACATAACGTCACAAAATACATAACGTCACAAAAATAAATGACGTCACAAAATAAATAAAGTCACAAAAATAAATGACGTCACAAAATGCATAACGTCACAAAAATAAATGATGTCACAAAATACATAACGTCACAAAAATAAATGACGTCACAAAGTACATAACGTCACAAAAATAAATGACGTCACAAAATACATAACGTCACAAAAATAAATGACGTCAAAAAATACATAACGTCACAAAAATAAATGACGTCACAAAATTAATTACGTCACAAAATACATAGCGGCACAAAAATAAAAGACGTCACAAAGTACATAACGTCACAAAAATAAATGACGTCACAAAATACATAACGTCAAAAAAATAAATGACGTCAAAAAAATACATAACGTCACAAAAATAAATGACGTCACAAAATACATAACGTCACAAAAATAAATGACGTCACAATAATAAATGACGTCACAAAATACATAACGTCACAAAAATAAATGACGTCACAAAATACATAACGTTACAAAAATAAATGACGTCACAAAATACATAACGTCACAAAAATAAATGACGTCCAAAATACATAACGTCACAAAAAAATGACGTCACAAAATACATAACGTCACAAAAATAAATGACGTCAAAAAATACATAACGTCACAAAAATAAATGACGTCACAAAATTAATTACGTCACAAAATACATAACGTCACAAAAATAAATGACGTCACAAAATATTTAACGACACAAAATTAATTGACGTCACAAAATAAATAAAGTCACAAAAATAAATGACGTCACAAAATTAATTACGTCACAAAGTACATAACGTCACAAAAATAAATGACGTCACAAAATACATAACGTCACAAAAATAAATGACGTCACAAAATACATAACGTCACAAAAATAAATGACGTCACAAAATACATAACGTCACAAAAATAAATGACGTCACAAAAATAAATAACGTCACAAAATGCATAACGTCACAAAATACATAACGGTAAAAAATAAATGACGTCACAAAATACATAACGTCACAAAAATAAATGACGTCACAAAATACATAACGTCACAAAAAATGACGTCACAAAATACATAACGTCACAAAAATAAATGACGTCACAAAATACATAACGTCACAAAAATAAATGACGTTACAAAAAACATAACGTCACAAAAATAAATGACGTCACAAAATACATAACGTCACAAAAATAAATGACGTCACAAAATACATAACGTCACAAAAATAAATGACGTCACAAAATACATAACGTCACAAAAACAAAAGACGTCACAAAATACATAACGTCACAAAAATAAATGACGTCACAAAATACATAACGTCACAAAAATAAATGACGTCACAAAAATTAATTACGTCACAAAATACATAACGTCACAAAATATATAACGTCACAAAAATAAATGAGGTCACAAAAATTAATTACGTCACAAAATACATAACGTCACAAAAATAAATAACGTCACAAAATACATAACGTCAAAAAATACATAACGTCAAAAAAATAAATGACGTCACAAAATAAATAAAGTCACAAAAATAAATGACGTCACAAAATACATAACGTCACAAAAATAAATGACGTCACAAAATACATAACGTCACAAAAAATGACGTCACAAAATACATAACGTCACAAAAATAAATGACGTCACAAAATACATAACGTCACAAAAATAAATGACGTCACAATAATAAATGACGTCACAAAATACATAACGTCACAAAAATAAATGACGTCAAAAAATACATAACGTCACAAAAATAAATGACGTCACAAAATACATAACGTTACAAAAATAAATGACGTCACAAAATATTTAACGACACAAAATTAAATGACGTCACAAAATACATATTTCATAAAATACATAACGTCACAAAAATAAATGACGTCACAAAATACATAACGTCACAAAAATAAATGACGTCACAAAATACATAACGTCACAAATATAAATGACGTCACAATAATAAATGACGTCACAAAATACATAACGTCAAAAAAATAAATGACGTCACAAAATACATAACGTCACAAAAATAAATGACGTCACAAAAATTAATTACGTCACAAAATACATAACGTCACAAAAATAAATGACGTCACAAAAACTAATTAGGTCACAAAATACATAACGTCACAAAAATAAATAACGTCACAAAATACATAACGTCACAAAATACATAACGTCACAAAAATAAATGACGTCACAAAATAAATAAAGTCACAAAAATAAATGACGTCACAAAATGCATAACGTCACAAAAATAAATGACGTCACGAAATACATAACGTTACAAAAATAAATGACGTCACAAAATATTTAACGACACAAAATTAAATGAAGTCACAAAATACATATTTCATAAAATACATAACGTCACAAAAATAAATGACGGCACAAAATACATAACGTCACAAAAATAAATGACGTCACAAAATACATAACGTCACAAAAATAAATGACGTCACAAAATACATAAGGTCACAAAAACAAATGACGTCACAAAATACATAACGTCACAAAAATAAATGACGTCACAAAATACATAACGTCACAAAAATAAATGACGTCACAAAATTTAATTACGTCACAAAATACATAACGTCACAAAATATATAACGTCACAAAAATAAATGACGTCACAAGAATTAATTAAGTCACAAAATACATAACGTCACAAAAATAAATAACGTCACAAAATACATAACGTCACAAAATACATAACGTCACAAAAATAAATGACGTCACAAAATAAATAAAGTCACAAAAATAAATGACGTCACAAAATGCATAACGTCACAAAAATAAATGATGTCACAAAATACATAACGTCACAAAAATAAATGACTTCATAAAATACATAACGTCACAAAAATAAATGACGTCACAAAAATTTATTACGTCACGAAAATAAATAACGTCACAAAATACATAACGTCACAAAATACATAGCGGCACAAAAATAAAAGACGTCACAAAGTACATAACGTCACAAAAATAAATGACGTCACAAAATACATAACGTCAAAAAAATAAATGACGTCAAAAAAATACATAACGTCACAAAAATAAATGACGTCACAAAATACATAACGTCACAAAAATAAATGACGTCACAATAATAAATGACGTCACAAAATACATAACGTCACAAAAATAAATGACGTCACAAAATACATAACGTTACAAAAATAAATGACGTCACAAAATACATAACGTCACAAAAATAAATGACGTCCAAAATACATAACGTCACAAAAAAATGACGTCACAAAATACATAACGTCACAAAAATAAATGACGTCCAAAAATACATAACGTCACAAAAATAAATGACGTCACAAAATACATAACGTCACAAAAATAAATGACGTCACAAAATACATAACGTCACAAAAATAAATGACGTCACAAACATAATGACGTCACAAAATACATATTGTCACAAAAATAAATGACGTCACAAAATAGATAACGTCACAAAAATAAATGACGTCACAAAATACATAACGTCAAAAAAATGACGTCACAAAATACATAACGTCATAAAAATAAATGACGTCACAAAAATTAATTACTTCACAAAATACATAACGTCACAAAAATAAATGACGTCACAAAATACATAACGTCACAAAAAAATGACGTCACAAAATACATAATGTCACAAAAATAAATGACGTCCCAAAATACATAACGTCACAAAAATAAATGACGTCACAAAATACATAACGTCACAAAAAATGACGTCACAAAATACATAACGTCACAAAAATAAATGACGTCACAAAATACATAACGTCACAAAAATAAATGACGTTACAAAAAACATAACGTCACAAAAATAAATGACGTCACAAAATACATAACGTCACAAAAATAAATGACGTCACAAAATACATAACGTCACAAAAATAAATGACGTCACAATAATAAATGACGTCACAAAATACATAACGTCACAAAAATAAATGACGTCAAAAAATACATAACGTCACAAAAATAAATGACGTCACAAAATACATAACGTTACAAAAATAAATGACGTCACAAAATATTTAACGACACAAAATTAAATGACGTCACAAAATACATATTTCATAAAATACATAACGTCACAAAAATAAATGACGTCACAAAATACATAACGTCACAAAAATAAATGACGTCACAAAATACATAACGTAACAAATATAAATGACGTCACAATAATAAATGACGTCACAAAATACATAACGTCACAAAAATAAATGACGTCACAAAATACATAACGTCACAAAAATAAATGACGTCACAAAAATTAATTACGTCACAAAATACATAACGTCACAAAAATAAATGACGTCACAAAAACTAATTAGGTCACAAAATACATAACGTCACAAAAATAAATAACGTCACAAAATACATAACGTCACAAAATACATAACGTCACAAAAATAAATGACGTCACAAAATAAATAAAGTCACAAAAATAAATGACGTCACAAAATGCATAACGTCACAAAAATAAATGACGTCACGAAATACATAACGTTACAAAAATAAATGACGTCACAAAATATTTAACGACACAAAATTAAATGACGTCACAAAATACATATTTCATAAAATACATAACGTCACAAAAATAAATGACGTCACAAAATACATAACGTCACAAAAATAAATGACGTCACAAAATACATAACGTCACAAAAATAAATGACGTCACAAAATACATAAGGTCACAAAAACAAATGACGTCACAAAATACATAACGTCACAAAAATAAATGACGTCACAAAATACATAACGTCACAAAAATAAATGACGTCACAAAATTTAATTACGTCACAAAAATACATAACGTCACAAAATATATAACGTCACAAAAATAAATGACGTCACAAGAATTAATTAAGTCACAAAATACATAACGTCACAAAAATAAATAACGTCACAAAATACATAACGTCACAAAATACATAACGTCACAAAAATAAATGACGTCACAAAATAAATAAAGTCACAAAAATAAATGACGTCACAAAATGCATAACGTCACAAAAATAAATGATGTCACAAAATACATAACGTCACAAAAATAAATGACGTCATAAAATACATAACGTCACAAAAATAAATGACGTCACAAAAATTTATTACGTCACGAAAATAAATAACGTCACAAAATACATAACGTCACAAAAAACATAGCGGCACAAAAATAAAAGACGTCACAAAGTACATAACGTCACAAAAATAAATGACGTCACAAAATACATAACGTCAAAAAAATAAATGACGTCAAAAAAATACATAACGTCACAAAAATAAATGACGTCACAAAATACATAACGTCACAAAAATAAATGACGTCACAATAATAAATGACGTCACAAAATACATAACGTCACAGAAATAAATGACGTCACAAAATACATAACGTCATAAAATACATAACGTCACAAAAAATGACGTCACACAATACATAACGTCAAAAAAATAAATGACGTTACAAAATACATAACGTCACAAAAATAAATGACGTCACAAAATACATAACGTCACAAAAATAAATGACGTCACAAAATACATAACGTCACAAAAATAAATGACGTCACAAAATACATAACGTCACAAAAATAAATGACGTCACAAACATAATAACGTCACAAAATACATATTGTCACAAAAATAAATGACGTCACAAAATACATAACGTCACAAAAATAAATGACGTCACAAAATACATAACGTCAAAAAAAATGACGTCACAAAATACATAACGTCATAAAAATAAATGACGTCACAAAAATTAATTACTTCACAAAATACATAACGTCACAAAAATAAATGACGTCACAAAATACATAACGCCACAAAATACATTACGTCACAAAAATAAATGACGTCACAAAATACATAACATCACAAAAATAAATAACGTCACAAAATACATAACGTCACAAAAATAAATGACGTCACAAAAATTAATTACGTCACAAAATACATAACGTCACAAAATAAATGACGTCAAAAAATACAAAACCTCACAAAAATAAATGATGTCACAAAATACATAACGTCACAAAAATAAATGACGTCACAAAATACATAACGTCACAAAAATAAATGACGTCACAAAATACATAACGTCACAAAAATAAATGACGTCACAAAATACATAACGTCACAAAAATAAATGACGTCACAAAAATAAATGACGTCACAAAATACATAACGTCACAAAAATAAATGACGTCACAATAATAAATGACGTCACAAAATACATAACGTCACAAAAATAAATGACGTCACAAAATACATAACGTTACAAAAATAAATGACGTCACAAAATACATAACGTCACAAAAATAAATGACGTCACAAAATACATAACGTCACAAAAATAAATGACGTCACAATAATAAATGACGTCACAAAATACATAACGTCACAAAAATAAATGACGTCACAAAATACATAACGTCACAAAAATAAATGACGTCACAAAATACATAACGTCACAAAATATATTACGTCAAAAAAATAAATGACGTCACAAAATACATAACGTCACAAAAATAAATAACGTCACAAAATACATAACGTCACAAAAATAAATGACGTCACAAAAATTAATTACGTCACAAATTACATAACGTCACAAAAATAAATGACGTCAAAAAATACAAAACCTCACAAAAATAAATCATGTCACAAAATACATAACGTCACAAAAATAAATGACGTCACAAAATACATAACGTCACAAAAATAAATGACGTCACAAAATACATAACGTCACAAAAATAAATGACGTCACAAAATACATAACGTCACAAAATATATTACATTACAAAAATAAATGACGTCACAAAATACATAACGTCACAAAAATAAATAACGTCACAAAATACATAACGTCACAAAAATAAATGACGTCACAAAAATTAATTACGTCACAAATTACATAACGTCACAAAAATAAATGACGTCAAAAAATACAAAACCTCACAAAAATAAATGATGTCACAAAATACATAACGACACAAAAATAAATGACGTCACAAAATACATAACGTCACAAAAATAAATGACGTCACAAAATACATAACGTCACAAAAATAAATGACGTCACAAAATACATAACGTCACAAAAATAAATGACGTCACAAAATACATAACGTCACAAAAATAAATGACGTCACAAAATAGATAACGTCACAAAAATAAATGACGTCAGAAAATACATAACGTCACAAAAAAATGACGTCACAAAATACATAATGTCACAAAAATAAATGACGTCCCAAAATACATAACGTCACAAAAATAAATGACGTCACAAAATACATAACGTCACAAAAATAAATGACGTCAAAAAATACATAACGTCACAAAAATAAATGACGTCACAAACATAATGACGTCACAAAATACATATTGTCACAAAAATAAATGACGTCACAAAATACATAACGTCACAAAAATAAATGACGTCACAAAATACATAACGTCAAAAAAATGACGTCACAAAATACATAACGTCATAAAAATAAATGACGTCACAAAAATTAATTACTTCACAAAATACATAACGTCACAAAAATAAATGACGTCACAAAATACATAACGTCACAAAATATATTACGTCACAAAAATAAATGACGTCACAAAATACATAACGTAACAAAAATAAATAACGTCACAAAATACATAACGTCACAAAATACATAACGTCACAAAAATAAATGACGTCACAAAATAAATAAAGTCACAAAAATAAATGACGTCACAAAATGCATAACGTCACAAAAATAAATGACGTCACAAAATACATAACGTCACAAAAATAAATGACGTCATAAAATACATAACGTCACAAAAATAAATGACGTCACAAAAATTTATTACTTCACGAAAATAAATAACGTCACAAAATACATAACGTCACAAAATACATAGCGGCACAAAAATAAAAGACGTCACAAAGTACATAACGTCACAAAAATAAATGACGTCACAAAATACATAACGTCAAAAAAATAAATGACGTCAAAAAAATACATAACGTCACAAAAATAAATGACGTATCAAAATACATTACGTCACAAAATTAAATGACGTCACAAAATACATAACGTCACAAAAATAAATGACGTCACAAAATACATAACGTCACAAAAATAAATGACGTCACAAAATACATAACGTTACAAAAATAAATGACGTCACAAAATACATAACGTCACAAATATAAATGACGTCCAAAATACATAACGTCACAAAAAAATTACGTCACAAAATACATAACGTCACAAAAATAAATGACGTCAATAAATACATAACGTCACAAAAATAAATGACGTCACAAAATTAATTACGTCACAAAATACATAACGTCACAAAAATAAATGACGTCACAAAATATTTAACGACACAAAATTAAATGACGTCACAAAATAAATAAAGTCACAAAAATAAATGACGTCACAAAAATTAATTACGTCACAAAATGCATAACGTCACAAAATATATAACGTCACAAAAATAAATGACGTCACAAAAATTAAGTACGTCACAAAATACATAGCGTCACAAAAATAAATAACGTCACAAAATACATAACGTCACAAAAATAAATGACGTCACAAAATAAATAAAGTCACAAAAATAAATGACGTCACAAAATACATAACGTCACAAAAATTAATGACGTCACAAAATACATAACGTCACAAAAATAAATGACGTCACAAAATAAATAAAGTCACAAAAATAAATGACGACACAAAATACATAACGTCACAAAAATTAATGACGTCACAAAATACATAACGTCACAAAAATAAATGACGTCACAAAATACATAACGTCACAAAAATAAATGACGTCACAAAATACATAACGTCACAAAATACATAACGTCACAAAAATAAATGACGTCACAAACATAATGACGTCACAAAATACATATTGTCACAAAAATAAATGACGTCACAAAATACATAACGTCACAAAAATAAATGATGTCACAAAATACATAACGTCAAAAAAAATTACGTCACAAAATACATAACGTCATAAAAATAAATGACGTCACAAAAATTAATTACTTCACAAAATACATAACGTCACAAAAATAAATGACGTCACAAAATACATAACGTCACAAAATACATTACGTCACAAAAATAAATGACGTCACAAAATACATAACGTCACAAAAATAAATGACGTCACAAACATAATGACGTCACAAAATACATATTGTCACAAAAATAAATGACGTCACAAAATACATAACGTCACAAAAATAAATGACGTCACAAAATACATTACGTCACAAAAATAAATGACGTCACAAAATACATAACGTCACAAAAATAAATGACGTCACAAAATACATAACGTCACAAAAATAAATGACGTCACAAAAATAAATAACGTCACAAAATACATAACGTCACAAAATACATAACGTCACAAAAATAAATGACGTCACAAAATACATAACGTCACAAAAATAAATGACGTCACAAAATACATAACGTCAAAAAAATAAATGACGTCACAAAATACATAACGTCACAAAAATAAATGACGTCACAAAATACATAACGTCACAAAAATAAATGACGTCACAATAATAAATGACGTCACAAAATACATAACGTCACAAAAATAAATGACGTCACAAAATACATAACGTTACAAAAATAAATGACGTCACAAAATACATAACGTCACAAAAATAAATGACGTCACAAAATACATAACGTCACAAAAATAAATGACGTCACAAAATACATAACGTCACAAAAATGACGTCACAAAATACATAACGTCACAAAAATAAATGACGTCACAAAATACATAACGTCACAAAAATAAATGACGTTACAAAAAACATAACGTCACAAAAATAAATGACGTCACAAAATACATAACGTCACAAAAATAAATGACGTCACAAAATACAAAACGTCACAAACACAAATGACGTCACAAAATACATAACGTCAAAAAAATAAATGACGTCACAAAATACATAACGTCACAAAAATAAATAACGTCACAAAATACATAACGTCACAAAATACATAACGTCACAAAAATAAATGACGTCACAAAATAAATAAAGTCACAAAAATAAATGACGTCACAAAATACATAACGTCACAAAAATAAATGACGTCACAAAATACATAACGTCACAAAATTAATTACGTCATAAAATACATAACGTCAAAAAAATTAATGACGTCACAAAATATTTAACGACACAAAATTAAATGACATCACAAAATAAATAAAGTCACAAAAATAAATGACGTCACAAACATTAATTACGTCACAAAATGCATAACGTCACAAAATATATAACGTCACAAAAATAAATGACGTCACAAAAATTAAGTACGTCACAAAATACATAGCGTCACAAAAATAAATGACGTCACAAAATACATAACGTCACAAAATACATAACGTCACAAAAATAAATGACGTCACTAAATAAATAAAGTCACAAAAATAAATGACGTCACAAAATACATAACGTCACAAAAATTAATGACGTCACAAAATACATAACGTCACAAAAATAAATGACGTCACAAAATACATAACGTCACAAAAATAAATGACGTCACAAAATACATAACGTCATAAAATACATAACGTCACAAAAATGACGTCACAAAATACATAACATCAAAAAAATAAATGACGTTACAAAATACATAACGTCACAAAAATAAATGACGTCACAAAATACATAACGTCACAAAAATAAATGACGTCAGAAAATACATAACGTCACAAAAAAAATGACGTCACAAAATACATAATGTCACAAAAATAAATGACGTCCCAAAATACATAACGTCACAAAAATAAATGACGTCACAAAATACATAACGTCCCAAAAATAAATGACGTCAAAACATACATAACGTCACAAAAATAAATGACGTCACAAACATAATGACGTCACAAAATACATATTGTCACAAAAATAAATGACGTCACAAAATACATAACGTCACAAAAATAAATGACGTCACAAAATACATAACGTCAAAAAAAATGACGTCACAAAATACATAACGTCATAAAAATAAATAACGTCACAAAAAATAATTTATTCACAAAATACATAACGTCACAAAAATAAATGACTTCACAAAATACATAACGTCACAAAATATATTACGTCACAAAAAAAAAATGACGTCACAATATACATAACGTCACAAAAATAAATAACGTCACAAAATACATAACGTCACAAAAATAAATGACGTCACAAAAATTAATTACGTCACAAAATACATAACGTCACAAAAATAAATGACGTCAAAAAATACAAAGCCTCAAAAAAATAAATGATGTCACAAAATACATAACGTCACAAAAATAAATGACGTCACAAAATACATAACGTCACAAAAATAAATGACGTCACAAAATACATAACGTCACAAAAATAAATGACGTCACAAAAATAAATAACGTCACAAAATACATAACGTCACAAAATACATAACGTCACAAAAATAAATGACGTCACAAAATACATAACGTCACAAAAATAAATGACGTCACAAAATACATAACGTCAAAAAAAATGACGTCACAAAATACATAACGTCACAAAAATGAATGACGTCACAAAATACATAACGTCACAAAAATAAATGACGTCACAATAATAAATGACGTCACAAAATACATAACGTCACAAAAATAAATGACGTCACAAAATACATAACGTTACAAAAATAAATGACGTCACAAAATACATAACGTCAAAAAAATAAATGACGTCACAAAATACATAACGTCACAAAAAATGACGTCACAAAATACATAACGTCACAAAAATAAATGACGTCACAAAATACATAACGTCACAAAATACATAACGTCACAAAAATAAATGACGTCACAAAATACATAACGTCACAGAAATAAATGACGTCACAAAATACATAACGTCAAAAAAATAAATGACGTCACAAAATACATAACGTCACAAAAATAAATGACGTCACAAAATACATAACGTCACAAAAATAAATGACGTCACAATAATAAATGACGTCACAAAATACATAACGTCACAAAAATAAATGACGTCACAAAATACATAACGTTATAAAAATAAATGATGTCACAAAATACATAACGTCACAAAAATAAATGACGTCACAAAATACATAACGTCACAAAAAATGACGGCACAAAATACATAACGTCACAAAAATAAATGACGTCACAAAATACATAACGTCACAAAAATAAATGACGTCACAAAATACATAACGTCATAAAATACATAACGTCACAAAAAATGACGTCACAAAATACATAACGTCAAAAAAATAAATGACGTTACAAAATACATAACGTCACAAAAATAAATGACGTCACAAAATACATAACGTCACAAAAATAAATGACGTCAGAAAATACATAACGTCACAAAATATATTACGTCACAAAAATAAATGACGTCACAAAATACATAACGTCACAAAAATAAATGACGTCACAAAATACATAACGTCACAAAAATAAATGACGTCACAAAAATTAATTACGTCACAAATTACATAACGTCACAAAAATAAATGACGTCACAAAATACATAACGTCACAAAATATATTACATCACAAAAATAAATGACGTCACAAAATACATAACGTCACAAAAATAAATAACGTCACAAAATACATAACGTCACAAAAATAAATGACGTCACAAAAATTAATTACGTCACAAATTACATAACGTCACAAAAATAAATGACGTCAAAAAATACAAAACCTCACAAAAATAAATGATGTCACAAAACACATAACGTCACAAAAATAAATGACGTCACAAAATACATAACGTCACAAAAATAAATGACGTCACAAAATACATAACGTCACAAAAATAAATGACGTCACAAAATACATAACGTCACAAAAATAAATGACGTCACAAAAATAAATAACGTCACAAAATACATAACGTCACAAAATACATAACGTCACAAAAATAAATGACGTCACAAAATACATAACGTTACAAAAATAAATGACGTCACAAAATACATAACGTCACAAAAATAAATGACGTCACAAAATACATAACGTCACAAAAAATGACGTCACAAAATACATAACGTCACAAAAATAAATGACGTCACAAAATACATAACGTCACAAAAATAAATGACGTCACAAAATACATAACGTCACAAAAATAAATGACGTCACAAAATACGTAACGTCACAAAAATAAATGACGTTACAAAATACATAACGTCACAAAAATAAATGACGTCACAAAATACATAACGTCACAAAAATAAATGACGTCAGAAAATACATAACGTCACAAAAAAATGACGTCACAAAATACATAATGTCACAAAAATAAATGACGTCCTAAAATACATAACGTCACAAAAATAAATGACGTCACAAAATACATAACGTCACAAAAATAAATGACGTCAAAAAATACATAACGTCACAAAAATAAATGACGTCACAAACATAATGACGTCACAAAATACATATTGTCACAAAAATAAATGACGTCACAAAATACATAACGTCAGAAAAATAAATGACGTCACAAAATACATAACGTCAAAAAAAAATGACGTCACAAAATACATAACGTCATAAAAATAAATGACGTCACAAAAATTAATTACTTCACAAAATACATAACGTCACAAAAATAAATGACGTCACAAAATACATAACGTCACAAAATATATTACTTCACAAAAATAAATGACGTCACAAAATACATAACGTAAAAAAAATAAATAACGTCACAAAATACATAGCGTCACAAAATACATAACGTCACAAAAATTTATGACGTCACAAAATAAATAAAGTCACAAAAATAAATGACGTCACAAAATGCATAACGTCACAAAAATAAATGATGTCACAAAATACATAACGTCACAAAAATAAATGACGTCATAAAATACATAAAGTCACAAAAATAAATGACGTCACAAAAATTTATTACGTCACGAAAATAAATAACGTCACAAAATACATAACGTCACAAAATACATAGCGGCACAAAAATAAAAGACGTCACAAAGTACATAACGTCACAAAAATAAATGACGTCACAAAATACATAACGTCAAAAAATTAAATGACGTCAAAAAATACATAACGTCACAAAAATAAATGACGTCACAAAATACATTACGTCACAAAAATAAATGACGTCACAAAATACATAACGTCACAAAAATAAATGACGTCACAAAATACATAACGTCACAAAAATAAATGACGTCACAAAATACATAACGTTACAAAAATAAATGACGTCACAAAATACATAACGTCACAAAAATAAATGACGTCCAAAATACATAACGTCACAAAAAAATGACGTCACAAAATACATAACGTCACAAAAATAAATGACGTCAATAAATACATAACGTCACAAAAATAAATGACGTCACAAAATTAATTACGTCACAAAATACATAACGTCACAAAAATAAATGACGTCACAAAATATTTAACGACTCAAAATTAAATGACGTCACAAAATAAATAAAGTCACAAAAATAAATGACGTCACAAAAATTAATTACGTCACAAAATGCATAACGTCACAAAATATATAACGTCACAAAAATAAATGACGTCACAAAAATTAAGTATGTCACAAAATACATAGCGTCACAAAAATAAATAACGTCACAAAATACATAACGTCACAAAAATAAATGACGTCACAAAATAAATAAAGTCACAAAAATAAATGACGTCACAAAATACATAACGTCACAAAAATTAATGACGTCACAAAATACATAACGTCAAAAAAATAAATGACGTCACAAAATACATAACGTCACAAAAATAAATGACGTCACAAAATACATAACGTCATAAAATACATAACGTCACAAAAAATGACGTCACAAAATACATATCGTCAAAAAAATAAATGACGTTACAAAATACATAACGTCACAAAAATAAATGACGTCACAAAATACATAACGTCCCAAAAATAATGACGTCACAAAATACATAACGTCACAAAAAAAATGACGTCACAAAATACATAATGTCACAAAAATAAATGACGTCCCAAAATACATAACGTCACAAAAATAAATGACGTCACAAAATACATAACGTCACAAAAATAAATGACGTCACAAAATACATAACGTCACAAAAATAAATGACGTCACAAACATAATGACGTCACAAAATACATATTGTCACAAAAATAAATGACGTCACAAAATACATAACGTCACAAAAATAAATGACGTCACAAAATACATAACGTAAAAAAAATGACGTCACAAAATACATAACGTCATAAAAATAAATGACGTCACAAAAATTAATTACTTCACAAAATACATAACGTCACAAAAATAAATGACGTCACAAAATACATAACGTCACAAAAAACATTACGTCACAAAAATAAATGACGTCACAAAATACATAACGTCACAAAAATAAAAAACGTCAAAAAATACATAACGTCACAAAAATAAATGACGTCACAAAAATTAATTACGTCACAAATACGTAACGTCACAAAAATAAATGACGTCAAAAAATACAAAACCTCACAAAAATAAATGATGTCACAAAATACATAACGTCACAAAAATAAATGACGTCACAAAATACATTACGTCACAAAAATAAATGACGTCACAAAATACATAACGTCACAAAAATAAATGACGTCACAAAATACATAACGTCACAAAAATAAATGACGTCACAAAATAAATAACGTCACAAAATACATAACGTCACAAAATACATAACGTCACAAAAATAAATGACGTCACAAAATACATAACGTCACAAAAATAAATGACGTCACAAAATACATAACGTCACAAAATTAATTACGTCATAAAATACATAACGTCACAAAAATTAATGACGTCACAAAATATTTAACGACACAAAATTAAATGACATCACAAAATAAATAAAGTCACAAAAATAAATGACGTCACAAACATTAATTACGTCACAAAATGCATAACGTCACAAAATATATAACGTCACAAAAATAAATGACGTCACAAAAATTGAGTACGTCACGAAATACATAGCGTCACAAAAATAAATGACGTCACAAAATAAATAAAGTCACAAAAATAAATGACGTCACAAAATACATAACGTCACAAAAATTAATGACGTCACAAAATACATAACGTCACAAAAATAAATGACGTCACAAAATACATAACGTCACAAAAATAAATGACGTCACAAAAATTAATTACGTCACAAAATACATAACGTCACAAAAATAAATGACGTCAAAAAATACAAAGCCTCAAAAAAATAAATGATGTCACAAAATACATAACGTCACAAAAATAAATGACGTCACAAAATACATAACGTCACAAAAATAAATGACGTCACAAAATACATAACGTCACAAAAATAAATGACGTCACAAAAATAAATAACGTCACAAAATACATAACGTCACAAAATACATAACGTCACAAAAATAAATGACGTCACAAAATACATAACGTCACAAAAATAAATGACGTCACAAAATACATAACGTCAAAAAAAATGACGTCACAAAATACATAACGTCACAAAAATGAATGACGTCACAAAATACATAACGTCACAAAAATAAATGACGTCACAATAATAAATGACGTCACAAAATACATAACGTCACAAAAATAAATGACGTCACAAAATACATAACGTTACAAAAATAAATGACGTCACAAAATACATAACGTCACAAAAATAAATGACGTCACAAAATACATAACGTCACAAAAAATGACGTCACAAAATACATAACGTCACAAAATACATAACGTCACAAAAATAAATGACGTCACAAAATACATAACGTTACAAAAATAAATGACGTCACAAAATACATAACGTCACAAAAATAAATGACGTCACAAAATACATAACGTTACAAAAATAAATGACGTCACAAAATACATAACGTCACAAAAATAAATGACGTCCAAAATACATAACGTCACAAAAAAATGACGTCACAAAATACATAACGTCACAAAAATAAATGACGTCAATAAATACATAACGTCACAAAAATAAATGACGTCACAAAATTAATTACGTCACAAAATACATAACGTCACAAAAATAAATGACGTCACAAAATATTTAACGACTCAAAATTAAATGACGTCACAAAATAAATAAAGTCACAAAAATAAATGACGTCACAAAAATTAATTACGTCACAAAATGCATAACGTCACAAAATATATAACGTCACAAAAATAAATGACGTCACAAAAATTAAGTATGTCACAAAATACATAGCGTCACAAAAATAAATAACGTCACAAAATACATAACGTCACAAAAATAAATGACGTCACAAAATAAATAAAGTCACAAAAATAAATGACGTCACAAAATACATAACGTCACAAAAATTAATGACGTCACAAAATACATAACGTCAAAAAAATAAATGACGTCACAAAATACATAACGTCACAAAAATAAATGACGTCACAAAATACATAACGTCATAAAATACATAACGTCACAAAAAATGACGTCACAAAATACATATCGTCAAAAAAATAAATGACGTTACAAAATACATAACGTCACAAAAATAAATGACGTCACAAAATACATAACGTCCCAAAAATAATGACGTCACAAAATACATAACGTCACAAAAAAAATGACGTCACAAAATACATAATGTCACAAAAATAAATGACGTCCCAAAATACATAACGTCACAAAAATAAATGACGTCACAAAATACATAACGTCACAAAAATAAATGACGTCACAAAATACACAACGTCACAAAAATAAATGACGTCACAAACATAATGACGTCACAAAATACATATTGTCACAAAAATAAATGACGTCACAAAATACATAACGTCACAAAAATAAATGACGTCACAAAATACATAACGTAAAAAAAATGACGTCACAAAATACATAACGTCATAAAAATAAATGACGTCACAAAAATTAATTACTTCACAAAATACATAACGTCACAAAAATAAATGACGTCACAAAATACATAACGTCACAAAAAACATTACGTCACAAAAATAAATGACGTCACAAAATACATAACGTCACAAAAATAAATAACGTCACAAAATACATAACGTCACAAAAATAAATGACGTCACAAAAATTAATTACGTCACAAATACGTAACGTCACAAAAATAAATGACGTCAAAAAATACAAAACCTCACAAAAATAAATGATGTCACAAAATACATAACGTCACAAAAATAAATGACGTCACAAAATACATTACGTCACAAAAATAAATGACGTCACAAAATACATAACGTCACAAAAATAAATGACGTCACAAAATACATAACGTCACAAAAATAAATGACGTCACAAAATAAATAACGTCACAAAATACATAACGTCACAAAATACATAACGTCACAAAAATAAATGACGTCACAAAATACATAACGTCACAAAAATAAATGACGTCACAAAATACATAACGTCACAAAATTAATTACGTCATAAAATACATAACGTCACAAAAATTAATGACGTCACAAAATATTTAACGACACAAAATTAAATGACATCACAAAATAAATAAAGTCACAAAAATAAATGACGTCACAAACATTAATTACGTCACAAAATGCATAACGTCACAAAATATATAACGTCACAAAAATAAATGACGTCACAAAAATTAAGTACGTCACGAAATACATAGCGTCACAAAAATAAATGACGTCACAAAATAAATAAAGTCACAAAAATAAATGACGTCACAAAATACATAACGTCACAAAAATTAATGACGTCACAAAATACATAACGTCACAAAAATAAATGACGTCACAAAATACACAACGTCACAAAAATAAATGACGTCACAAAAATTAATTACGTCACAAAATACATAACGTCACAAAAATAAATGACGTCAAAAAATACAAAGCCTCAAAAAAATAAATGATGTCACAAAATACATAACGTCACAAAAATAAATGACGTCACAAAATACATAACGTCACAAAAATAAATGACGTCACAAAATACATAACGTCACAAAAATAAATGACGTCACAAAAATAAATAACGTCACAAAATACATAACGTCACAAAATACATAACGTCACAAAAATAAATGACGTCACAAAATACATAACGTCACAAAAATAAATGACGTCACAAAATACATAACGTCAAAAAAAAATGACGTCACAAAATACATAACGTCACAAAAATGAATGACGTCACAAAATACATAACGTCACAAAAATAAATGACGTCACAATAATAAATGACGTCACAAAATACATAACGTCACAAAAATAAATGACGTCACAAAATACATAACGTTACAAAAATAAATGACGTCACAAAATACATAACGTCACAAAAATAAATGACGTCACAAAATACATAACGTCACAAAAAATGACGTCACAAAATACATAACGTCACAAAATACATAACGTCACAAAAATAAATGACGTCACAAAATACATAACGTCACAAAAATAAATGACGTCACAAAATACATAACGTCAAAAAAAAATGACGTCACAAAATACATAACGTCACAAAAATGAATGACGTCACAAAATACATAACGTCACAAAAATAAATGACGTCACAATAATAAATGACGTCACAAAATACATAACGTCACAAAAATAAATGACGTCACAAAATACATAACGTTACAAAAATAAATGACGTCACAAAATACATAACGTCACAAAAATAAATGACGTCACAAAATACATAACGTCACAAAAAATGACGTCACAAAATACATAACGTCACAAAAATAAATGACGTCACAAAATACATAACGTCACAAAATACATAACGTCACAAAAATAAATGACGTCACAAAATACATAACGTCACAGAAATAAATGACGTCACAAAATACATAACGTCAAAAAAATAAATGACGTCACAAAATACATAACGTCACAAAAATAAATGACGTCACAAACATAATGACGTCACAAAATACATATTGTCACAAAAATAAATGACGTCACAAAATACATAACGTC
The DNA here is from genome assembly GCA_035578135.1 of Flexamia atlantica. Taxonomy (NCBI): domain Eukaryota; kingdom Metazoa; phylum Arthropoda; class Insecta; order Hemiptera; family Cicadellidae; genus Flexamia; species Flexamia atlantica. The sequence continues at coordinate 1,655,721 of JAQJVK010000061.1, forward strand.
ACAAAAATAAATGACGTCACAAAATACATAACGTAAAAAAATGACGTCACAAAATACATAACGTCATAAAAATAAATGACGTCACAAAAATTAATTACTTCACAAAATACATAACGTCACAAAAATAAATGACGTCACAAAATACATAACGTCACAAAAAACATTACGTCACAAAAATAAATGACGTCACAAAATACATAACGTCACAAAAATAAATAACGTCACAAAATACATAACGTCACAAAAATAAATGACGTCACAAAAATTAATTACGTCACAAATACGTAACGTCACAAAAATAAATGACGTCAAAAAATACAAAACCTCACAAAAATAAATGATGTCACAAAATACATAACGTCACAAAAATAAATGACGTCACAAAATACATTACGTCACAAAAATAAATGACGTCACAAAATACATAACGTCACAAAAATAAATGACGTCACAAAATACATAACGTCACAAAAATAAATGACGTCACAAAATAAATAACGTCACAAAATACATAACGTCACAAAATACATAACGTCACAAAAATAAATGACGTCACAAAATACATAACGTCACAAAAATAAATGACGTCACAAAATACATAACGTCACAAAATTAATTACGTCATAAAATACATAACGTCACAAAAATTAATGACGTCACAAAATATTTAACGACACAAAATTAAATGACATCACAAAATAAATAAAGTCACAAAAATAAATGACGTCACAAACATTAATTACGTCACAAAATGCATAACGTCACAAAATATATAACGTCACAAAAATAAATGACGTCACAAAAATTAAGTACGTCACGAAATACATAGCGTCACAAAAATAAATGACGTCACAAAATAAATAAAGTTACAAAAATAAATGACGTCACAAAATACATAACGTCACAAAAATTAATGACGTCACAAAATACATAACGTCACAAAAATAAATGACGTCACAAAATACATAACGTCACAAAAATAAATGACGTCACAAAAATTAATTACGTCACAAAATACATAACGTCACAAAAATAAATGACGTCAAAAAATACAAAGCCTCAAAAAAATAAATGATGTCACAAAATACATAACGTCACAAAAATAAATGACGTCACAAAATACATAACGTCACAAAAATAAATGACGTCACAAAATACATAACGTCACAAAAATAAATGACGTCACAAAAATAAATAACGTCACAAAATACATAACGTCACAAAATACATAACGTCACAAAAATAAATGACGTCACAAAATACATAACGTCACAAAAATAAATGACGTCACAAAATACATAACGTCACAAAATTAATTACGTCATAAAATACATAACGTCACAAAAATTAATGACGTCACAAAATATTTAACGACACAAAATTAAATGACATCACAAAATAAATAAAGTCACAAAAATAAATGACGTCACAAACATTAATTACGTCACAAAATGCATAACGTCACAAAATATATAACGTCACAAAAATAAATGACGTCACAAAAATTAAGTACGTCACGAAATACATAGCGTCACAAAAATAAATGACGTCACAAAATAAATAAAGTCACAAAAATAAATGACGTCACAAAATACATAACGTCACAAAAATTAATGACGTCACAAAATACATAACGTCACAAAAATAAATGACGTCACAAAATACATAACGTCACAAAAATAAATGACGTCACAAAAATTAATTACGTCACAAAATACATAACGTCACAAAAATAAATGACGTCAAAAAATACAAAGCCTCAAAAAAATAAATGATGTCACAAAATACATAACGTCACAAAAATAAATGACGTCACAAAATACATAACGTCACAAAAATAAATGACGTCACAAAATACATAACGTCACAAAAATAAATGACGTCACAAAAATAAATAACGTCACAAAATACATAACGTCACAAAATACATAACGTCACAAAAATAAATGACGTCACAAAATACATAACGTCACAAAAATAAATGACGTCACAAAATACATAACGTCAAAAAAAAATGACGTCACAAAATACATAACGTCACAAAAATGAATGACGTCACAAAATACATAACGTCACAAAAATAAATGACGTCACAATAATAAATGACGTCACAAAATACATAACGTCACAAAAATAAATGACGTCACAAAATACATAACGTTACAAAAATAAATGACGTCACAAAATACATAACGTCACAAAAATAAATGACGTCACAAAATACATAACGTCACAAAAAATGACGTCACAAAATACATAACGTCACAAAATACATAACGTCACAAAAATAAATGACGTCACAAAATACATAACGTCACAAAAATAAATGACGTCACAAAATACATAACGTCAAAAAAAAATGACGTCACAAAATACATAACGTCACAAAAATGAATGACGTCACAAAATACATAACGTCACAAAAATAAATGACGTCACAATAATAAATGACGTCACAAAATACATAACGTCACAAAAATAAATGACGTCACAAAATACATAACGTTACAAAAATAAATGACGTCACAAAATACATAACGTCACAAAAATAAATGACGTCACAAAATACATAACGTCACAAAAAATGACGTCACAAAATACATAACGTCACAAAAATAAATGACGTCACAAAATACATAACGTCACAAAATACATAACGTCACAAAAATAAATGACGTCACAAAATACATAACGTCACAGAAATAAATGACGTCACAAAATACATAACGTCAAAAAAATAAATGACGTCACAAAATACATAACGTCACAAAAATAAATGACGTCACAAACATAATGACGTCACAAAATACATATTGTCACAAAAATAAATGACGTCACAAAATACATAACGTCACAAAAATAAATGACGTCACAAAATACATAACGTAAAAAAATGACGTCACAAAATACATAACGTCATAAAAATAAATGACGTCACAAAAATTAATTACTTCACAAAATACATAACGTCACAAAAATAAATGACGTCACAAAATACATAACGTCACAAAAAACATTACGTCACAAAAATAAATGACGTCACAAAATACATAACGTCACAAAAATAAATAACGTCACAAAATACATAACGTCACAAAAATAAATGACGTCACAAAAATTAATTACGTCACAAATACGTAACGTCACAAAAATAAATGACGTCAAAAAATACAAAACCTCACAAAAATAAATGATGTCACAAAATACATAACGTCACAAAAATAAATGACGTCACAAAATACATTACGTCACAAAAATAAATGACGTCACAAAATACATAACGTCACAAAAATAAATGACGTCACAAAATACATAACGTCACAAAAATAAATGACGTCACAAAATAAATAACGTCACAAAATACATAACGTCACAAAATACATAACGTCACAAAAATAAATGACGTCACAAAATACATAACGTCACAAAAATAAATGACGTCACAAAATACATAACGTCACAAAATTAATTACGTCATAAAATACATAACGTCACAAAAATTAATGACGTCACAAAATATTTAACGACACAAAATTAAATGACATCACAAAATAAATAAAGTCACAAAAATAAATGACGTCACAAACATTAATTACGTCACAAAATGCATAACGTCACAAAATATATAACGTCACAAAAATAAATGACGTCACAAAAATTAAGTACGTCACGAAATACATAGCGTCACAAAAATAAATGACGTCACAAAATAAATAAAGTTACAAAAATAAATGACGTCACAAAATACATAACGTCACAAAAATTAATGACGTCACAAAATACATAACGTCACAAAAATAAATGACGTCACAAAATACATAACGTCACAAAAATAAATGACGTCACAAAAATTAATTACGTCACAAAATACATAACGTCACAAAAATAAATGACGTCAAAAAATACAAAGCCTCAAAAAAATAAATGATGTCACAAAATACATAACGTCACAAAAATAAATGACGTCACAAAATACATAACGTCACAAAAATAAATGACGTCACAAAATACATAACGTCACAAAAATAAATGACGTCACAAAAATAAATAACGTCACAAAATACATAACGTCACAAAATACATAACGTCACAAAAATAAATGACGTCACAAAATACATAACGTCACAAAAATAAATGACGTCACAAAATACATAACGTCAAAAAAAAATGACGTCACAAAATACATAACGTCACAAAAATGAATGACGTCACAAAATACATAACGTCACAAAAATAAATGACGTCACAATAATAAATGACGTCACAAAATACATAACGTCACAAAAATAAATGACGTCACAAAATACATAACGTTACAAAAATAAATGACGTCACAAAATACATAACGTCACAAAAATAAATGACGTCACAAAATACATAACGTCACAAAAAATGACGTCACAAAATACATAACGTCACAAAATACATAACGTCACAAAAATAAATGACGTCACAAAATACATAACGTCACAAAAATAAATGACGTCACAAAATACATAACGTCAAAAAAAAATGACGTCACAAAATACATAACGTCACAAAAATGAATGACGTCACAAAATACATAACGTCACAAAAATAAATGACGTCACAATAATAAATGACGTCACAAAATACATAACGTCACAAAAATAAATGACGTCACAAAATACATAACGTTACAAAAATAAATGACGTCACAAAATACATAACGTCACAAAAATAAATGACGTCACAAAATACATAACGTCACAAAAAATGACGTCACAAAATACATAACGTCACAAAAATAAATGACGTCACAAAATACATAACGTCACAAAATACATAACGTCACAAAAATAAATGACGTCACAAAATACATAACGTCACAGAAATAAATGACGTCACAAAATACATAACGTTAAAAAAATAAATGACGTCACAAAATACATAACGTCACAAAAATAAATGACGTCACAAAATACATAACGTCACAAAAATAAATGACGTCACAATAATAAATGACGTCACAAAATACATAACGTCACAAAAATAAATGACGTCACAAAATACATAACGTTACAAAAATAAATGACGTCACAAAATACATAACGTCACAAAAATAAATGACGTCACAAAATACATAACGTAAAAAAAATGACGTCACAAAATACATAACGTCATAAAAATAAATGACGTCACAAAAATTAATTACTTCACAAAATACATAACGTCACAAAAATAAATGACGTCACAAAATACATAACGTCACAAAAAACATTACGTCACAAAAATAAATGACGTCACAAAATACATAACGTCACAAAAATAAAAAACGTCAAAAAATACATAACGTCACAAAAATAAATGACGTCACAAAAATTAATTACGTCACAAATACGTAACGTCACAAAAATAAATGACGTCAAAAAATACAAAACCTCACAAAAATAAATGATGTCACAAAATACATAACGTCACAAAAATAAATTACGTCACAAAATACATTACGTCACAAAAATAAATGACGTCACAAAATACATAACGTCACAAAAATAAATGACGTCACAAAATACATAACGTCACAAAAATAAATGACGTCACAAAATAAATAACGTCACAAAATACATAACGTCACAAAATACATAACGTCACAAAAATAAATGACGTCACAAAATACATAACGTCACAAAAATAAATGACGTCACAAAATACATAACGTCACAAAATTAATTACGTCATAAAATACATAACGTCACAAAAATTAATGACGTCACAAAATATTTAACGACACAAAATTAAATGACATCACAAAATAAATAAAGTCACAAAAATAAATGACGTCACAAACATTAATTACGTCACAAAATGCATAACGTCACAAAATATATAACGTCACAAAAATAAATGACGTCACAAAAATTAAGTACGTCACGAAATACATAGCGTCACAAAAATAAATGACGTCACAAAATAAATAAAGTCACAAAAATAAATGACGTCACAAAATACATAACGTCACAAAAATTAATGACGTCACAAAATACATAACGTCACAAAAATAAATGACGTCACAAAATACATAACGTCACAAAAATAAATGACGTCACAAAAATTAATTACGTCACAAAATACATAACGTCACAAAAATAAATGACGTCAAAAAATACAAAGCCTCAAAAAAATAAATGATGTCACAAAATACATAACGTCACAAAAATAAATGACGTCACAAAATACATAACGTCACAAAAATAAATGACGTCACAAAATACATAACGTCACAAAAATAAATGACGTCACAAAAATAAATAACGTCACAAAATACATAACGTCACAAAATACATAACGTCACAAAAATAAATGACGTCACAAAATACATAACGTCACAAAAATAAATGACGTCACAAAATACATAACGTCAAAAAAAAATGACGTCACAAAATACATAACGTCACAAAAATGAATGACGTCACAAAATACATAACGTCACAAAAATAAATGACGTCACAATAATAAATGACGTCACAAAATACATAACGTCACAAAAATAAATGACGTCACAAAATACAGAACGTTACAAAAATAAATGACGTCACAAAATACATAACGTCACAAAAATAAATGACGTCACAAAATACATAACGTCACAAAAAATGACGTCACAAAATACATAACGTCACAAAATACATAACGTCACAAAAATAAATGACGTCACAAAATACATAACGTCACAAAAATAAATGACGTCACAAAATACATAACGTCATAAAAAATGACGTCACAAAATACATAACGTCACAAAAATGAATGACGTCACAAAATACATAACGTCACAAAAATAAATGACGTCACAATAATAAATGACGTCACAAAATACATAACGTCACAAAAATAAATGACGTCACAAAATACATAACGTTACAAAAATAAATGACGTCACAAAATACATAACGTCACAAAAATAAATGACGTCACAAAATACATAACGTCACAAAAAATGACGTCACAAAATACATAACGTCACAAAAATAAATGACGTCACAAAATACATAACGTCACAAAATACATAACGTCACAAAAATAAATGACGTCACAAAATACATAACGTCACAGAAATAAATGACGTCACAAAATACATAACGTCAAAAAAATAAATGACGTCACAAAATACATAACGTCACAAAAATAAATGACGTCACAAAATACATAACGTCACAAAAATAAATGACGTCAAAATAATAAATGACGTCACAAAATACATAACGTCACAAAAATAAATGACGTCACAAAATACATAACGTTACAAAAATAAATGACGTCACAAAATACATAACGTCACAAAAATAAATGACGTCACAAAATACATAACGTCACAAAAAATGACGGCACAAAATACATAACGTCACAAAAATAAATGACGTCACAAAATACATAACGTCACAAAAATAAATGACGTCACAAAATACATAACGTCATAAAATACATAACGTCACAAAAAATGACGTCACAAAATACATAACGTCAAAAAAATAAATGACGTTACAAAATACATAACGTCACAAAAATAAATGACGTCACAAAATACATAACGTCACAAAAATAAATGACGTCAGAAAATACATAACGTCACAAAATATATTACGTCACAAAAATAAATGACGTCACAAAATACATAACGTCACAAAAATAAATGACGTCACAAAATACATAACGTCACAAAAATAAATGACGTCACAAAAATTAATTACGTCACAAATTACATAACGTCACAAAAATAAATGACGTCACAAAATACATAACGTCACAAAATATAATACATCACAAAAATAAATGACGTCACAAAATACATAACGTCACAAAAATAAATAACGTCACAAAATACATAACGTCACAAAAATAAATGACGTCACAAAAATTAATTACGTCACAAATTACATAACGTCACAAAAATAAATGACGTCAAAAAATACAAAACCTCACAAAAATAAATGATGTCACAAAATACATAACGTCACAAAAATAAATGACGTCACAAAATACATAACGTCACAAAAATAAATGACGTCACAAAATACATAACGTCACAAAAATAAATGACGTCACAAAATACATAACGTCACAAAAATAAATGACGTCACAAAAATAAATAACGTCACAAAATACATAACGTCACAAAATACATAACGTCACAAAAATAATTGACGTCACAAAATACATAACGTTACAAAAATAAATGACGTCACAAAATACATAACGTCACAAAAATAAATGACGTCACAAAATACATAACGTCACAAAAAATGACGTCACAAAATACATAACGTCACAAAAATAAATGACGTCACAAAATACATAACGTCACAAAAATAAATGACGTCACAAAATACATAACGTCACAAAAATAAATGACGTCACAAAATACATAACGTCACAAAAATAAATGACGTTACAAAATACATAACGTCACAAAAATAAATGACGTCACAAAATACATAACGTCACAAAAATAAATGACGTCAGAAAATACATAACGTCACAAAAAATGACGTCACAAAATACATAACGTCACAAAAATAAATAACGTCAAAAAATACATAACGTCACAAAAATAAATGACGTCACAAAAATTAATTACGTCACAAATACGTAACGTCACAAAAATAAATGACGTCAAAAAATACAAAACCTCACAAAAATAAATGATGTCACAAAATACATAACGTCACAAAAATAAATGACGTCACAAAATACATAACGTCACAAAAATAAATGACGTCACAAAATACATAACGTCAAAAAAATAAATGACGTCACAAAATACATAACGTCACAAAAATAAATGACGTCACAAAATACATAACGTCACAAAAATAAATGACGTCACAATAATAAATGACGTCACAAAATACATAACGTCACAAAAATAAATGACGTCACAAAATACATAACGTTACAAAAATAAATTACGTCACAAAATACATAACGTCACAAAAATAAATGACGTCAAAAAATACATAACGTCACAAAAATGACGTCACAAAATACATAACGTCACAAAAATAAATGACGTCACAAAATACATAACGTCACAAAAATAAATGACGTCACAAAATACATAACGTCACAAAAATAAATAACGTCAAAAAATACATAACGTCACAAAATACATAACGTCACAAAAATAAATGACGTCACAAAATAAATAAAGTCACAAAAATAAATGACGTCACAAAATACATAACGTCACAAAAATAAATGACGTCACAAAATACATAACGTCACAAAATTAATTACGTCACAAAATACATAACGTCACAAAAAAATGACGTCACAAAATACATAACGTCACAAAAATGAATGACGTCAATAAATACATAACGTCACAAAAATAAATGACGTCACAAAATTAATTACGTCACAAAATACATAACGTCACAAAAATAAATGACGTCACAAAATATTTAACGACACAAAATTAAATGACGTCACAAAATAAATAAAGTCACAAAAATAAATGACGTCACAAAAATTAATTGCGTCACAAAATGCATAACGTCACAAAATATATAACGTCACAAAAATAAATGACGTCACAAAAATTAAGTACGTCACAAAATACATAGCGTCACAAAAATAAATAACGTCACAAAATACATAACGTCACAAAAATAAATGACGTCACAAAATAAATAAAGTCACAAAAATAAATGACGTCACAAAATACATAACGTCACAAAAATTAATGACGTCACAAAATACATAACGTCAAAAAAATAAATGACGTCACAAAATACATAACGTCACAAAAATAAATGACGTCACAAAATACATAACGTCATAAAATACATAACGTCACAAAAAATGACGTCACAAAATACATATCGTCAAAAAAATAAATGACGTTACAAAATACATAACGTCACAAAAATAAATGACGTCACAAAATACATAACGTCCCAAAAATAATGACGTCACAAAATACATAACGTCACAAAAAAAATGACGTCACAAAATACATAATGTCACAAAAATAAATGACGTCCCAAAATACATAACGTCACAAAAATAAATGACGTCACAAAATACATAACGTCACAAAAATAAATGACGTCACAAAATACATAACGTCACAAAAATAAATGACGTCACAAACATAATGACGTCACAAAATACATATTGTCACAAAAATAAATGACGTCACAAAATACATAACGTCACAAAAATAAATGAAGTCACAAAATACATAACGTAAAAAAAATGACGTCACAAAATACACAACGTCACAAAATATATTACGTCACAAAAATAAATGACGTCACAAAATACATAACGTCACAAAAATAAATGACGTCACAAAATACATAACGTCACAAAAATAAATGACGTCACAAAAATTAATTACGTCACAAATTACATAACGTCACAAAAATAAATGACGTCACAAAATACATAACGTCACAAAATATATTACATCACAAAAATAAATGACGTCACAAAATACATAACGTCACAAAAATAAATAACGTCACAAAATACATAACGTCACAAAAATAAATGACGTCACAAAAATTAATTACGTCACAAATTACATAACGTCACAAAAATAAATGACGTCAAAAAATACAAAACCTCACAAAAATAAATGATGTCACAAAACACATAACGTCACAAAAATAAATGACGTCACAAAATACATAACGTCACAAAAATAAATGACGTCACAAAATACATAACGTCACAAAAATAAATGACGTCACAAAATACATAACGTCACAAAAATAAATGACGTCACAAAAATAAATAACGTCACAAAATACATAACGTCACAAAATACATAACGTCACAAAAATAAATGACGTCACAAAATACATAACGTTACAAAAATAAATGACGTCACAAAATACATAACGTCACAAAAATAAATGACGTCACAAAATACATAACGTCACAAAAAATGACGTCACAAAATACATAACGTCACAAAAATAAATGACGTCACAAAATACATAACGTCACAAAAATAAATGACGTCACAAAATACATAACGTCACAAAAATAAATGACGTCACAAAATACGTAACGTCACAAAAATAAATGACGTTACAAAATACATAACGTCACAAAAATAAATGACGTCACAAAATACATAACGTCACAAAAATAAATGACGTCAGAAAATACATAACGTCACAAAAAAATGACGTCACAAAATACATAATGTCACAAAAATAAATGACGTCCTAAAATACATAACGTCACAAAAATAAATGACGTCACAAAATACATAACGTCACAAAAATAAATGACGTCAAAAAATACATAACGTCACAAAAATAAATGACGTCACAAACATAATGACGTCACAAAATACATATTGTCACAAAAATAAATGACGTCACAAAATACATAACGTCAGAAAAATAAATGACGTCACAAAATACATAACGTCAAAAAAAAATGACGTCACAAAATACATAACGTCATAAAAATAAATGACGTCACAAAAATTAATTACTTCACAAAATACATAACGTCACAAAAATAAATGACGTCACAAAATACATAACGTCACAAAATATATTACTTCACAAAAATAAATGACGTCACAAAATACATAACGTAAAAAAAATAAATAACGTCACAAAATACATAACGTCACAAAATACATAACGTCACAAAAATAAATGACGTCACAAAATAAATAAAGTCACAAAAATAAATGACGTCACAAAATGCATAACGTCACAAAAATAAATGATGTCACAAAATACATAACGTCACAAAAATAAATGACGTCATAAAATACATAAAGTCACAAAAATAAATGACGTCACAAAAATTTATTACGTCACGAAAATAAATAACGTCACAAAATACATAACGTCACAAAATACATAGCGGCACAAAAATAAAAGACGTCACAAAGTACATAACGTCACAAAAATAAATGACGTCACAAAATACATAACGTCAAAAAATTAAATGACGTCAAAAAATACATAACGTCACAAAAATAAATGACGTCACAAAATACATTACGTCACAAAAATAAATGACGTCACAAAATACATAACGTCACAAAAATAAATGACGTCACAAAATACATAACGTCACAAAAATAAATGACGTCACAAAATACATAACGTTACAAAAATAAATGACGTCACAAAATACATAACGTCACAAAAATAAATGACGTCCAAAATACATAACGTCACAAAAAAATGACGTCACAAAATACATAACGTCACAAAAATAAATGACGTCAATAAATACATAACGTCACAAAAATAAATGACGTCACAAAATTAATTACGTCACAAAATACATAACGTCACAAAAATAAATGACGTCACAAAATATTTAACGACTCAAAATTAAATGACGTCACAAAATAAATAAAGTCACAAAAATAAATGACGTCACAAAAATTAATTACGTCACAAAATGCATAACGTCACAAAATATATAACGTCACAAAAATAAATGACGTCACAAAAATTAAGTATGTCACAAAATACATAGCGTCACAAAAATAAATAACGTCACAAAATACATAACGTCACAAAAATAAATGACGTCACAAAATAAATAAAGTCACAAAAATAAATGACGTCACAAAATACATAACGTCACAAAAATTAATGACGTCACAAAATACATAACGTCAAAAAAATAAATGACGTCACAAAATACATAACGTCACAAAAATAAATGACGTCACAAAATACATAACGTCATAAAATACATAACGTCACAAAAAATGACGTCACAAAATACATATCGTCAAAAAAATAAATGACGTTACAAAATACATAACGTCACAAAAATAAATGACGTCACAAAATACATAACGTCCCAAAAATAATGATGTCACAAAATACATAACGTCACAAAAAAAATGACGTCACAAAATACATAATGTCACAAAAATAAATGACGTCCCAAAATACATAACGTCACAAAAATAAATGACGTCACAAAATACATAACGTCACAAAAATAAATGACGTCACAAAATACATAACGTCACAAAAATAAATGACGTCACAAACATAATGACGTCACAAAATACATATTGTCACAAAAATAAATGACGTCACAAAATACATAACGTCACAAAAATAAATGACGTCACAAAATACATAACGTAAAAAAAATGACGTCACAAAATACATAACGTCATAAAAATAAATGACGTCACAAAAATTAATTACTTCACAAAATACATAACGTCACAAAAATAAATGACGTCACAAAATACATAACGTCACAAAAAACATTACGTCACAAAAATAAATGACGTCACAAAATACATAACGTCACAAAAATAAAAAACGTCAAAAAATACATAACGTCACAAAAATAAATGACGTCACAAAAATTAATTACGTCACAAATACGTAACGTCACAAAAATAAATGACGTCAAAAAATACAAAACCTCACAAAAATAAATGATGTCACAAAATACATAACGTCACAAAAATAAATGACGTCACAAAATACATTACGTCACAAAAATAAATGACGTCACAAAATACATAACGTCACAAAAATAAATGACGTCACAAAATACATAACGTCACAAAAATAAATGACGTCACAAAATAAATAACGTCACAAAATACATAACGTCACAAAATACATAACGTCACAAAAATAAATGACGTCACAAAATACATAACGTCACAAAAATAAATGACGTCACAAAATACATAACGTCACAAAATTAATTACGTCATAAAATACATAACGTCACAAAAATTAATGACGTCACAAAATATTTAACGACACAAAATTAAATGACATCACAAAATAAATAAAGTCACAAAAATAAATGACGTCACAAACATTAATTACGTCACAAAATGCATAACGTCACAAAATATATAACGTCACAAAAATAAATGACGTCACAAAAATTAAGTACGTCACGAAATACATAGCGTCACAAAAATAAATGACGTCACAAAATAAATAAAGTCACAAAAATAAATGACGTCACAAAATACATAACGTCACAAAAATTAATGACGTCACAAAATACATAACGTCACAAAAATAAATGACGTCACAAAATACATAACGTCACAAAAATAAATGACGTCACAAAAATTAATTACGTCACAAAATACATAACGTCACAAAAATAAATGACGTCAAAAAATACAAAGCCTCAAAAAAATAAATGATGTCACAAAATACATAACGTCACAAAAATAAATGACGTCACAAAATACATAACGTCACAAAAATAAATGACGTCACAAAATACATAACGTCACAAAAATAAATGACGTCACAAAAATAAATAACGTCACAAAATACATAACGTCACAAAATACATAACGTCACAAAAATAAATGACGTCACAAAATACATAACGTCACAAAAATAAATGACGTCACAAAATACATAACGTCAAAAAAAAATGACGTCACAAAATACATAACGTCACAAAAATGAATGACGTCACAAAATACATAACGTCACAAAAATAAATGACGTCACAATAATAAATGACGTCACAAAATACATAACGTCACAAAAATAAATGACGTCACAAAATACATAACGTTACAAAAATAAATGACGTCACAAAATACATAACGTCACAAAAATAAATGACGTCACAAAATACATAACGTCACAAAAAATGACGTCACAAAATACATAACGTCACAAAATACATAACGTCACAAAAATAAATGACGTCACAAAATACATAACGTCACAAAAATAAATGACGTCACAAAATACATAACGTCAAAAAAAAATGACGTCACAAAATACATAACGTCACAAAAATGAATGACGTCACAAAATACATAACGTCACAAAAATAAATGACGTCACAATAATAAATGACGTCACAAAATACATAACGTCACAAAAATAAATGACGTCACAAAATACATAACGTTACAAAAATAAATGACGTCACAAAATACATAACGTCACAAAAATAAATGACGTCACAAAATACATAACGTCACAAAAAATGACGTCACAAAATACATAACGTCACAAAAATAAATGACGTCACAAAATACATAACGTCACAAAATACATAACGTCACAAAAATAAATGACGTCACAAAATACATAACGTCACAGAAATAAATGACGTCACAAAATACATAACGTCAAAAAAATAAATGACGTCACAAAATACATAACGTCACAAAAATAAATGACGTCACAAAATACATAACGTCACAAAAATAAATGACGTCACAATAATAAATGACGTCACAAAATACATAACGTCACAAAAATAAATGACGTCACAAAATACATAACGTTACAAAAATAAATGACGTCACAAAATACATAACGTCACAAAAATAAATGACGTCACAAAATACATAACGTCACAAAAAATGACGGCACAAAATACATAACGTCACAAAAATAAATGACGTCACAAAATACATAACGTCACAAAAATAAATGACGTCACAAAATACATAACGTCATAAAATACATAACGTCACAAAAAATGACGTCACAAAATACATAACGTCAAAAAAATAAATGACGTTACAAAATACATAACGTCACAAAAATAAATGACGTCACAAAATACATAACGTCACAAAAATAAATGACGTCAGAAAATACATAACGTCACAAAATATATTACGTCACAAAAATAAATGACGTCACAAAATACATAACGTCACAAAAATAAATGACGTCACAAAATACATAACGTCACAAAAATAAATGACGTCACAAAAATTAATTACGTCACAAATTACATAACGTCACAAAAATAAATGACGTCACAAAATACATAACGTCACAAAATATATTACATCACAAAAATAAATGACGTCACAAAATACATAACGTCACAAAAATAAATAACGTCACAAAATACATAACGTCACAAAAATAAATGACGTCACAAAAATTAATTACGTCACAAATTACATAACGTCACAAAAATAAATGACGTCAAAAAATACAAAACCTCACAAAAATAAATGATGTCACAAAATACATAACGTCACAAAAATAAATGACGTCACAAAATACATAACGTCACAAAAATAAATGACGTCACAAAATACATAACGTCACAAAAATAAATGACGTCACAAAATACATAACGTCACAAAAATAAATGACGTCACAAAAATAAATAACGTCACAAAATACATAACGTCACAAAAATAATTGACGTCACAAAATACATAACGTTACAAAAATAAATGACGTCACAAAATACATAACGTCACAAAAATAAATGACGTCACAAAATACATAACGTCACAAAAAATGACGTCACAAAATACATAACGTCACAAAAATAAATGACGTCACAAAATACATAACGTCACAAAAATAAATGACGTCACAAAATACATAACGTCACAAAAATAAATGACGTCACAAAATACATAACGTCACAAAAATAAATGACGTTACAAAATACATAACGTCACAAAAATAAATGACGTCACAAAATACATAACGTCACAAAAATAAATGACGTCAGAAAATACATAACGTCACAAAAAATGACGTCACAAAATACATAACGTCACAAAAATAAATAACGTCAAAAAATACATAACGTCACAAAAATAAATGACGTCACAAAAATTAATTACGTCACAAATACGTAACGTCACAAAAATAAATGACGTCAAAAAATACAAAACCTCACAAAAATAAATGATGTCACAAAATACATAACGTCACAAAAATAAATGACGTCACAAAATACATAACGTCACAAAAATAAATGACGTCACAAAATACATAACGTCAAAAAAATAAATGACGTCACAAAATACATAACGTCACAAAAATAAATGACGTCACAAAATACATAACGTCACAAAAATAAATGACGTCACAATTATAAATGACGTCACAAAATACATAACGTCACAAAAATAAATGACGTCACAAAATACATAACGTTACAAAAATAAATTACGTCACAAAATACATAACGTCACAAAAATAAATGACGTCACAAAATACATAACGTCACAAAAATGACGTCACAAAATACATAACGTCACAAAAATAAATGACGTCACAAAATACATAACGTCACAAAAATAAATGACGTCACAAAATACATAACGTCACAAAAATAAATAACGTCAAAAAATACATAACGTCACAAAATACATAACGTCACAAAAATAAATGACGTCACAAAATAAATAAAGTCACAAAAATAAATGACGTCACAAAATACATAACGTCACAAAAATAAATGACGTCACAAAATACATAACGTCACAAAATTAATTACGTCACAAAATACATAACGTCACAAAAAAATGACGTCACAAAATACATAACGTCACAAAAATAAATGACGTCAATAAATACATAACGTCACAAAAATAAATGACGTCACAAAATTAATTACGTCACAAAATACATAACGTCACAATAATAAATGACGTCACAAAATATTTAACGACACAAAATTAAATGACGTCACAAAATAAATAAAGTCACAAAAATAAATGACGTCACAAAAATTAATTGCGTCACAAAATGCATAACGTCACAAAATATATAACGTCACAAAAATAAATGACGTCACAAAAATTAAGTACGTCACAAAATACATAGCGTCACAAAAATAAATAACGTCACAAAATACATAACGTCACAAAAATAAATGACGTCACAAAATAAATAAAGTCACAAAAATAAATGACGTCACAAAATACATAACGTCACAAAAATTAATGACGTCACAAAATACATAACGTCAAAAAAATAAATGACGTCACAAAATACATAACGTCACAAAAATAAATGACGTCACAAAATACATAACGTCATAAAATACATAACGTCACAAAAAATGACGTCACAAAATACATATCGTCAAAAAAATAAATGACGTTACAAAATACATAACGTCACAAAAATAAATGACGTCACAAAATACATAACGTCCCAAAAATAATGACGTCACAAAATACATAACGTCACAAAAAAAATGACGTCACAAAATACATAATGTCACAAAAATAAATGACGTCCCAAAATACATAACGTCACAAAAATAAATGACGTCACAAAATACATAACGTCACAAAAATAAATGACGTCACAAAATACATAACGTCACAAAAATAAATGACGTCACAAACATAATGACGTCACAAAATACATATTGTCACAAAAATAAATGACGTCACAAAATACATAACGTCACAAAAATAAATGAAGTCACAAAATACATAACGTAAAAAAAATGACGTCACAAAATACATAACGTCATAAAAATAAATGACGTCACAAAAATTAATTACTTCACAAAATACATAACGTCACAAAAATAAATGACGTCACAAAATACATAACGTCACAAAAAACATTACGTCACAAAAATAAATGACGTCACAAAATACATAACGTCACAAAAATAAATAACGTCAAAAAATACATAACGTCACAAAAATAAATGACGTCACAAAAATTAATTACGTCACAAATACGTAACGTCACAAAAATAAATGACGTCAAAAAATACAAAACCTCACAAAAATAAATGATGTCACAAAATACATAACGTCACAAAAATAAATGACGTCACAAAATACATAACGTCACAAAAATAAATGACGTCACAAAATAAATAACGTCACAAAATACATAACGTCACAAAATACATAACGTCACAAAAATAAATGACGTCACAAAATACATAACGTCACAAAAATAAATGACGTCAAAAAATACATAACGTCAAAAAAATAAATGACGTCACAAAATACATAACGTCACAAAAATAAATGACGTCACAAAATACATAACGTCACAAAAATAAATGACGTCACAATAATAAATGACGTCACAAAATACATAACGTCACAAAAATAAATGACGTCACAAAATACATAACGTTACAAAAATAAATTACGTCACAAAATACATAACGTCACAAAAATAAATGACGTCACAAAATACATAACGTCACAAAAATGACGTCACAAAATACATAACGTCACAAAAATAAATGACGTCACAAAATACATAACGTCACAAAAATAAATGACGTCACAAAATACATAACGTCACAAAAATAAATAACGTCAAAAAATACATAACGTCACAAAATACATAACGTCACAAAAATAAATGACGTCACAAAATAAATAAAGTCACAAAAATAAATGACGTCACAAAATACATAACGTCACAAAAATAAATGACGTCACAAAATACATAACGTCACAAAATTAATTACGTCACAAAATACATAACGTCACAAAAATTAATGACGTCACAAAATATTTAACGACACAAAATTAAATGACATCACAAAATAAATAAAGTCACAAAAATAAATGACGTCACAAAATACATAACGTCACAAAAATAAATGACGTCACAAAATACATAACGTCACAAAAATAAATGACGTCACAAAATACATAACGTCACAAAAATAAATGACGTCACAAAATAAATAACGTCACAAAATGCATAACGTCACAAAATATATAACGTCACAAAAATAAATGACGTCACAAAAATTAAGTACGTCACAAAATACATAACGTCACAAAAATAAATGACGTCACAAAATACATAACGTCACAAAATACATAACGTCACAAAAATAAATGACGTCACAAAATAAATAAAGTCACAAAAATAAATGACGTCACAAAATACATAACGTCACAAAAATTAATGACGTCACAAAATACATAACGTCACAAAAATAAATGACGTCACAAAAATTAATTACGTCACAAATTACATAACGTCACAAAAATAAATGACGTCAAAAAATACAAAACCTCACAAAAATAAATGATGTCACAAAATACATAACGTCACAAAATACATAACGTCACAAAAATAAATGACGTCACAAAATACATAACGTTACAAAAATAAATGACGTCACAAAATACATAACGTCACAAAAATAAATGACGTCACAAAATACATAACGTCACAAAAAATGACGTCACAAAATACATAACGTCACAAAAATAAATGACGTCACAAAATACATAACGTCACAAAAATAAATGACGTCACAAAATACATAACGTCACAAAAATAAATGACGTCACAAAATACATAACGTCACAAAAATAAATGACGTTACAAAATACATAACGTCACAAAAATAAATGACGTCACAAAATACATAACGTCACAAAAATAAATGACGTCAGAAAATACATAACGTCACAAAAAAATGACGTCACAAAATACATAATGTCACAAAAATAAATGACGTCCCAAAATACATAACGTCACAAAAATAAATGACGTCACAAAATACATAACGTCACAAAAATAAATGACGTCAAAAAATACATAACGTCACAAAAATAAATGACGTCACAAACATAATGACGTCACAAAATACATATTGTCACAAAAATAAATGACGTCACAAAATACATAACGTCAAAAAAAAATGACATCACAAAATACATAACGTCATAAAAATAAATGACGTCACAAAAATTAATTACTTCACAAAATACATAACGTCACAAAAATAAATGACGTCACAAAATACATAACGTCACAAAATATATTACGTCACAAAAATAAATGACGTCACAAAATACATAACGTAACAAAAATAAATAACGTCACAAAATACATAACGTCACAAAATACATAGCGTCACAAAAATAAATGACGTCACAAAATAAATAAAGTCACAAAAATAAATGACGTCACAAAATGCATAACGTCACAAAAATAAATGATGTCACAAAATACATAACGTCACAAAAATAAATGACGTCATAAAATACATAACGTCACAAAAATAAATGACGTCACAAAAATTTATTACGTCACGAAAATAAATAACGTCACAAAATACATAACGTCACAAAATGCATAGCGGCACAAAAATAAAAGACGTCACAAAGTACATAACGTCACAAAAATAAATGACGTCACAAAATACATAACGTCAAAAAATTAAATGACGTCAAAAAATACATAACGTCACAAAAATAAATGACGTCACAAAATACATTACGTCACAAAAATAAATGACGTCACAAAATACATAACGTCACAAAAATAAATGACGTCACAAAATACATAACGTCACAAAAATAAATGACGTCACAAAATACATAACGCTACAAAAATAAATGACGTCACAAAATACATAACGTCACAAAAATAAATGACGTCCAAAATACATAACGTCACAAAAAAATGACGTCACAAAATACATAACGTCACAAAAATAAATGACGTCAATAAATACATAACGTCACAAAAATAAATGACGTCACAAAATTAATTACGTCACAAAATACATAACGTCACAAAAATAAATGACGTCACAAAATATTTAACGACACAAAATTAAATGACGTCACAAAATAAATAAAGTCACAAAAATAAATGACGTCACAAAAATTAATTACGTCACAAAATGCATAACGTCACAAAATATATAACGTCACAAAAATAAATGACGTCACAAAAATTAAGTACGTCACAAAATACATAGCGTCACAAAAATAAATAAAGTCACAAAATACATAACGTCACAAAAATAAATGACGTCACAAAATAAATAAAGTCACAAAAATAAATGACGTCACAAAATACATAACGTCACAAAAATTAATGACGTCACAAAATACATAACGTCAAAAAAATAAATGACGTCACAAAATACATAACGTCACAAAAATAAATGACGTCACAAAATACATAACGTCATAAAATACATAACGTCACAAAAAATGACGTCACAAAATACATATCGTCAAAAAAATAAATGACGTTACAAAATACATAACGTCACAAAAATAAATGACGTCACAAAATACATAACGTCCCAAAAATAATGACGTCACAAAATACATAACGTCACAAAAAAAATGACGTCACAAAATACATAATGTCACAAAAATAAATGACGTCCCAAAATACATAACGTCACAAAAATAAATGACGTCACAAAATACATAACGTCAAAAAAATAAATGACGTCACAAAATACATAACGTCACAAAAATAAATGACGTCACAAACATAATGACGTCACAAAATACATATTGTCACAAAAATAAATGACGTCACAAAATACATAACGTCACAAAAATAAATGACGTCACAAAATACATAACGTAAAAAAAATGACGTCACAAAATACATTACGTCATAAAAATAAATGACGTCACAAAAATTAATTACTTCACAAAATACATAACGTCACAAAAATAAATGACGTCACAAAATACATAACGTCACAAAAAACATTACGTCACAAAAATAAATGACGTCACAAAATACATAACGTCACAAAAATAAATAACGTCAAAAAATACATAACGTCACAAAAATAAATGACGTCACAAAAATTAATTACGTCACAAATACGTAACGTCACAAAAATAAATGACGTCAAAAAATACAAAACCTCACAAAAATAAATGATGTCACAAAATACATAACGTCACAAAAATAAATGACGTCACAAAATACATAACGTCACAAAAATAAATGACGTCACAAAATAAATAACGTCACAAAATACATAACGTCACAAAATACATAACGTCACAAAAATAAATGACGTCACAAAATACATAACGTCACAAAAATAAATGACGTCACAAAATACATAACGTCAAAAAAATAAATGACGTCACAAAATACATAACGTCACAAAAATAAATGACGTCACAAAATACATAACGTCACAAAAATAAATGACGTCACAATAATAAATGACGTCACAAAATACATAACGTCACAAAAATAAATGACGTCACAAAATACATAACGTTACAAAAATAAATTACGTCACAAAATACATAACGTCACAAAAATAAATGACGTCACAAAATACATAACGTCACAAAAATGACGTCACAAAATACATAACGTCACAAAAATAAATGACGTCACAAAATACATAACGTCACAAAAATAAATGACGTCACAAAATACATAACGTCACAAAAATAAATAACGTCAAAAAATACATAACGTCACAAAATACATAACGTCACAAAAATAAATGACGTCACAAAATAAATAAAGTCACAAAAATAAATGACGTCACAAAATACATAACGTCACAAAAATAAATGACGTCACAAAATACATAACGTCATAAAATTAATTACGTCACAAAATACATAACGTCACAAAAATTAATGACGTCACAAAATATTTAACGACACAAAATTAAATGACATCACAAAATAAATAAAGTCACAAAAATAAATGACGTCACAAAATACATAACGTCACAAAAATAAATGACGTCACAAAATACATAACGTCACAAAAATAAATGACGTCACAAAATACATAACGTCACAAAAATAAATGACGTCACAAAATAAATAACGTCACAAAATGCATAACGTCACAAAATATATAACGTCACAAAAATAAATGACGTCACAAAAATTAAGTACGTCAAAAAATACATAACGTCACAAAAATAAATGACGTCACAAAATACATAACGTCACAAAATACATAACGTCACAAAAATAAATGACGTCACAAAATAAATAAAGTCACAAAAATAAATGACGTCACAAAATACATAACGTCACAAAAATTAATGACGTCACAAAATACATAACGTCACAAAAATAAATGACGTCACAAAAATTAATTACGTCACAAATTACATAACGTCACAAAAATAAATGACGTCAAAAAATACAAAACCTCACAAAAATAAATGATGTCACAAAATACATAACGTCACAAAAATAAATGACGTCACAAAATACATAACGTCACAAAAATAAATGACGTCACAAAATACATAACGTCACAAAAATAAATGACGTCACAAAATACATAACGTCACAAAATATATTACGTCACAAAAATAAATGACGTCACAAAATACATAACGTCACAAAAATAAATAACGTCACAAAATACATAACATCACAAAAATAAATGACGTCACAAAAATTAATTACGTCACAAATTACATAACGTCACAAAAATAAATGACGTCAAAAAATACAAAACCTCACAAAAATAAATGATGTCACAAAATACATAACGTCACAAAAATAAATGACGTCACAAAATACATAACGTCACAAAAATAAATGACGTCACAAAATACATAACGTCACAAAAATAAATGACGTTACAAAATACATAACGTCACAAAAATAAATGACGTCACAAAATACATAACGTCACAAAAATAAATGACGTCAGAAAATACATAACGTCACAAAAAAATGACGTCACAAAATACATAATGTCACAAAAATAAATGACGTCTGAAAATACATAACGTCACAAAAATAAATGACGTCACAAAATACATAACGTCACAAAAATAAATGACGTCAAAAAATACATAACGTCACAAAAATAAATGACGTCACAAACATAATGACGTCACAAAATACATATTGTCACAAAAATAAATGACGTCACAAAATACATAACGTCACAAAAATAAATGACGTCACAAAATACATAACATCAAAAAAAATGACGTCACAAAATACATAACGTCATAAAAATAAATGACGTCACAAAAATTAATTACTTCACAAAATACATAACGTCACAAAAATAAATGACGTCACAAAATACATAACGTCACAAAATATATTACGTCACAAAAATAAATGACGTCACAAAATACATAACGTAACAAAAATAAATAACGTCACAAAATACATAACGTCACAAAATACATAACGTCACAAAAATAAATGACGTCACAAAATAAATAAAGTCACAAAAATAAATGACGTCACAAAATGCATAACGTCACAAAAATAAATGATGTCACTAAATACATAACGTCACAAAAATAAATGACGTCATAAAATACATAACGTCACAAAAATAAATGACGTCACAAAAATTTATTACGTCACGAAAATAAATAACGTCACAAAATACATAACGTCACAAAATACATAGCGGCACAAAAATAAATGACGTCACAAAATACATAACGTTACAAAAATAAATGACGTCACAAAATACATAACGTCACAAATATAAATGACGTCCAAAATACATAACGTCACAAAAATAAATGACGTCACAAAATACATAACGTCACAAAAATAAATGACGTCACAAAATACATAACGTTACAAAAATAAATGACGTCACAAAATACATAACGTCACAAATATAAATGACGTCCAAAATACATAACGTCACAAAAAAATGACGTCACAAAATACATAACGTCACAAAAATAAATGACGTCAATAAATACATAACGTCACAAAAATAAATGACGTCACAAAATTAATTACGTCACAAAATACATAACGTCACAAAAATAAATGACGTCATAAAATATTTAACGACACAAAATTAAATGACGTCACAAAATAAATAAAGTCACAAAAATAAATGACGTCAAAAATACATAACGTCACAAAAATAAATGACGTCACAAAATACATAACGTCACAAAAATAAATGACGTCTCAAAATACATAACGTCATAAAATACATAACGTCACAAAAAATGACGTCACAAAATACATATCGTCAAAAAAATAAATGACGTTACAAAATACATAACGTCACAAAAATAAATGACGTCACAAAATACATAACGTCACAAAAATAAATGACGTCACAAAATACATAACGTCACAAAAAAAATGACGTCACAAAATACATAATGTCACAAAAATAAATGACGTCCCAAAATACATAACGTCACAAAAATAAATGACGTCACAAAATACATAACGTCACAAAAATAAATGACGTCACAAAATACATAACGTCACAAAAATAAATGACGTCACAAACATAATGACGTCACAAAATACATATTGTCACAAAAATAAATGACGTCACAAAATACATAACGTCACAAAAATAAATGACGTCACAAAATACATAACGTCAAAAAAAATGACGTCACAAAATACATTACGTCATAAAAATAAATGACGTCACAAAAATTAATTACTTCACAAAATACATAACGTCACAAAAATAAATGACGTCACAAAATACATAACGTCACAAAATACATTACGTCACAAAAATAAATGACGTCACAAAATACATAACGTC
The DNA here is from genome assembly GCA_035578135.1 of Flexamia atlantica. Lineage (NCBI taxonomy): Eukaryota > Metazoa > Arthropoda > Insecta > Hemiptera > Cicadellidae > Flexamia > Flexamia atlantica. The sequence continues at coordinate 1,681,742 of JAQJVK010000061.1, forward strand.
ACAAAAATAAATAACGTCAAAAAATACATAACGTCACAAAAATAAATGACGTCACAAAAATTAATTACGTCACAAAATACATAACGTCACAAAAATAAATGACGTCAAAAAATACAAAACCTCACAAAAATAAATGATGTCACAAAATACATAACGTCACAAAATTAAATGACGTCACAAAATACATTACGTCACAAAAATAAATGACGTCACAAAATACATAACGTCACAAAAATAAATGACGTCACAAAATACATAACGTCACAAAAATAAATGACGTCACAAAAATAAATAACGTCACAAAATACATAACGTTACAAAATACATAACGTCACAAAAATAAATGACGTCACAAAATACATAACGTCACAAAAATAAATGACGTCACAAAATACATAACGTCAAAAAAATAAATGACGTCACAAAATACATAACGTCACAAAAATAAATGACGTCACAAAATACATAACGTCACAAAAATAAATGACGTCACAATAATAAATGACGTCACAAAATACATAACGTCACAAAAATAAATGACGTCACAAAATACATAACGTTACAAAAATAAATGACGTCACAAAATACATAACGTCACAAAAATAAATGACGTCACAAAATACATAACGTCACAAAAATAAATAACGTTACAAAAAACATAACGTCACAAAAATAAATGACGTCACAAAATACATAACGTCACAAAAATAAATGACGTCACAAAATACAAAACGTCACAAAAACAAATGACGTCACAAAATACATAACGTCAAAAAAATAAATGACGTCACAAAATACATAACGTCACAAAAATAAATAACGTCACAAAATACATAACGTCACATAATACATAACGTCACAAAATAAATAAAGTCACAAAATTAAATGACGTCACAAAATACATAACGTCACAAAAATAAATGACGTCACAAAATACATAACGTCACAAAATTAATTACGTCACAAAATACATAACGTCACAAAAATTAATGACGTCACAAAATATTTAACGACACAAAATTAAATGACATCACAAAATAAATAAAGTCACAAAAATAAATGACGTCACAAAATACATAACGTCACAAAATGCATAACGTCACAAAATATATAACGTCACAAAAATAAATGACGTCACAAAAATTAAGTACGTCACAAAATACATAGCGTCACAAAAATAAATGACGTCACAAAATACATAACGTCACAAAATACATAACGTCACAAAAATAAATGACGTCACAAAATAAATAAAGTCACAAAAATAAATGACGTCACAAAATACATAACGTCAAAAAAATTAATGACGTCACAAAATACATAACGTCACAAAAATAAATGACGTCACAAAATACATAACGTCACAAAAATAAATGACGTCACAAAATACATAACCTCATAAAATACATAACGTCACAAAAAATGACGTCACAAAATACATAACATCAAAAAAATAAATGACGTTACAAAATACATAACGTCACAAAAATAAATGACGTCACAAAATACATAACGTCACAAAAATAAATGACGTCAGAAAATACATAACGTCACAAAAAAAATGACGTCACAAAATACATAATGTCACAAAAATAAATGACGTCCTAAAATACATAACGTCACAAAAATAAATGACGTCACAAAATACATAACGTCCCAAAAATAAATGACGTCAAAACATACATAACGTCACAAAAATAAATGACGTCACAAACATAATGACGTCACAAAATACATATTGTCACAAAAATAAATGACGTCACAAAATACATAACGTCACAAAAATAAATGACGTCACAAAATACATAACGTCAAAAAAATGACGTCACAAAATACATAACGTCATAAAAATAAATGACGTCACAAAAATTAATTACTTCACAAAATACATAACGTCACAAAAATATATGACGTCAAAAAATACATAACGTCACAAAATACATAACGTCACAAAATATATTACGTCACAAAAATAAATGACGTCACAATATACATAACGTCACAAAAATAAATAACGTCACAAAATACATAACGTCACAAAAATAAATGACGTCACAAAAATTAATTACGTCACAAAATACATAACGTCACAAAAATAAATGACGTCAAAAAATACAAAGCCTCACAAAAATAAATGATGTCACAAAATACATAACGTCACAAAAATAAATGACGTCACAAAATACATAACGTCACAAAAATAAATGACGTCACAAAATACATAACGTCACAAAAAATGACGTCACAAAATACATAACGTCACAAAAATAAATGACGTCACAAAATACATAACGTCACAAAATACATAACGTCACAAAAATAAATGACGTCACAAAATACATAACGTCACAAAAATAAATGACGTCACAAAATACATAACGTCAAAAAATAAATGACGTCACAAAATACATAACGTCACAAAAATAAATGACGTCACAAAATACATAACGTCCCAAAAATAAATGACGTCAAAACATACATAACGTCACAAAAATAAATGACGTCACAAACATAATGACGTCACAAAATACATATTGTCACAAAAATAAATGACGTCACAAAATACATAACGTCACAAAAAATGACGTCACAAAATACATAACGTCACAAAAATAAATGACGTCACAAAATACATAACGTCACAAAATACATAACGTCACAAAAATAAATGACGTCAGAAAATACATAACGTCACAAAAAAAATGACGTCACAAAATACATAATGTCACAAAAATAAATGACGTCCCAAAATACATAACGTCACAAAAATAAATGACGTCACAAAATACATAACGTCCCAAAAATAAATGACGTCAAAACATACATAACGTCACAAAAATAAATGACGTCACAAACATAATGACGTCACAAAATACATATTGTCACAAAAATAAATGACGTCACAAAATACATAACGTCACAAAAATAAATGACGTCACAAAATACATAACGTCAAAAAAAATGACGTCACAAAATACATAACGTCATAAAAATAAATGACGTCACAAAAATTAATTACTTCACAAAATACATAACGTCACAAAAATATATGACGTCACAAAATACATAACGTCACAAAATACATAACGTCACAAAATATATTACGTCACAAAAATAAATGACGTCACAATATACATAACGTCACAAAAATAAATAACGTCACAAAATACATAACGTCACAAAAATAAATGACGTCACAAAAATTAATTACGTCACAAAATACATAACGTCACAAAAATAAATGACGTCAAAAAATACAAAGCCTCACAAAAATAAATGATGTCACAAAATACATAACGTCACAAAAATAAATGACGTCACAAAATACATAACGTCACAAAAATAAATGACGTCACAAAATACATAACGTCACAAAAAATGACGTCACAAAATACATAACGTCACAAAAATAAATGACGTCACAAAATACATAACGTCACAAAATACATAACGTCACAAAAATAAATGACGTCACAAAATACATAACGTCACAAAAATAAATGACGTCACAAAATACATAACGTCAAAAAATAAATGACGTCACAAAATACATAACGTCCCAAAAATAAATGACGTCAAAACATACATAACGTCACAAAAATAAATGACGTCACAAACATAATGACGTCACAAAATACATATTGTCACAAAAATAAATGACGTCACAAAATACATAACGTCACAAAAATAAATGACGTCACAAAATACATAACGTCAAAAAAAATGACGTCACAAAATACATAACGTCATAAAAATAAATGACGTCACAAAAATTAATTACTTCACAAAATACATAACGTCACAAAAATAAATGACGTCAAAAAATACAAAGCCTCACAAAAATAAATGATGTCACAAAATACATAACGTCACAAAAATAAATGACGTCACAAAATACATAACGTCACAAAAATAAATGACGTCACAAAATACATAACGTCACAAAAATAAATGACGTCACAAAATACATAACGTCACAAAAATAAATGACGTCACAAAAATAAATAACGTCACAAAATACATAACGTCACAAAATACATAACGTCACAAAAATAAATGACGTCACAAAATACATAACGTCACAAAAATAAATGACGTCACAAAATACATAACGTCACAAAAATAAATGACGTCACAATAATAAATGACGTCACAAAATACATAACGTCACAAAAATAAATGACGTCACAAAATACATAACGTTACAAAAATAAATGACGTTACAAAATACATAACGTCACAAAAATAAATGACGTCACAAAATACATAACGTCACAAAAAATGACGTCACAAAATACATAACGTCACAAAAATAAATGACGTCACAAAATACATAACGTCACAAAATACATAACGTCACAAAAATAAATGACGTCACAAAATACATAACGTCACAAAAATAAATGACGTCACAAAATACATAACGTCAAAAAATAAATGACGTCACAAAATACATAACGTCACAAAAATAAATGACGTCACAAAATACATAACGTCACAAAAATAAATGACGTCACAATAATAAATGACGTCACAAAATACATAACGTCACAAAAATAAATGACGTCACAAAATACATAACGTTACAAAAATAAATGACGTCACAAAATACATAACGTCACAAAAATAAATGACGTCACAAAATACATAACGTCACAAAAAATGACGGCACAAAATACATAACGTCACAAAAATAAATGACGTCACAAAATACATAACGTCACAAAAATAAATGACGTCACAAAATACATAACGTCATAAAATACATAACGTCACAAAAAATGACGTCAAAAAATACATAACGTCACAAAAATAAATGACGTCACAAAATACATAACGTCACAAAAATAAATAACGTTACAAAAAACATAACGTCACAAAAATAAATGACGTCACAAAATACATAACGTCACAAAAATAAATGACGTCACAAAATACAAAACGTCACAAAAACAAATGACGTCACAAAATACATAACGTCAAAAAAATAAATGACGTCACAAAATACATAACGTCACAAAAATAAATAACGTCACAAAATACATAACGTCACATAATACATAACGTCACAAAATAAATAAAGTCACAAAATTAAATGACGTCACAAAATACATAACGTCACAAAAATAAATGACGTCACAAAATACATAACGTCACAAAATTAATTACGTCACAAAATACATAACGTCACAAAAATTAATGACGTCACAAAATATTTAACGACACAAAATTAAATGACATCACAAAATAAATAAAGTCACAAAAATAAATGACGTCACAAAATACATAACGTCACAAAATGCATAACGTCACAAAATATATAACGTCACAAAAATAAATGACGTCACAAAAATTAAGTACGTCACAAAATACATAGCGTCACAAAAATAAATGACGTCACAAAATACATAACGTCACAAAATACATAACGTCACAAAAATAAATGACGTCACAAAATAAATAAAGTCACAAAAATAAATGACGTCACAAAATACATAACGTCAAAAAAATTAATGACGTCACAAAATACATAACGTCACAAAAATAAATGACGTCACAAAATACATAACGTCACAAAAATAAATGACGTCACAAAATACATAACCTCATAAAATACATAACGTCACAAAAAATGACGTCACAAAATACATAACATCAAAAAAATAAATGACGTTACAAAATACATAACGTCACAAAAATAAATGACGTCACAAAATACATAACGTCACAAAAATAAATGACGTCAGAAAATACATAACGTCACAAAAAAAATGACGTCACAAAATACATAATGTCACAAAAATAAATGACGTCCTAAAATACATAACGTCACAAAAATAAATGACGTCACAAAATACATAACGTCCCAAAAATAAATGACGTCAAAACATACATAACGTCACAAAAATAAATGACGTCACAAACATAATGACGTCACAAAATACATATTGTCACAAAAATAAATGACGTCACAAAATACATAACGTCACAAAAATAAATGACGTCACAAAATACATAACGTCAAAAAAATGACGTCACAAAATACATAACGTCATAAAAATAAATGACGTCACAAAAATTAATTACTTCACAAAATACATAACGTCACAAAAATATATGACGTCAAAAAATACATAACGTCACAAAATACATAACGTCACAAAATATATTACGTCACAAAAATAAATGACGTCACAATATACATAACGTCACAAAAATAAATAACGTCACAAAATACATAACGTCACAAAAATAAATGACGTCACAAAAATTAATTACGTCACAAAATACATAACGTCACAAAAATAAATGACGTCAAAAAATACAAAGCCTCACAAAAATAAATGATGTCACAAAATACATAACGTCACAAAAATAAATGACGTCACAAAATACATAACGTCACAAAAATAAATGACGTCACAAAATACATAACGTCACAAAAAATGACGTCACAAAATACATAACGTCACAAAAATAAATGACGTCACAAAATACATAACGTCACAAAATACATAACGTCACAAAAATAAATGACGTCACAAAATACATAACGTCACAAAAATAAATGACGTCACAAAATACATAACGTCAAAAAATAAATGACGTCACAAAATACATAACGTCACAAAAATAAATGACGTCACAAAATACATAACGTCCCAAAAATAAATGACGTCAAAACATACATAACGTCACAAAAATAAATGACGTCACAAACATAATGACGTCACAAAATACATATTGTCACAAAAATAAATGACGTCACAAAATACATAACGTCACAAAAAATGACGTCACAAAATACATAACGTCACAAAAATAAATGACGTCACAAAATACATAACGTCACAAAATACATAACGTCACAAAAATAAATGACGTCAGAAAATACATAACGTCACAAAAAAAATGACGTCACAAAATACATAATGTCACAAAAATAAATGACGTCCCAAAATACATAACGTCACAAAAATAAATGACGTCACAAAATACATAACGTCCCAAAAATAAATGACGTCAAAACATACATAACGTCACAAAAATAAATGACGTCACAAACATAATGACGTCACAAAATACATATTGTCACAAAAATAAATGACGTCACAAAATACATAACGTCACAAAAATAAATGACGTCACAAAATACATAACGTCAAAAAAAATGACGTCACAAAATACATAACGTCATAAAAATAAATGACGTCACAAAAATTAATTACTTCACAAAATACATAACGTCACAAAAATATATGACGTCACAAAATACATAACGTCACAAAATACATAACGTCACAAAATATATTACGTCACAAAAATAAATGACGTCACAATATACATAACGTCACAAAAATAAATAACGTCACAAAATACATAACGTCACAAAAATAAATGACGTCACAAAAATTAATTACGTCACAAAATACATAACGTCACAAAAATAAATGACGTCAAAAAATACAAAGCCTCACAAAAATAAATGATGTCACAAAATACATAACGTCACAAAAATAAATGACGTCACAAAATACATAACGTCACAAAAATAAATGACGTCACAAAATACATAACGTCACAAAAAATGACGTCACAAAATACATAACGTCACAAAAATAAATGACGTCACAAAATACATAACGTCACAAAATACATAACGTCACAAAAATAAATGACGTCACAAAATACATAACGTCACAAAAATAAATGACGTCACAAAATACATAACGTCAAAAAATAAATGACGTCACAAAATACATAACGTCCCAAAAATAAATGACGTCAAAACATACATAACGTCACAAAAATAAATGACGTCACAAACATAATGACGTCACAAAATACATATTGTCACAAAAATAAATGACGTCACAAAATACATAACGTCACAAAAATAAATGACGTCACAAAATACATAACGTCAAAAAAAATGACGTCACAAAATACATAACGTCATAAAAATAAATGACGTCACAAAAATTAATTACTTCACAAAATACATAACGTCACAAAAATAAATGACGTCAAAAAATACAAAGCCTCACAAAAATAAATGATGTCACAAAATACATAACGTCACAAAAATAAATGACGTCACAAAATACATAACGTCACAAAAATAAATGACGTCACAAAATACATAACGTCACAAAAATAAATGACGTCACAAAATACATAACGTCACAAAAATAAATGACGTCACAAAAATAAATAACGTCACAAAATACATAACGTCACAAAATACATAACGTCACAAAAATAAATGACGTCACAAAATACATAACGTCACAAAAATAAATGACGTCACAAAATACATAACGTCACAAAAATAAATGACGTCACAATAATAAATGACGTCACAAAATACATAACGTCACAAAAATAAATGACGTCACAAAATACATAACGTTACAAAAATAAATGACGTTACAAAATACATAACGTCACAAAAATAAATGACGTCACAAAATACATAACGTCACAAAAAATGACGTCACAAAATACATAACGTCACAAAAATAAATGACGTCACAAAATACATAACGTCACAAAATACATAACGTCACAAAAATAAATGACGTCACAAAATACATAACGTCACAAAAATAAATGACGTCACAAAATACATAACGTCAAAAAATAAATGACGTCACAAAATACATAACGTCACAAAAATAAATGACGTCACAAAATACATAACGTCACAAAAATAAATGACGTCACAATAATAAATGACGTCACAAAATACATAACGTCACAAAAATAAATGACGTCACAAAATACATAACGTTACAAAAATAAATGACGTCACAAAATACATAACGTCACAAAAATAAATGACGTCACAAAATACATAACGTCACAAAAAATGACGGCACAAAATACATAACGTCACAAAAATAAATGACGTCACAAAATACATAACGTCACAAAAATAAATGACGTCACAAAATACATAACGTCATAAAATACATAACGTCACAAAAAATGACGTCAAAAAATACATAACGTCAAAAAATAAATGACGTTACAAAATACATAACGTCACAAAAATAAATGACGTCACAAAATACATAACGTCACAAAAATAAATGACGTCAGAAAATACATAACGTCACAAAATATATTACGTCACAAAAATAAATGACGTCACAAAATACATAACGTCACAAAAATAAATGACGTCACAAAATACATAACGTCACAAAAATAAATGACGTCACAAAAATTAATTACGTCACAAATTACATAACGTCACAAAAATAAATGACGTCACAAAATACATAACGTCACAAAATATATTACGTCACAAAAATAAATGACGTCACAAAATACATAACGTCACAAAAATAAATAACGTCACAAAATACATAACGTCACAAAAATAAATGACGTCACAAAAATTAATTACGTCACAAATTACATAACGTCACAAAAATAAATGACGTCAAAAAATACAAAACCTCACAAAAATAAATGATGTCACAAAATACATAACGTCACAAAAATAAATGACGTCACAAAATACATAACGTCACAAAAATAAATGACGTCACAAAATACATAACGTCACAAAAATAAATGACGTCACAAAATACATAACGTCACAAAAATAAATGACGTCACAAAAATAAATAACGTCACAAAATACATAACGTCACAAAATACATAACGTCACAAAAATAAATGACGTCACAAAATACATAACGTTACAAAAATAAATGACGTCACAAAATACATAACGTCACAAAAATAAATGACGTCACAAAATACATAACGTCACAAAAAATGACGTCACAAAATACATAACGTCACAAAAATAAATGACGCCACAAAATACATAACGTCACAAAAATAAATGACTTCACAAAATACATAACGTCACAAAAATAAATGACGTCACAAAATACATAACGTCACAAAAATAAATGACGTTACAAAATACATAACGTCACAAAAATAAATGACGTCACAAAATACATAACGTCACAAAAATAAATGACGTCAGAAAATACATAACGTCACAAAAAAATGACGTCACAAAATACATAATGTCACAAAAATAAATGACGTCCCAAAATACATAACGTCACAAAAATAAATGACGTCACAAAATACATAACGTCACAAAAATAAATGACGTCAAAAAATACATAACGTCACAAAAATAAATGACGTCGCAAACATAATGACGTAACAAAATACATATTGTCACAAAAATAAATGAAGTCACAAAATACATAACGTCAGAAAAATAAATGACGTCACAAAATACATAACGTCAAAAAAATGACGTCACAAAATACATAACGTCATAAAAATAAATGACGTCACAAAAATTAATTACTTCACAAAACACATAACGTCACAAAAATAAATGACGTCACAAAATACATAACGTCACAAAATATATTACGTCACAAAAATAAATGACGTCACAAAATACATAACGTAACAAAAATAAATAACGTCACAAAATACATAACGTCACAAAATACATAACGTCACAAAAATAAATGACGTCACAAAATAAATAAAGTCACAAAAATAAATGACGTCACAAAATGCATAACGTCACAAAAATAAATGATGTCACAAAATACATAACGTCACAAAAATAAATGATGTCATAAAATACATAACGTCACAAAAATAAATGACGTCACAAAAATTTATTACGTCACGAAAATAAATAACGTCACAAAATACATAACGTCACAAAATACATAACGTCACAAAATACATAGCGGCACAAAAATAAAAGACGTCACAAAGTACATAACGTCACAAAAATAAATGACGTCACAAAATACATTACGTCAAAAAAATAAATGACGTCAAAAAAATACATAACGTCACAAAAATAAATGACGTCACAAAATACATTACGTCACAAAAATAAATGACGTCACAAAATACATAACGTCACAAAAATAAATGACGTCACAAAATACATAACGTGACAACAATAAATGACGTCACAAAATACATAACGTTACAAAAATAAATGACGTCACAAAATACATAACGTCACAAAAATAAATGACGTCCAAAATACATAATGTCACAAAAAAATGACGTCACAAAATACATAACGTCACAAAAATAAATGACGTCAATAAATACATAACGTCACAAAAATAAATGACGTCACAAAATTAATTACGTCACAAAATACATAACGTCACAAAAATAAATGACGTCACAAAATATTTAACGACTCAAAATTAAATGACATCACAAAATAAATAAAGTCACAAAAATACATAACGTCACAAAAAATGACGTCACAAAATACATATCGTCAAAAAAATTAATGACGTTACAAAATACATAACGTCACAAAAATAAATGACGTCACAAAATACATAACGTCACAAAAATAAATGACGTCACAAAATACGTAACGTCATAAAATACATAACGTCACAAAAAATGACGTCACAAAATACATAACGTCAAAAAATAAATGACGTTACAAAATACATAACGTCACAAAAATATATTACGTCACAAAATACATAACGTCACAAAAATAAATGACGTCAGAAAATACATAACGTCACAAAATATATTACGTCACAAAAATAAATGACGTCACAAAATACATAACGTCACAAAAATAAATGACGTCACAAAATACATAACGTCACAAAAATAAATGACGTCACAAAAATTAATTACGTCACAAATTACATAACGTCAAAAAAATAAATGACGTCACAAAATACATAACGTCACAAAATATATTACGTCACAAAAATAAATGACGTCACAAAATACATAACATCACAAAAATAAATAACGTCACAAACTACATAACGTCACAAAAATAAATGACGTCACAAAAATTAATTACGTCACAAATTACATAACGTCACAAAAATAAATGACGTCAAAAAATACTAAACCTCACAAAAATAAATGATGTCACAAAATACATAACGTCACAAAAATAAATGACGTCACAAAATACATAACGTCACAAAAATAAATGACGTCACAAAATACATAACGTCACAAAAATAAATGACGTCACAAAATACATAACGTCACAAAAATAAATGACGTCACAAAAATAAATAACGTCACAAAATACATAACGTCACAAAATACATAACGTCACAAAAATAAATGACGTCACAAAATACATAACGTTACAAAAATAAATGACGTCACAAAATACATAACGTCACAAAAATAAATGACGTCACAAAATACATAACGTCACAAAAAATGACGTCACAAAATACATAACGTCACAAAAATAAATGACGTCACAAAATACATAACGTCACAAAAATAAATGACTTCACAAAATACATAACGTCACAAAAATAAATGACGTCACAAAATACATAACGTCACAAAAATAAATGACGTTACAAAATACATAACGTCACAAAAATAAATGACGTCACAAAATACATAACGTCACAAAAATAAATGACGTCAGAAAATACATAACGTCACAAAAAAATGACGTCACAAAATACATAATGTCACAAAAATAAATGACGTCCCAAAATACATAACGTCACAAAAATAAATGACGTCACAAAATACATAACGTCTAAAAAATAAATGACGTCAAAAAATACATAACGTCACAAAAATAAATGACGTCACAAACATAATGACGTCACAAAATACATATTGTCACAAAAATAAATGAAGTCACAAAATACATAACGTCAGAAAAATAAATGACGTCACAAAATACATAACGTCAAAAAAATGACGTCACAAAATACATAACGTCATAAAAATAAATGACGTCACAAAAATTAATTACTTCACAAAACACATAACGTCACAAAAATAAATGACGTCACAAAATACATAACGTCACAAAATATATTACGTCACAAAAATAAATGACGTCACAAAATACATAACGTAACAAATATAAATAACGTCACAAAATACATAACGTCACAAAATACATAACGTCACAAAAATAAATGACGTCACAAAATAAATAAAGTCACAAAAATAAATGACGTCACAAAATGCATAACGTCACAAAAATAAATGATGTCACAAAATACATAACGTCACAAAAATAAATGACGTCATAAAATACATAACGTCACAAAAATAAATGACGTCACAAAAATTTATTACGTCACGAAAATAAATAACGTCACAAAATACATAACGTCACAAAATACATAACGTCACAAAATACATAGCGGCACAAAAATAAAAGACGTCACAAAGTAGATAACGTCACAAAAATAAATGACGTCAAAAAATACATTACGTCAAAAAAAAAATGACGTCAAAAAAATACATAACGTCACAAAAATAAATGACGTCACAAAATACATTACGTCACAAAAATAAATGACGTCACAAAATACATAACGTCACAAAAATAAATGACGTCACAAAATACATAACGTGACAACAATAAATGACGTCACAAAATACATAACGTTACAAAAATAAATGACGTCACAAAATACATAACGTCACAAAAATAAATGACGTCCAAAATACATAATGTCACAAAAAAATGACGCCACAAAATACATAACGTCACAAAAATAAATGACGTCAATAAATACATAACGTCACAAAAATAAATGACGTCACAAAATTAATTACGTCACAAAATACATAACGTCACAAAAATAAATGACGTCACAAAATATTTAACGACACAAAATTAAATGACATTACAAAATAAATAAAGTCACAAAAATACATAACGTCACAAAAAATGACGTCACAAAATACATATCGTCAAAAAAATAAATGACGTTACAAAATACATAACGTCACAAAAATAAATGACGTCACAAAATACATAACGTCACAAAAATAAATGACGTCACAAAATACATAACGTCACAAAAAAAATGACGTCACAAAATACATAATGTCACAAAAATAAATGACGTCCCAAAATACATAACGTCACAAAAATAAATGACGTCACAAAATACATAACGTCCCAAAAATAAATGACGTCAAAACATACATAACGTCACAAAAATAAATGACGTCACAAACATAATGACGTCACAAAATACATATTGTCACAAAAATAAATGACGTCACAAAATACATAACGTCACAAAAATAAATGACGTCACAAAATACATAACGTCAAAAAAAATGACGTCACAAAATACATAACGTCATAAAAATAAATGACGTCACAAAAATTAATTACTTCACAAAATACATAACGTCACAAAAATATATGACGTCACAAAATACATAACGTCACAAAATATATTACGTCACAAAAATAAATGACGTCACAATATACATAACGTCACAAAAATAAATAACGTCACAAAATACATAACGTCACAAAAATAAATGACGTCACAAAAATTAATTACGTCACAAAATACATAACGTCACAAAAATAAATGACGTCAAAAAATACAAAGCCTCACAAAAATAAATGATGTCACAAAATACATAACGTCACAAAAATAAATGACGTCACAAAATACATAACGTCACAAAAATAAATGACGTCACAAAATACATAACGTCACAAAAATAAATGACGTCACAAAATACATAACGTCACAAAAATAAATGACGTCACAAAAATAAATAACGTCACAAAATACATAACGTCACAAAATACATAACGTCACAAAAATAAATGACGTCACAAAATACATAACGTCACAAAAATAAATGACGTCACAAAATACATAACGTCAAAAAAATAAATGACGTCACAAAATACATAACGTCACAAAAATAAATGACGTCACAAAATACATAACGTCACAAAAATAAATGACGTCAAAATAATAAATGACGTCACAAAATACATAACGTCACAAAAATAAATGACGTCACAAAATACATAACGTTACAAAAATAAATGACGTCACAAAATACATAACGTCACAAAAATAAATGACGTCACAAAATACATAACGTCACAAAAAATGACGTCACAAAATACATAACGTCACAAGAATAAATGACGTCACAAAATACATAACGTCACAAAATACATAACGTCACAAAAAAAAATGACGTCACAAAATACATAACGTCACAAAAATAAATGACGTCACAAAATACATAACGTCAAAAAAATAAATGACGTCACAAAATACATAACGTCACAAAAATAAATGACGTCACAAAATACATAACGTCACAAAAATAAATGACGTCACAATAATAAATGACGTCACAAAATACATAACGTCACAAAAATAAATGACGTCACAAAATACATAACGTTACAAAAATAAATGACGTCACAAAATATATAACGTCACAAAAACAAATGACGTCACAAAATACATAACGTCACAAAAAATGACGGCACAAAATACATAACGTCACAAAAATAAATGACGTCACAAAATACATAACGTCACAAAAATAAATGACGTCACAAAATACATAACGTCATAAAATACATAACGTCACAAAAAATGACGTCACAAAATACATAACGTCAAAAAAATAAATGACGTTACAAAATACATAACGTCACAAAAATAAATGACGTCACAAAATACATAACGTCACAAAAATAAATGACGTCAGAAAATACATAACGTCACAAAATATATTACGTCACAAAAATAAATGACGTCACAAAATACATAACGTCACAAAAATAAATGACGTCACAAAATACATAATGTCACAAAAATAAATGACGTCACAAAATACATAACGTCACAAAAATAAATGACGTCACAAAAATAAATGACGTCACAAAATACATAACGTCACAAAATATATTACGTCACAAAAATAAATGACGTCACAAAATACATAACGTCACAAAAATAAATAACGTCACAAAATACATAACGTCACAAAAATAAATGACGTCACAAAAATTAATTACGTCACAAATTACATAACGTCACAAAAATAAATGACGTCAAAAAATACAAAACCTCACAAAAATAAATGATGTCACAAAATACATAACGTCACAAAAATAAATGACGTCACAAAATACATAACGTCACAAAAATAAATGACGTCACAAAATACATAACGTCACAAAAATAAATGACGTCACAAAATACATAACGTCACAAAAATAAATGACGTCACAAAAATAAATAACGTCACAAAATACATAACGTCACAAAATACATAACGTCACAAAAATAAATGACGTCACAAAATACATAACGTTACAAAAATAAATGACGTCACAAAATACATAACGTCACAAAAATAAATGACGTCACAAAATACATAACGTCACAAAAAATGACGTCACAAAATACATAACGTCACAAAAATAAATGACGTCACAAAATACATAACGTCACAAAAATAAATGACTTCACAAAATACATAACGTCACAAAAATAAATGACGTCACAAAATACATAACGTCACAAAAATAAATGACGTTACAAAATACATAACGTCACAAAAATAAGTGACGTCACAAAATACATAACGTCACAAAAATAAATGACGTCAGAAAATACATAACGTCACAAAAAAATGACGTCACAAAATACATAATGTCACAAAAATAAATGACGTCCCAAAATACATAACGTCACAAAAATAAATGACGTCACAAAATACATAACGTCACAAAAAATAAATGACGTCAAAAAATACATAACGTCACAAAAATAAATGACGTCACAAACATAATGACGTCACAAAATACATATTGTCACAAAAATAAATGAAGTCACAAAATACATAACGTCAGAAAAATAAATGACGTCACAAAATACATAACGTCAAAAAAAATGACGTCACAAAATACATAACGTCATAAAAATAAATGACGTCACAAAAATTAATTACATCACAAAACACATAACGTCACAAAAATAAATGACGTCACAAAATATATAACGTCACAAAATATATTACGTCACAAAAATAAATGACGTCACAAAATACATAACGTAACAAAAATAAATAACGTCACAAAATACATAACGTCACAAAATACATAACGTCACAAAAATAAATGACGTCACAAAATAAATAAAGTCACAAAAATAAATGACGTCACAAAATGCATAACGTCACAAAAATAAATGATGTCACAAAATACATAACGTCACAAAAATAAATGACGTCACAAAATACATAACGTAACAAAAATAAATAACGTCACAAAATACATAACGTCACAAAATACATAACGTCACAAAAATAAATAACGTCACAAAATACATAACGTCACAAAATACATAACGTCACAAAAATAAATGACGTCACAAAATAAATAAAGTCACAAAAATAAATGACGTCACAAAATGCATAACGTCACAAAAATAAATGATGTCACAAAATACATAACGTCACAAAAATAAATGACGTCATAAAATACATAACGTCACAAAAATAAATGATGTCACAAAAATTTATTACGTCACGAAAATAAATAACGTCACAAAATACATAACGTCACAAAATACATAGCGGCACAAAAATGAAAGACGTCACAAAGTACATAACGTCACAAAAATAAATGACGTCACAAAATACATTACGTCAAAAAAATAAATGACGTCAAAAAAATACATAACGTCACAAAAATAAATGACGTCACAAAATACATTACGTCACAAAAATAAATGACGTCACAAAATACATAACGTCACAAAAATAAATGACGTCACAAAATACATAACGTGACAACAATAAATGACGTCACAAAATACATAACGTTACAAAAATAAATGACGTCACAAAATACATAACGTCACAAAAATAAATGACGTCCAAAATACATAATGTCACAAAAAAATGACGTCACAAAATACATAACGTCACAAAAATAAATGACGTCAATAAATACATAACGTCACAAAAATAAATGACGTCACAAAATTAATTACGTCACAAAATACATAACGTCACAAAAATAAATGACGTCACAAAATATTTAACGACACAAAATTAAATGACGTCACAAAATAAATAAAGTTACAAAAATAAATGACGTCACAAAAATTAATTACGTCACAAAATGCATAACGTCACAAAATATATAACGTCACAAAAATAAATGACGTCACAAAATACATTACGTCACAAAAATAAATGACGTCACAAAATACATAACGTCACAAAAATAAATGACGTCACAAAATACATAACGTGACAACAATAAATGACGTCACAAAATACATAACGTTACAAAAATAAATGACGTCACAAAATACATAACGTCACAAAAATAAATGACGTCCAAAATACATAATGTCACAAAAAAATGACGTCACAAAATACATAACGTCACAAAAATAAATGACGTCACAAAAATAAATAACGTCACAAAATACATAACGTCACAAAATACATAACGTCACAAAAATAAATGACGTCACAAAATACATAACGTTACAAAAATAAATGACGTCACAGAATACATAACGTCACAAAAATAAATGACGTCACAAAATACATAACGTCACAAAAAATGACGTCACAAAATACATAACGTCACAAAAATAAATGACGTCACAAAATACATAACGTCACAAAAATAAATGACTTCACAAAATACATAACGTCACAAAAATAAATGACGTCACAAAATACATAACGTCACAAAAATAAATGACGTTACAAAATACATAACGTCACAAAAATAAATGACGTCACAAAATACATAACGTCACAAAAATAAATGACGTCAGAAAATACATAACGTCACAAAAAAATGACGTCACAAAATACATAATGTCACAAAAATAAATGACGTCCCAAAATACATAACGTCACAAAAATAAATGACGTCACAAAATACATAACGTCACAAAAAATAAATGACGTCAAAAAATACATAACGTCACAAAAATAAATGACGTCACAAACATAATGACGTCACAAAATACATATTGTCACAAAAATAAATGAAGTCACAAAATACATAACGTCAGAAAAATAAATGACGTCACAAAATACATAACGTCAAAAAAAATGACGTCACAAAATACATAACGTCATAAAAATAAATGACGTCACAAAAATTAATTACATCACAAAACACATAACGTCACAAAAATAAATGACGTCACAAAATATATAACGTCACAAAATATATTACGTCACAAAAATAAATGACGTCACAAAATACATAACGTAACAAAAATAAATAACGTCACAAAATACATAACGTCACAAAATACATAACGTCACAAAAATAAATGACGTCACAAAATAAATAAAGTCACAAAAATAAATGACGTCACAAAATGCATAACGTCACAAAAATAAATGATGTCACAAAATACATAACGTCACAAAAATAAATGACGTCATAAAATACATAACGTCACAAAAATAAATGACGTCACAAAAATTTATTACGTCACGAAAATAAATAACGTCACAAAATACATAACGTCACAAAATACATAGCGGCACAAAAATAAAAGACGTCACAAAGTACATAACGTCACAAAAATAAATGACGTCACAAAATACATTACGTCAAAAAAATAAATGACGTCAAAAAAATACATAACGTCACAAAAATAAATGACGTCACAAAATACATTACGTCACAAAAATAAATGACGTCACAAAATACATAACGTCACAAAAATAAATGACGTCACAAAATACATAACGTGACAACAATAAATGACGTCACAAAATACATAACGTTACAAAAATAAATGACGTCACAAAATACATAACGTCACGAAAATAAATGACGTCCAAAATACATAATGTCACAAAAAAATGACGTCACAAAATACATAACGTCACAAAAATAAATGACGTCACAAAATTAATTACGTCACAAAATACATAACGTCACAAAAATAAATGACGTCACAAAATATTTAACGACATAAAATTAAATGACGTCACAAAATAAATAAAGTTACAAAAATAAATGACGTCACAAAAATTAATTACGTCACAAAATGCATAACGTCACAAAATATATAACGTCACAAAAGTAAATGACGTCAAAAAATACATAACGTCACAAAAATTAATGACGTCACAAAATACATAACGTCACAAAAATAAATGACGTCACAAAATACATAACGTCACAAAAATAAATGACGTCACAAAATACATAACGACACAAAAATTAATGACGTCACAAAATATTTAACGACACAAAAATAAATGACGTCACAAAATAAATAAAGTCACAAAAATAAATGACGTCACAAAATACATAACGTCACAAAAATTAATGACGTCACAAAATACATAACGTCACAAAAATAAATGACGTCACAAAATACATAACGTCACAAAAATAAATGACGTCACAAAATACATAACGTCATAAAATACATAACGTCACAAAAATGACGTCACAAAATACATATCGTCAAAAAAATAAATGACGTTACAAAATACATAACGACACAAAAATAAATGACGTCACAAAATACATAACGTCACAAAAATAAATGACGTCACAAAATACATAACGTCACAAAAAAATGACGTCACAAAATACATAATGTCACAAAAATAAATGACGTCCCAAAATACATAACGTCACAAAAATAAATGACGTCACAAAATACATAACGTCACAAAAATAAATGACGTCACAAAATACATAACGTCACAAAAATAAATGACGTCACAAACATAATGACTCACAAAATACATATTGTCACAAAAATAAATGACGTCACAAAATACATAACGTCACAAAAATAAATGACGTCACAAAATACATAACGTAAAAGAAAAATGACGTCACAAAATACATAACGTCATAAAAATAAATGACGTCACAAAAATTAATTACTTCACAAAATACATAACGTCACAAAAATAAATGACGTCACAAAATACATAACGTCACAAAATACATTACGTCACAAAAATAAATGACGTCACAAAATACATAACGTCACAAAAATAAATAACGTCAAAAAATACATAACGTCACAAAAATAAATGACGTCACAAAAATTAATTACGTCACAAAATACATAACGTCACAAAAATAAATGACGTCAAAAAATACAAAACCTCACAAAAATAAATGATGTCACAAAATACATAACGTCACAACAATAAATGACGTCACAAAATACATTACGTCACAAAAATAAATGACGTCACAAAATACATAACGTCACAAAAATAAATGACGTCACAAAATACATAACGTCACAAAAATAAATGACGTCACAAAATAAATAACGTCACAAAATACATAACGTCACAAAATACATAACGTCACAAAAATAAATGACGTCACAAAATACATAACGTCACAAAAATAAATGACGTCACAAAATACATAACGTCAAAAAAATAAATGACGTCACAAAATACATAACGTCACAAAAATAAATGACGTCACAAAATACATAACGTCACAAAAATAAATGACGTCACAATAATAAATGACGTCACAAAATACATAACGTCACAAAAATAAATGACGTCACAAAATACATAACGTTACAAAAATAAATGACGTCACAAAATACATAACGTCACAAAAATAAATGACGTCACAAAATACATAACGTCACAAAAATGACGTCACAAAATACATAACGTCACAAAAATAAATGACGTCACAAAATACATAACGTCACAAAAAATGACGTCACAAAATACATAACGTCACAAAAAATGACGTCACAAAATACATAACGTCACAAAAATAAATGACGTCACAAAAAACATAACGTCACAAAAATAAATGACGTTACAAAAAACATAACGTCACAAAAATAAATGACGTCACAAAATACATAACGTCACAAAAATAAATGACGTCACAAAATACAAAACGTCACAAAAACAAATGACGTCACAAAATTCATAACGTCAAAAAAATAAATGACGTCACAAAATACATAACGTCACAAAAATAAATAACGTCACAAAATACATAACGTCACAAAATACATAACGTCACAAAAATAAATGACGTCACAAAATAAATAAAGTCACAAAAATAAATTACGTCACAAAATACATAACGTCACAAAAATAAATGACGTCACAAAATACATAATGTCACAAAATTAATGACGTCACAAAAATTAATTACGTCACAAAATACATAACGTCACAAAAATTAATTACGTCAAAAAATACATAACCTCACAAAAATAAATGACGTCACAAAATACATAACGTCACAAAAATAAATGACGTCACAAAAATTAATTACGTCACAAAATACATAACGTCACAAAAATAAATGACGTCACAAAAATTAATTACGTCACAAAATACATAACGTCACAAAAATAAATGACGTCAAAAAATACATAACCTCACAAAAATACATGATGTCACAAAATACATAACGTCACAAAAATAAATGACGTCACAAAATACATAACGTCACAAAAATAAATGACGTCACAAAATACATAACGTCACAAAAATAAATGACGTCACAAAATACATAACGTCACAAAAATAAATGACGTCACAAAAATAAATAACGTCACAAAATACATAACGGCAAAAAATAAATGACGTCACAAAATACATAACGTCACAAAATACATAACGTCACAAAAAATGACGTCACAAAATACATAACGTCACAAAAATAAATGTTGTCACAAAATACATAACGTCACAAAAATAAATGACGTTACAAAAAACATAACGTCACAAAAATAAATGACGTCACAAAATACATAACGTCACAAAAATAAATGACGTCACAAAATACATAACGTCACAAAAATAAATGACGTCACAAAATACGTAACGTCACAAAAACAAATGACGTCACAAAATACATAACGTCACAAAAATAAATGACGTCACAAAATACATAACGTCACAAAAATAAATGACTTCACAAAAATTAATTACGTCACAAAATACATAACGTCACAAAATATATAACGTCACAAAAATAAATGAGGTCACAAAAATTAATTACGTCACAAAATACATAACGTCACAAAAATAAATAACGTCACAAAATACATAACGTCAAAAAATACATAACGTCACAAAAATAAATGACG
Organism: Flexamia atlantica; assembly: GCA_035578135.1. Taxonomy (NCBI): domain Eukaryota; kingdom Metazoa; phylum Arthropoda; class Insecta; order Hemiptera; family Cicadellidae; genus Flexamia; species Flexamia atlantica. Next base: position 1,704,694 of record JAQJVK010000061.1, read on the forward strand.
TCACAAAATAAATAAAGTCACAAAAATAAATGACGTCACAAAATACATAACGTCACAAAAGTAAATGACGTCACAAAATACATAACGTCACAAAAAATAACGTCACAAAATACATAACGTCACAAAAATAAATGACGTCACAAAATACATAACGTCACTAAAATAAATGACGTTACAAAAAACATAACGTCACAAAAATAAATGACGTCACAAAATACATAACGTCACAAAAATAAATGACGTCACAAAATACATAACGTCACAAAAATAAATGACGTCACAAAATACATAACGTCACAAAAATAAATGACGTCACAAAAATTAATTACGTCACAAAATACATAACGTCACAAAATATATAACGTCACAAAAATAAATGACGTCACAAAAATTAATTACGTCACAAAATACGTAACGTCACAAAAATAAATAACGTCACAAAATACATAACGTCACAAAATACATAACGTCACAAAAATAAATGACGTCACAATATAAATAAAGTCACAAAAATAAATGACGTCAAAAAATACATAACGTCACAAAAATAAATGACGTCACAAAATACATAACGTTACAAAATTAATGACGTCACAAAAATTAATTACGTCACAAAATACATAACGTCACAAAAATTAACTACGTCAAAAAATACATAACCTCACAAAAATAAATGACGTCACAAAAATTTATTACGCCACGAAAATAAATAACGTCACAAAATACATAACGTCACAAAATACATAACGTCACAAAATACATAACGTCACAAAATACATAGCGGCACAAAAATAAAAGACGTCACAAAGTAGATAACGTCACAAAAATAAATGACGTCAAAAAATACATTACGTCAAAAAAATAAATGACGTCAAAAAAATACATAACGTCACAAAAATAAATGACGTCACAAAATACATTACGTCACAAAAATAAATGACGTCACAAAATACATAACGTCACAAAAATAAATGACGTCACAAAATACATAACGTGACAACAATAAATGACGTCACAAAATACATAACGTTACAAAAATAAATGACGTCACAAAATACATAACGTCACAAAAATAAATGACGTCCAAAATACATAATGTCACAAAAAAATGACGTCACAAAATACATAACGTCACAAAAATAAATGACGTCAATAAATACATAACGTCACAAAAATAAATGACGTCACAAAATTAATTACGTCACAAAATACATAACGTCACAAAAATAAATGACGTCACAAAATATTTAACGACACAAAATTAAATGACATTACAAAATAAATAAAGTCACAAAAATACATAACGTCACAAAAAATGACGTCACAAAATACATATCGTCAAAAAAATAAATGACGTTACAAAATACATAACGTCACAAAAATAAATGACGTCACAAAATACATAACGTCACAAAAATAAATGACGTCACAAAATACATAACGTCACAAAAAAAATGACGTCACAAAATACATAATGTCACAAAAATAAATGACGTCCCAAAATACATAACGTCACAAAAATAAATGACGTCACAAAATACATAACGTCCCAAAAATAAATGACGTCAAAACATACATAACGTCACAAAAATAAATGACGTCACAAACATAATGACGTCACAAAATACATATTGTCACAAAAATAAATGACGTCACAAAATACATAACGTCACAAAAATAAATGACGTCACAAAATACATAACGTCAAAAAAAATGACGTCACAAAATACATAACGTCATAAAAATAAATGACGTCACAAAAATTAATTACTTCACAAAATATATAACGTCACAAAAATATATGACGTCACAAAATACATAACGTCACAAAATATATTACGTCACAAAAATAAATGACGTCACAATATACATAACGTCACAAAAATAAATAACGTCACAAAATACATAACGTCACAAAAATAAATGACGTCACAAAAATTAATTACGTCACAAAATACATAACGTCACAAAAATAAATGACGTCAAAAAATACAAAGCCTCACAAAAATAAATGATGTCACAAAATACATAACGTCACAAAAATAAATGACGTCACAAAATACATAACGTCACAAAAATAAATGACGTCACAAAATACATAACGTCACAAAAATAAATGACGTCACAAAATACATAACGTCACAAAAATAAATGACGTCACAAAAATAAATAACGTCACAAAATACATAACGTCACAAAATACATAACGTCACAAAAATAAATGACGTCACAAAATACATAACGTCACAAAAATAAATGACGTCACAAAATACATAACGTCAAAAAAATAAATGACGTCACAAAATACATAACGTCACAAAAATAAATGACGTCACAAAATACATAACGTCACAAAAATAAATGACGTCAAAATAATAAATGACGTCACAAAATACATAACGTCACAAAAATAAATGACGTCACAAAATACATAACGTTACAAAAATAAATGACGTCACAAAATACATAACGTCACAAAAATAAATGACGTCACAAAATACATAACGTCACAAAAAATGACGTCACAAAATACATAACGTCACAAAAATAAATGACGTCACAAAATACATAACGTCACAAAATACATAACGTCACAAAAATAAATGACGTCACAAAATACATAACGTCACAAAAATAAATGACGTCACAAAATACATAACGTCAAAAAAATAAATGACGTCACAAAATACATAACGTCACAAAAATAAATGACGTCACAAAATACATAACGTCACAAAAATAAATGACGTCACAATAATAAATGACGTCACAAAATACATAACGTCACAAAAATAAATGACGTCACAAAATACATAACGTTACAAAAATAAATGACGTCACAAAATATATAACGTCACAAAAACAAATGACGTCACAAAATACATAACGTCACAAAAAATGACGGCACAAAATACATAACGTCACAAAAATAAATGACGTCACAAAATACATAACGTCACAAAAATAAATGACGTCACAAAATACATAACGTCATAAAATACATAACGTCACAAAAAATGACGTCACAAAATACATAACGTCAAAAAAATAAATGACGTTACAAAATACATAACGTCACAAAAATAAATGACGTCACAAAATACATAACGTCACAAAAATAAATGACGTCAGAAAATACATAACGTCACAAAATATATTACGTCACAAAAATAAATGACGTCACAAAATACATAACGTCACAAAAATAAATGACGTCACAAAATACATAACGTCACAAAAATAAATGACGTCACAAAAATTAATTACGTCACAAATTACATAACGTCACAAAAATAAATGACGTCACAAAATACATAACGTCACAAAATATATTACGTCACAAAAATAAATGACGTCACAAAATACATAACGTCACAAAAATAAATAACGTCACAAAATACATAACGTCACAAAAATAAATGACGTCACAAAAATTAATTACGTCACAAATTACATAACGTCACAAAAATAAATGACGTCAAAAAATACAAAACCTCACAAAAATAAATGATGTCACAAAATACATAACGTCACAAAAATAAATGACGTCACAAAATACATAACGTCACAAAAATAAATGACGTCACAAAATACATAACGTCACAAAAATAAATGACGTCACAAAATACATAACGTCACAAAAATAAATGACGTCACAAAAATAAATAACGTCACAAAATACATAACGTCACAAAATACATAACGTCACAAAAATAAATGACGTCACAAAATACATAACGTTACAAAAATAAATGACGTCACAAAATACATAACGTCACAAAAATAAATGACGTCACAAAATACATAACGTCACAAAAAATGACGTCACAAAATACATAACGTCACAAAAATAAATGACGTCACAAAATACATAACGTCACAAAAATAAATGACTTCACAAAATACATAACGTCACAAAAATAAATGACGTCACAAAATACATAACGTCACAAAAATAAATGACGTTACAAAATACATAACGTCACAAAAATAAATGACGTCACAAAATACATAACGTCACAAAAATAAATGACGTCAGAAAATACATAACGTCACAAAAAAATGACGTCACAAAATACATAATGTCACAAAAATAAATGACGTCCCAAAATACATAACGTCACAAAAATAAATGACGTCACAAAATACATAACGTCACAAAAAATAAATGACGTCAAAAAATACATAACGTCACAAAAATAAATGACGTCACAAACATAATGACGTCACAAAATACATATTGTCACAAAAATAAATGAAGTCACAAAATACATAACGTCAGAAAAATAAATGACGTCACAAAATACATAACGTCAAAAAAAATGACGTCACAAAATACATAACGTCATAAAAATAAATGACGTCACAAAAATTAATTACATCACAAAACACATAACGTCACAAAAATAAATGACGTCACAAAATATATAACGTCACAAAATATATTACGTCACAAAATACATAACGTCACAAAAATAAATGACTTCACAAAATACATAACGTCACAAAAATAAATGACGTCACAAAATACATAACGTCACAAAAATAAATGACGTTACAAAATACATAACGTCACAAAAATAAATGACGTTACAAAATACATAACGTCACAAAAATAAATGACGTCACAAAATACATAACGTCACAAAAATAAATGACGTCACAAAATACATAACGTCACAAAAAAAATGACGTCACAAAATACATAATGTCACAAAAATAAATGACGTCCCAAAATACATAACGTCACAAAAATAAATGACGTCACAAAATACATAACGTCCCAAAAATAAATGACGTCAAAACATACATAACGTCACAAAAATAAATGACGTCACAAACATAATGACGTCACAAAATACATATTGTCACAAAAATAAATGACGTCACAAAATACATAACGTCACAAAAATAAATGACGTCACAAAATACATAACGTCAAAAAAAATGACGTCACAAAATACATAACGTCATAAAAATAAATGACGTCACAAAAATTAATTACTTCACAAAATACATAACGTCACAAAAATATATGACGTCACAAAATACATAACGTCACAAAATATATTACGTCACAAAAATAAATGACGTCACAATATACATAACGTCACAAAAATAAATAACGTCACAAAATACATAACGTCACAAAAATAAATGACGTCACAAAAATTAATTACGTCACAAAATACATAACGTCACAAAAATAAATGACGTCAAAAAATACAAAGCCTCACAAAAATAAATGATGTCACAAAATACATAACGTCACAAAAATAAATGACGTCACAAAATACATAACGTCACAAAAATAAATGACGTCACAAAATACATAACGTCACAAAAATAAATGACGTCACAAAATACATAACGTCACAAAAATAAATGACGTCACAAAAATAAATAACGTCACAAAATACATAACGTCACAAAATACATAACGTCACAAAAATAAATGACGTCACAAAATACATAACGTCACAAAAATAAATGACGTCACAAAATACATAACGTCAAAAAAATAAATGACGTCACAAAATACATAACGTCACAAAAATAAATGACGTCACAAAATACATAACGTCACAAAAATAAATGACGTCAAAATAATAAATGACGTCACAAAATACATAACGTCACAAAAATAAATGACGTCACAAAATACATAACGTTACAAAAATAAATGACGTCACAAAATACATAACGTCACAAAAATAAATGACGTCACAAAATACATAACGTCACAAAAAATGACGTCACAAAATACATAACGTCACAAAAATAAATGACGTCACAAAATACATAACGTCACAAAATACATAACGTCACAAAAATAAATGACGTCACAAAATACATAACGTCACAAAAATAAATGACGTCACAAAATACATAACGTCAAAAAAATAAATGACGTCACAAAATACATAACGTCACAAAAATAAATGACGTCACAAAATACATAACGTCACAAAAATAAATGACGTCACAATAATAAATGACGTCACAAAATACATAACGTCACAAAAATAAATGACGTCACAAAATACATAACGTTACAAAAATAAATGACGTCACAAAATATATAACGTCACAAAAACAAATGACGTCACAAAATACATAACGTCACAAAAAATGACGGCACAAAATACATAACGTCACAAAAATAAATGACGTCACAAAATACATAACGTCACAAAAATAAATGACGTCACAAAATACATAACGTCATAAAATACATAACGTCACAAAAAATGACGTCACAAAATACATAACGTCAAAAAAATAAATGACGTTACAAAATACATAACGTCACAAAAATAAATGACGTCACAAAATACATAACGTCACAAAAATAAATGACGTCAGAAAATACATAACGTCACAAAATATATTACGTCACAAAAATAAATGACGTCACAAAATACATAACGTCACAAAAATAAATGACGTCACAAAATACATAACGTCACAAAAATAAATGACGTCACAAAAATTAATTACGTCACAAATTACATAACGTCACAAAAATAAATGACGTCACAAAATACATAACGTCACAAAATATATTACGTCACAAAAATAAATGACGTCACAAAATACATAACGTCACAAAAATAAATAACGTCACAAAATACATAACGTCACAAAAATAAATGACGTCACAAAAATTAATTACGTCACAAATTACATAACGTCACAAAAATAAATGACGTCAAAAAATACAAAACCTCACAAAAATAAATGATGTCACAAAATACATAACGTCACAAAAATAAATGACGTCACAAAATACATAACGTCACAAAAATAAATGACGTCACAAAATACATAACGTCACAAAAATAAATGACGTCACAAAATACATAACGTCACAAAAATAAATGACGTCACAAAAATAAATAACGTCACAAAATACATAACGTCACAAAATACATAACGTCACAAAAATAAATGACGTCACAAAATACATAACGTTACAAAAATAAATGACGTCACAAAATACATAACGTCACAAAAATAAATGACGTCACAAAATACATAACGTCACAAAAAATGACGTCACAAAATACATAACGTCACAAAAATAAATGACGTCACAAAATACATAACGTCACAAAAATAAATGACTTCACAAAATACATAACGTCACAAAAATAAATGACGTCACAAAATACATAACGTCACAAAAATAAATGACGTTACAAAATACATAACGTCACAAAAATAAATGACGTCACAAAATACATAACGTCACAAAAATAAATGACGTCAGAAAATACATAACGTCACAAAAAAATGACGTCACAAAATACATAATGTCACAAAAATAAATGACGTCCCAAAATACACAACGTCACAAAAATAAATGACGTCACAAAATACATAACGTCACAAAAAATAAATGACGTCAAAAAATACATAACGTCACAAAAATAAATGACGTCACAAACATAATGACGTCACAAAATACATATTGTCACAAAAATAAATGAAGTCACAAAATACATAACGTCAGAAAAATAAATGACGTCACAAAATACATAACGTCAAAAAAAATGACGTCACAAAATACATAACGTCATAAAAATAAATGACGTCACAAAAATTAATTACATCACAAAACACATAACGTCACAAAAATAAATGACGTCACAAAATATATAACGTCACAAAATATATTACGTCACAAAAATAAATGACGTCACAAAATACATAACGTAACAAAAATAAATAACGTCACAAAATACATAACGTCACAAAATACATAACGTCACAAAAATAAATGACGTCACAAAATAAATAAAGTCACAAAAATAAATGACGTCACAAAATGCATAACGTCACAAAAATAAATGATGTCACAAAATACATAACGTCACAAAAATAAATGACGTCATAAAATACATAACGTCACAAAAATAAATGACGTCACAAAAATTTATTACGTCACGAAAATAAATAACGTCACAAAATACATAACGTCACAAAATACATAGCGGCACAAAAATAAAAGACGTCACAAAGTACATAACGTCACAAAAATAAATGACGTCACAAAATACATTACGTCAAAAAAATAAATGACGTCAAAAAAATACATAACGTCACAAAAATAAATGACGTCACAAAATACATTACGTCACAAAAATAAATGACGTCACAAAATACATAACGTCACAAAAATAAATGACGTCACAAAATACATAACGTGACAACAATAAATGACGTCACAAAATACATAACGTTACAAAAATAAATGACGTCACAAAATACATAACGTCACAAAAATAAATGACGTCCAAAATACATAATGTCACAAAAAAATGACGTCACAAAATACATAACGTCACAAAAATAAATGACGTCAATAAATACATAACGTCACAAAAATAAATGACGTCACAAAATTAATTACGTCACAAAATACATAACGTCACAAAAATAAATGACGTCACAAAATATTTAACGACACAAAATTAAATGACGTCACAAAATAAATAAAGTTACAAAAATAAATGACGTCACAAAAATTAATTACGTCACAAAATGCATAACGTCACAAAATATATAACGTCACAAAAATAAATGACGTCAAAAAATGCATAACGTCACAAAAATTAATGACGTCACAAAATACATAACGTCACAAAAATAAATGACGTCACAAAATACATAACGTCACAAAAATAAATGACGTCACAAAATACATAACGACACAAAAATTAATGACTTCACAAAATATTTAACGACACAAAAATAAATGACGTCACAAAATAAATAAAGTCACAAAAATAAATGACGTCACAAAATACATAACGTCACAAAAATAAATGACGTCACAAAATACATAACGTCACAAAAATAAATGACGTCACAAAATACATAACGTCATAAAATACATAACGTCACAAAAATGACGTCACAAAATACATATCGTCAAAAAAATAAATGACGTTACAAAATACATAACGACACAAAAATAAATGACGTCACAAAATACATAACGTCACAAAAATAAATGACGTCACAAAATACATAACGTCACAAAAAAATGACGTCACAAAATACATAATGTCACAAAAATAAATGACGTCCCAAAATACATAACGTCACAAAAATAAATGACGTCACAAAATACATAACGTCACAAAAATAAATGACGTCACAAAATACATAACGTCACAAAAATAAATGACGTCACAAACATAATGACTCACAAAATACATATTGTCACAAAAATAAATGACGTCACAAAATACATAACGTCACAAAAATAAATGACGTCACAAAATACATAACGTAAAAGAAAAATGACGTCACAAAATACATAACGTCATAAAAATAAATGACGTCACAAAAATTAATTACTTCACAAAATACATAACGTCACAAAAATAAATGACGTCACAAAATACATAACGTCACAAAATACATTACGTCACAAAAATAAATGACGTCACAAAATACATAACGTCACAAAAATAAATAACGTCAAAAAATACATAACGTCACAAAAATAAATGACGTCACAAAAATTAATTACGTCACAAAATACATAACGTCACAAAAATAAATGACGTCAAAAAATACAAAACCTCACAAAAATAAATGATGTCACAAAATACATAACGTCACAACAATAAATGACGTCACAAAATACATTACGTCACAAAAATAAATGACGTCACAAAATACATAACGTCACAAAAATAAATGACGTCACAAAATACATAACGTCACAAAAATAAATGACGTCACAAAATAAATAACGTCACAAAATACATAACGTCACAAAATACATAACGTCAAAAAAATAAATGACGTCACAAAATACATAACGTCACAAAAATAAATGACGTCACAAAATACATAACGTCAAAAAAATAAATGACGTCACAAAATACATAACGTCACAAAAATAAATGACGTCACAAAATACATAACGTCACAAAAATAAATGACGTCACAATAATAAATGACGTCACAAAATACAAAACGTCACAAAAATAAATGACGTCACAAAATACATAACGTTACAAAAATAAATGACGTCACAAAATACATAACGTCACAAAAATAAATGACGTCACAAAATACATAACGTCACAAAAATGACGTCACAAAATACATAACGTCACAAAAATAAATGACGTCACAAAATACATAACGTCACAAAAAATGACGTCACAAAATACATAACGTCACAAAAAATGACGTCACAAAATACATAACGTCACAAAAATAAATGACGTCACAAAAAACATAACGTCACAAAAATAAATGACGTTACAAAAAACATAACGTCACAAAAATAAATGACGTCACAAAATACATAACGTCACAAAAATAAATGACGTCACAAAATACAAAACGTCACAAAAACAAATGACGTCACAAAATTCATAACGTCAAAAAAATAAATGACGTCACAAAATACATAACGTCACAAAAATAAATAACGTCACAAAATACATAACGTCACAAAATACATAACGTCACAAAAATAAATGACGTCACAAAATAAATAAAGTCACAAAAATAAATGACGTCACAAAATACATAACGTCACAAAAATAAATGACGTCACAAAATAAATAATGTCACAAAATTAATGACGTCACAAAAATTAATTACGTCACAAAATACATAACGTCACAAAAATTAATTACGTCAAAAAATACATAACCTCACAAAAATAAATGACGTCACAAAATACATAACGTCACAAAAATAAATGACGTCACAAAAATTAATTACGTCACAAAATACATAACGTCACAAAAATAAATGACGTCACAAAAATTAATTACGTCACAAAATACATAACGTCACAAAAATAAATGACGTCAAAAAATACATAACCTCACAAAAATACATGATGTCACAAAATACATAACGTCACAAAAATAAATGACGTCACAAAATACATAACGTCACAAAAATAAATGACGTCACAAAATACATAACGTCACAAAAATAAATGACGTCACAAAATACATAACGTCACAAAAATAAATGACGTCACAAAAATAAATAACGTCACAAAATACATAACGGCAAAAAATAAATGACGTCACAAAATACATAACGTCACAAAAATAAATGACGTCACAAAATACATAACGTCACAAAAAATGACGTCACAAAATACATAACGTCACAAAAATAAATGTTGTCACAAAATACATAACGTCACAAAAATAAATGACGTTACAAAAAACATAACGTCACAAAAATAAATGACGTCACAAAATACATAACGTCACAAAAATAAATGACGTCACAAAATACATAACGTCACAAAAATAAATGACGTCACAAAATACGTAACGTCACAAAAACAAATGACGTCACAAAATACATAACGTCACAAAAATAAATGACGTCACAAAATACATAACGTCACAAAAATAAATGACTTCACAAAAATTAATTACGTCACAAAATACATAACGTCACAAAATATATAACGTCACAAAAATAAATGAGGTCACAAAAATTAATTACGTCACAAAATACATAACGTCACAAAAATAAATAACGTCACAAAATACATAACGTCAAAAAATACATAACGTCACAAAAATAAATGACGTCACAAAATAAATAAAGTCACAAAAATAAATGACGTCACAAAATACATAACGTCACAAAAGTAAATGACGTCACAAAATACATAACGTCACAAAAAATAACGTCACAAAATACATAACGTCACAAAAATAAATGACGTCACAAAATACATAACGTCACTAAAATAAATGACGTTACAAAAAACATAACGTCACAAAAATAAATGACGTCACAAAATACATAACGTCACAAAAATAAATGACGTCACAAAATACATAACGTCACAAAAATAAATGACGTCACAAAATACATAACGTCACAAAAATAAATGACGTCACAAAAATTAATTACGTCACAAAATACATAACGTCACAAAATATATAACGTCACAAAAATAAATGACGTCACAAAAATTAATTACGTCACAAAATACGTAACGTCACAAAAATAAATGACGTCACAAAATACATAATGTCACAAAAATAAATGACGTCACAAAATACATAACGTCACAAAAATAAATGACGTCACAAAATACATAACGACACAAAAATAAATGACGTCACAAAATACATAACGTCACAAAAAAATGACGTCACAAAATACATAATGTCACAAAAATAAATGACGTCCCAAAATACATAACGTCACAAAAATAAATGACGTCACAAAATACATAACGTCACAAAAATAAATGACGTCACAAAATACATAACGTCACAAAAATAAATGACGTCACAAACATAATGACTCACAAAATACATATTGTCACAAAAATAAATGACGTCACAAAATACATAACTTCACAAAAATAAATGACGTCACAAAATACATAACGTCATAAAAATAAATGACGTCACAAAAATTAATTACTTCACAAAATACATAACGTCACAAAAATAAATGACGTCACAAAATACATAACGTCACAAAATACATTACGTCACAAAAATAAATGACGTCACAAAATACATAACGTCACAAAAATAAATAACGTCAAAAAATACATAACGTCACAAAAATAAATGACGTCACAAAAATTAATTACGTCACAAAATACATAACGTCACAAAAATAAATGACGTCAAAAAATACAAAACCTCACAAAAATAAATGATGTCACAAAATACATAACGTCACAACAATAAATGACGTCACAAAATACATTACGTCACAAAAATAAATGACGTCACAAAATACATAACGTCACAAAAATAAATGACGTCACAAAATACATAACGTCACAAAAATAAATGACGTCACAAAATAAATAACGTCACAAAATACATAACGTCACAAAATACATAACGTCACAAAAATAAATGACGTCACAAAATACATAACGTCACAAAAATAAATGACGTCACAAAATACATAACGTCAAAAAAATAAATGACGTCACAAAATACATAACGTCACAAAAATAAATGACGTCACAAAATACATAACGTCACAAAAATAAATGACGTCACAATAATAAATGACGTCACAAAATACAAAACGTCACAAAAATAAATGACGTCACAAAATACATAACGTTACAAAAATAAATGACGTCACAAAATACATAACGTCACAAAAATAAATGACGTCACAAAATACATAACGTCACAAAAATGACGTCACAAAATACATAACGTCACAAAAATAAATGACGTCACAAAATACATAACGTCACAAAAAATGACGTCACAAAATACATAACGTCACAAAAAATGACGTCACAAAATACATAACGTCACAAAAATAAATGACGTCACAAAAAACATAACGTCACAAAAATAAATGACGTTACAAAAAACATAACGTCACAAAAATAAATGACGTCACAAAATACATAACGTCACAAAAATAAATGACGTCACAAAATACAAAACGTCACAAAAACAAATGACGTCACAAAATTCATAACGTCAAAAAAATAAATGACGTCACAAAATACATAACGTCACAAAAATAAATAACGTCACAAAATACATAACGTCACAAAAATAAATGACGTCACAAAATAAATAAAGTCACAAAAATTAATGACGTCACAAAATACATAACGTCACAAAAATAAATGACGTCACAAAATAAATAATGTCACAAAATTAATGACGTCACAAAAATTAATTACGTCACAAAATACATAACGTCACAAAAATTAATTACGTCAAAAAATACATAACCTCACAAAAATAAATGACGTCACAAAATACATAACGTCACAAAAATAAATGACGTCACAAAAATTAATTACGTCACAAAATACATAACGTCACAAAAATAAATGACGTCACAAAAATTAATTACGTCACAAAATACATAACGTCACAAAAATAAATGACGTCAAAAAATACATAACCTCACAAAAATACATGATGTCACAAAATACATAACGTCACAAAAATAAATGACGTCACAAAATACATAACGTCACAAAAATAAATGACGTCACAAAATACATAACGTCACAAAAATAAATGACGTCACAAAATACATAACGTCACAAAAATAAATGACGTCACAAAAATAAATAACGTCACAAAATACATAACGGCAAAAAATAAATGACGTCACAAAATACATAACGTCACAAAAATAAATGACGTCACAAAATACATAACGTCACAAAAAATGACGTCACAAAATACATAACGTCACAAAAATAAATGTTGTCACAAAATACATAACGTCACAAAAATAAATGACGTTACAAAAAACATAACGTCACAAAAATAAATGACGTCACAAAATACATAACGTCACAAAAATAAATGACGTCACAAAATACATAACGTCACAAAAATAAATGACGTCACAAAATACGTAACGTCACAAAAACAAATGACGTCACAAAATACATAACGTCACAAAAATAAATGACGTCACAAAATACATAACGTCACAAAAATAAATGACTTCACAAAAATTAATTACGTCACAAAATACATAACGTCACAAAATATATAACGTCACAAAAATAAATGAGGTCACAAAAATTAATTACGTCACAAAATACATAACGTCACAAAAATAAATAACGTCACAAAATACATAACGTCAAAAAATACATAACGTCACAAAAATAAATGACGTCACAAAATAAATAAAGTCACAAAAATAAATGACGTCACAAAATACATAACGTCACAAAAGTAAATGACGTCACAAAATACATAACGTCACAAAAAATAACGTCACAAAATACATAACGTCACAAAAATAAATGACGTCACAAAATACATAACGTCACTAAAATAAATGACGTTACAAAAAACATAACGTCACAAAAATAAATGACGTCACAAAATACATAACGTCACAAAAATAAATGACGTCACAAAATACATAACGTCACAAAAATAAATGACGTCACAAAATACATAACGTCACAAAAATAAATGACGTCACAAAAATTAATTACGTCACAAAATACATAACGTCACAAAATATATAACGTCACAAAAATAAATGACGTCACAAAAATTAATTACGTCACAAAATACGTAACGTCACAAAAATAAATAACGTCACAAAATACATAACGTCACAAAATACATAACGTCACAAAAATAAATGACGTCACAATATAAATAAAGTCACAAAAATAAATGACGTCAAAAAATACATAACGTCACAAAAATAAATGACGTCACAAAATACATAACGTTACAAAATTAATGACGTCACAAAAATTAATTACGTCACAAAATACATAACGTCACAAAAATTAACTACGTCAAAAAATACATAACCTCACAAAAATAAATGACGTCACAAAATACATAATGTCACAAAAATAAATGACGTCACAAAATACATAACGTCACAAAAATAAATGACGTCACAAAATACATAACGACACAAAAATAAATGACGTCACAAAATACATAACGTCACAAAAACAAATGACGTCACAAAATACATAACGTCACAAAAATAAATGACGTCACAAAATACATAACGTCACAAAAATAAATGACGTCACAAAATACATAACGTCACAAAAATAAATGACGTCACAAACATAATGACTCACAAAATACATATTGTCACAAAAATAAATGACGTCACAAAATACATAACGTCACAAAAATAAATGACGTCACAAAATACATAACGTAAAAGAAAAATGACGTCACAAAATACATAACGTCACAAAAATAAATGACGTCACAAAAATTAATTACTTCACAAAATACATAACGTCACAAAAATAAATGACGTCACAAAATACATAACGTCACAAAATACATTACGTCACAAAAATAAATGACGTCACAAAATACATAACGTCACAAAAATAAATAACGTCAAAAAATACATAACGTCACAAAAATAAATGACGTCACAAAAATTAATTACGTCACAAAATACATAACGTCACAAAAATAAATGACGTCAAAAAATACAAAACCTCACAAAAATAAATGATGTCACAAAATACATAACGTCACAAAAATAAATGACGTCACAAAATACATTACGTCACAAAAATAAATGACGTCACAAAATACATAACGTCACAAAAATAAATGACGTCACAAAATACATAACGTCACAAAAATAAATGACGTCACAAAATAAATAACGTCACAAAATACATAACGTCACAAAATACATAACGTCACAAAAATAAATGACGTCACAAAATACATAACGTCACAAAAATAAATGACGTCACAAAATACATAACGTCAAAAAAATAAATGACGTCACAAAATACATAACGTCACAAAAATAAATGACGTCACAAAATACATAACGTCACAAAAATAAATGACGTCACAATAATAAATGACGTCACAAAATACATAACGTCACAAAAATAAATGACGTCACAAAATACATGACGTTACAAAAATAAATGACGTCACAAAATACATAACGTCACAAAAATAAATGACGTCACAAAATACATAACGTCACAAAAATGACGTCACAAAATACATAACGTCACAAAAATAAATGACGTCACAAAATACATAACGTCACAAAAAATGACGTCACAAAATACATAACGTCACAAAAAATGACGTCACAAAATACATAACGTCACAAAAATAAATGACGTCACAAAAAACATAACGTCACAAAAATAAATGACGTTACAAAAAACATAACGTCACAAAAATAAATGACGTCACAAAATACATAACGTCACAAAAATAAATGACGTCACAAAATACAAAACGTCACAAAAACAAATGACGTCACAAAATTCATAACGTCAAAAAAATAAATGACGTCACAAAATACATAACGTCACAAAAATAAATAACGTCACAAAATACATAACGTCACAAAATACATAACGTCACAAAAATAAATGACGTCACAAAATAAATAAAGTCACAAAAATAAATGACGTCACAAAATACATAACGTCACAAAAATAAATGACGTCACAAAATACATAATGTCACAAAATTAATGACGTCACAAAAATTAATTACGTCACAAAATACATAACGTCACAAAAATTAATTACGTCAAAAAATACATAACCTCACAAAAATAAATGACGTCACAAAATACATAACGTCACAAAAATAAATGACGTCACAAAAATGAATTACGTCACAAAATACATAACGTCACAAAAATAAATGACGTCACAAAAATTAATTACGTCACAAAATACATAACGTCACAAAAATAAATGACGTCAAAAAATACATAACCTCACAAAAATACATGATGTCACAAAATACATAACGTCACAAAAATAAATGACGTCACAAAATACATAACGTCACAAAAATAAATGACGTCACAAAATACATAACGTCACAAAAATAAATGACGTCACAAAATACATAACGTCACAAAAATAAATGACGTCACAAAAATAAATAACGTCACAAAATACATAACGTCACAAAATACATAACGGCAAAAAATAAATGACGTCACAAAATACATAACGTCACAAAAATAAATGGCGTCACAAAATACATAACGTCACAAAAAATGACGTCACAAAATACATAACGTCACAAAAATAAATGTTGTCACAAAATACATAACGTCACAAAAATAAATGACGTTACAAAAAACATAACGTCACAAAAATAAATGACGTCAGAAAAATACATAACGTCACAAAAATAAATGACGTCACAAAATACATAACGTCACAAAATAAATGACGTCACAAAATACCTAACGTCACAAAAACAAATGACGTCACAAAATACATAACGTCACAAAAATAAATGACGTCACAAAATACATAACGTCACAAAAATAAATGACGTCACAAAAATTAATTACGTCACAAAATACATAACGTCACAAAATATATAACGTCACAAAAATAAATGAGGTCACAAAAATTAATTACGTCACAAAATACATAACGTCACAAAAATAAATAACGTCACAAAATACATAACGTCAAAAAATACATAACGTCACAAAAATAAATGACGTCACAAAATAAATAAAGTCACAAAAATAAATGACGTCACAAAATACATAACGTCACAAAAGTAAATGACGTCACAAAATACATAACGTCACAAAAAATAACGTCACAAAATACATAACGTCACAAAAATAAATGACGTCACAAAATACATAACGTCACTAAAATAAATGACGTTACAAAAAACATAACGTCACAAAAATAAATGACGTCACAAAATACATAACGTCACAAAAATAAATGACGTCACAAAATACATAACGTCACAAAAATAAATGACGTCACAAAATACATAACGTCACAAAAATAAATGACGTCACAAAATACATAACGTCACAAAAATAAATGACGTCACAAAATACATAACGTCACAAAAATAAATGACGTCACAAAAATAAATAACGTCACAAAATACATAACGTCACAAAATACATAACGTCACAAAAATTAATTACGTCAAAAAATACATAACCTCACAAAAATAAATGACGTCACAAAATACATAACGTCACAAAAATAAATGACGTCACAAAAATGAATTACGTCACAAAATACATAACGTCACAAAAATAAATGACGTCACAAAAATTAATTACGTCACAAAATACATAACGTCACAAAAATAAATGACGTCAAAAAATACATAACCTCACAAAAATACATGATGTCACAAAATACATAACGTCACAAAAATAAATGACGTCACAAAATACATAACGTCACAAAAATAAATGACGTCACAAAATACATAACGTCACAAAAATAAATGACGTCACAAAATACATAACGTCACAAAAATAAATGACGTCACAAAAATAAATAACGTCACAAAATACATAACGTCACAAAATACATAACGGCAAAAAATAAATGACGTCACAAAATACATAACGTCACAAAAATAAATGGCGTCACAAAATACATAACGTCACAAAAAATGACGTCACAAAATACATAACGTCACAAAAATAAATGTTGTCACAAAATACATAACGTCACAAAAATAAATGACGTTACAAAAAACATAACGTCACAAAAATAAATGACGTCAGAAAAATACATAACGTCACAAAAATAAATGACGTCACAAAATACATAACGTCACAAAATAAATGACGTCACAAAATACCTAACGTCACAAAAACAAATGACGTCACAAAATACATAACGTCACAAAAATAAATGACGTCACAAAATACATAACGTCACAAAAATAAATGACGTCACAAAAATTAATTACGTCACAAAATACATAACGTCACAAAATATATAACGTCACAAAAATAAATGAGGTCACAAAAATTAATTACGTCACAAAATACATAACGTCACAAAAATAAATAACGTCACAAAATACATAACGTCAAAAAATACATAACGTCACAAAAATAAATGACGTCACAAAATAAATAAAGTCACAAAAATAAATGACGTCACAAAATACATAACGTCACAAAAGTAAATGACGTCACAAAATACATAACGTCACAAAAAATAACGTCACAAAATACATAACGTCACAAAAATAAATGACGTCACAAAATACATAACGTCACTAAAATAAATGACGTTACAAAAAACATAACGTCACAAAAATAAATGACGTCACAAAATACATAACGTCACAAAAATAAATGACGTCACAAAATACATAACGTCACAAAAATAAATAACGTCACAAAATACATAACGTCACAAAATACATAACGTCACAAAAATAAATGACGTCACAAAATAAATAAAGTCACAAAAATAAATGACGTCACAAAATACATAACGTCACAAAAATAAATGACGTCACAAAATACATAATGTCACAAAATTAATGACGTCACAAAAATTAATTACGTCACAAAATACATAACGTCACAAAAATTAATTACGTCAAAAAATACATAACCTCACAAAAATAAATGACGTCACAAAATACATAACGTCACAAAAATAAATGACGTCACAAAAATTAATTACGTCACAAAATACATAACGTCACAAAAATAAATGACGTCACAAAAATTAATAACGTCACAAAATACATAACGTCACAAAAATAAATGACGTCACAAAATACATAACGTCACTAAAATAAATGACGTTACAAAAAACATAACGTCACAATAATAAATGACGTCACAAAATACATAACGTCACAAAAATAAATGACGTCACAAAATACATAACGTCACAAAAATAAATGACGTCACAAAATACATAACGTCACAAAAACAAATGACGTCACAAAATACATAACGTCACAAAAATAAATGACGTTACAAAATACATAACGTCACAAAAATAAATGACGTCACAAAAATTAATTACGTCACAAAATACATAACGTCACAAAATATATAACGTCACAAAAATAAATGACGTCACAAAAATTAATTACGTCACAAAATACGTAACGTCACAAAAATAAATAACGTCACAAAATACATAACGTCACAAAATACATAACGTCACAAAAATAAATGACGTCACAATATAAATAAAGTCACAAAAATAAAAGACGTCAAAAAATACATAACGTCACAAAAATAAATGACGTCACAAAATACATAACGTTACAAAATTAATGACGTCACAAAAATTAATTACGTCACAAAATACATAACGTCACAAAAATTAACTACGTCAAAAAATACATAACCTCACAAAAATAAATGACGTCACAAAATACATAATGTCACAAAAATAAATGACGTCACAAAATACATAACGTCACAAAAATAAATGACGTCACAAACATAATGACTCACAAAATACATATTGTCACAAAAATAAATGACGTCACAAAATACACAACGTCACAAAAATAAATGACGTCACAAAATACATAACGTCACAAAAATAAATGACGTCACAAAATACATAACGTAAAAGAAAAATGACGTCACAAAATACATAACGTCATAAAAATAAATGACGTCACAAAAATTAATTACTTCACAAAATACATAACGTCACAAAAATAAATGACGTCACAAAATACATAACGTCACAAAATACATTACGTCACAAAAATAAATGACGTCACAAAATACATAACGTCACAAAAATAAATAACGTCAAAAAATACATAACGTCACAAAAATAAATGACGTCACAAAAATTAATTACGTCACAAAATACATAACGTCACAAAAATAAATGACGTCAAAAAATACAAAACCTCACAAAAATAAATGATGTCACAAAATACATAACGTCACAAAAATAAATGACGTCACAAAATACATTACGTCACAAAAATAAATGACGTCACAAAATACATAACGTCACAAAAATAAATGACGTCACAAAATACATAACGTCACAAAAATAAATGACGTCACAAAATAAATAACGTCACAAAATACATAACGTCACAAAATACATAACGTCACAAAAATAAATGACGTCACAAAATACATAACGTCACAAAAATAAATGACGTCACAAAATACATAACGTCAAAAAAATAAATGACGTCACAAAATACATAACGTCACAAAAATAAATGACGTCACAAAATACATAACGTCACAAAAATAAATGACGTCACAATAATAAATGACGTCACAAAATACATAACGTCACAAAAATAAATGACGTCACAAAATACATAACGTTACAAAAATAAATGACGTCACAAAATACATAACGTCACAAAAATAAATGACGTCACAAAATACATAACGTCACAGAAATGACGTCACAAAATACATAACGTCACAAAAATAAATGACGTCACAAAATACATAACGTCACAAAAAATGACGTCACAAAATACATAACGTCACAAAAAATGACGTCACAAAATACATAACGTCACAAAAATAAATGACGTCACAAAAAACATAACGTCACAAAAATAAATGACGTTACAAAAAACATAACGTCACAAAAATAAATGACGTCACAAAATACATAACGTCACAAAAATAAATGACGTCACAAAATACAAAACGTCACAAAAACAAATGACGTCACAAAATTCATAACGTCAAAAAAATAAATGACGTCACAAAATACATAACGTCACAAAAATAAATAACGTCACAAAATACATAACGTCACAAAATACATAACGTCACAAAAATAAATGACGTCACAAAATACATAATGTCACAAAATTAATGACGTCACAAAAATTAATTACGTCACAAAATACATAACGTCACAAAAATAAATGACGTCACAAAAATTAATTACGTCACAAAATACATAACGTCACAAAAATAAATGACGTCAAAAAATACATAACCTCACAAAAATACATGATGTCACAAAATACATAACGTCACAAAAATAAATGACGTCACAAAATACATAACGTCACAAAAATAAATGACGTCACAAAATACATAACGTCACAAAAATAAATGACGTCACAAAATACATAACGTCACAAAAATAAATGACGTCACAAAAATAAATAACGTCACAAAATACATAACGTCACAAAATACATAACGGCAAAAAATAAATGACGTCACAAAATACATAACGTCACAAAAATAAATGACGTCACAAAATACATAAGGTCACAAAAAATGACGTCACAAAATACATAACGTCACAAAAATAAATGTTGTCACAAAATACATAACGTCACAAAAATAAATGACGTTACAAAAAACATAACGTCACAAAAATAAATGACGTCACAAAATACATAACGTCACAAAAATAAATGACGTCACAAAATACATAACGTCACAAAAATAAATGACGTCACAAAATACGTAACGTCACAAAAACAAATGACGTCACAAAATACATAACGTCACAAAAATAAATGACGTCACAAAATACATAACGTCACAAAAATAAATGACGTCACAAAAATTAATTACGTCACAAAATACATAACGTCACAAAATATATAACGTCACAAAAATAAATGAGGTCACAAAAATTAATTACGTCACAAAATACATAACGTCACAAAAATAAATAACGTCACAAAATACATAACGTCAAAAAATACATAACGTCACAAAAATAAATGACGTCACAAAATAAATAAAGTCACAAAAATAAATGACGTCACAAAATACATAACGTCACAAAAGTAAATGACGTCACAAAATACATAACGTCACAAAAAATAACGTCACAAAATACATAACGTCACAAAAATAAATGACGTCACAAAATACATAACGTCACTAAAATAAATGACGTTACAAAAAACATAACGTCACAAAAATAAATGACGTCACAAAATACATAACGTCACAAAAATAAATGACGTCACAAAATACATAACGTCACAAAAATAAATGACGTCACAAAATACATAACGTCACAAAAACAAATGACGTCACAAAATACATAACGTCACAAAAATAAATGACGTCACAAAATACATAACGTCACAAAAATAAATGACGTCACAAAAATTAATTACGTCACAAAATACATAACGTCACAAAATATATAACGTCACAAAAATAAATGACGTCACAAAAATTAATTACGTCACAAAATACGTAACGTCACAAAAATAAATAACGTCACAAAATACATAACGTCACAAAATACATAACGTCACAAAAATAAATGACGTCACAATATAAATAAAGTCACAAAAATAAATGACGTCAAAAAATACATAACGTCACAAAAATAAATGACGTCACAAAATACATAACGTTACAAAATTAATGACGTCACAAAAATTAATTACGTCACAAAATACATAACGTCACAAAAATTAACTACGTCAAAAAATACATAACCTCACAAAAATAAATGACGTCACAAAATACATAATGTCACAAAAATAAATGACGTCACAAAATACATAACGTCACAAAAATAAATGACGTCACAAAATACATAACGACACAAAAATAAATGACGTCACAAAATACATAACGTCACAAAAACAAATGACGTCACAAAATACATAACGTCACAAAAACAAATGACGTCACAAAATACATAACGTCACAAAAATAAATGACGTCACAAAATACATAATGTCACAAAAATAAATGACGTCACAAAATACATAACGTCACAAAAATAAATGACGTCACAAAATACATAACGACACAAAAATAAATGACGTCACAAAATACATAACGTCACAAAAATAAATGACGTCACAAAAATTAATGACGTCACAAAATACATAACGTCACAAAAATAAATGACGTCACAAAAATTAATTACGTCACAAAATACATAACGTCACAAAAATAATTGACGACAAAATACATAACCTCACATAAATAAATGATGTCACAAAATACATAACGTCACAAAAATAAATGACGTCACAAAATACATAACGTCAAAAAAAATGACGTCACAAAATACATAACGTCATATAAATAAATGACGTCACAAAAATTAATTACTTCACAAAATACATAACGTCACAAAAATAAATGACGTCACAAAATACATAACGTCACAAAATACATTACGTCACAAAAATAAATGACGTCACAAAATACATAACGTCACAAAAATAAATGACGTCACAAAATACATAACGTCACAAAAATAAATGACGTCACAAAAATTAATTACGTCACAAAATACATAACGTCACAAAAATAAATGACGTCACAAAAATTAATTACGTCACAAAATACATAACGTCACAAAAATAAATGATGTCACAAAATACATAACGTCACAAAAATAAATGACGTCACAAAATACATAACGTCAAAAAAAATGACGTCACAAAATACATAACGTCATATAAATAAATGACGTCACAAAAATTAATTACTTCAAAAAATACATAACGTCACAAAAATAAATGACGTCACAAAATAAATGACGTCACAAAATACATAATGTCACAAAAATAAATGACGTCACAAAATACATAACGTCACAAAAATAAATGACGTCACAAAACACATAACGTCACAAAAATAAATGACGTCACATAATACATAACGTCACAAAAATGAATGACGTCACAAAATACATAACGTCACAAAAATAAATGACGTCACAAAAATAAATAACGTCACAAAATACAAAACGTCACAAAATACATAACGGCAAAAAAATAAATGACGTCACAAAATACATAACGTCGCAAAAATAAATGACGTCACAAAATACATAACGTCAAAAAAAAATGACGTCACAAAATACATGAAGTCACAATAATAAATGACGTCACAAAATACATAACGTCACAAAAATAAATGACGTCACAAAATACATAACGTTACAAAAATAAATGACGTCACAAAATACATAACGTCACAAAAATAAATGACGTCACAAAATACATAAAGTCACAAAAAATGACGTCACAAAATACAAAACGTCACAAAAATAAATGACGTCACAAAATACATAACGTCACAAAAATAAATGACGTCACAAAATACATAACGTCACAAAAATAAATGACGTCACAAAATACATAACGTCACAAAAATAAATGACGTCACAAAATACATAACGTCACAAAAATAAATGACGTCACAAAATACATAACGTCACAAAAACAAATGACGTCACAAAATACATAACGTCACAAAAATAAATGACGTCACAAAATACATAACGTCACAAAAATAAATGACGTCACAAAAATTAATTACGTCACAAAATACATAACGTCACAAAATATATAACGTCACAAAAATAAATGACGTCACAAAAATTAATTACGTCACAAAATACATAACGTCACAAAAATAAATAACGTCACAAAATACATAATGTCACAAAATACATAACGTCACAAAAATAATTGACGTCACAAAATAAATAAAGTCAAAAAAATAAATGACGTCACAAAATACATAACTTCACAAAAATAAATGACGTCACAAAATACATAACGTCACAAAATTAATGACGTCACAAAAATTAATTACGTCACATAATACATAAAATCACAAAAATAAATGACGTCACAAAAATTAATTACGTCACAAAATACATAACGACACAAAAATAAATGACGTCACAAAATACATAACGTCACAAAAATAAATGACGTCACAAAAATTAATGACGTCACAAAATACATAACGTCACAAAAATAAATGACGTCACAAAAATTAATTACGTCACAAAATACATAACGTCACAAAAATAATTGACGACAAAAATACATAACCTCACATAAATAAATGATGTCACAAAATACATAACGTCACAAAAATAAATGACGTCACAAAATACATAACGTCAAAAAAAATGACGTCACAAAATACATAACGTCATATAAATAAATGACGTCACAAAAATTAATTACCTCACAAAATACATAACGTCACAAAAATAAATGACGTCACAAAATACATAACGTCACAAAATACATTACGTCACAAAAATAAATGACGTCACAAAATACATAACGTCACAAAAATAAATGACGTCACAAAATACATAACGTCACAAAAATAAATGACGTCACAAAAATTAATTACGTCACAAAATACATAACGTCACAAAAATAAATGACGTCACAAAAATTAATTACGTCACAAAATACATAACGTCACAAAAATAAATGATGTCACAAAATACATAACGTCACAAAAATAAATGACGTCACAAAATACATAACGTCAAAAAAAATGACGTCACAAAATACATAACGTCATATAAATAAATGACGTCACAAAAATTAATTACTTCAAAAAATACATAACGTCACAAAAATAAATGACGTCACAAAATAAATGACGTCACAAAATACATAATGTCACAAAAATAAATGACGTCACAAAATACATAACGTCACAAAAATAAATGACGTCACAAAACATATAACGTCACAAAAATAAATGACGTCACATAATACATAACGTCACAAAAATGAATGACGTCACAAAATACATAACGTCACAAAAATAAATGACGTCACAAAAATAAATAACGTCACAAAATACAAAACGTCACAAAATACATAACGGCAAAAAAATAAATGACGTCACAAAATACATAACGTCGCAAAAATAAATGACGTCACAAAATACATAACGTCAAAAAAAAATGACGTCACAAAATACATGAAGTCACAATAATAAATGACGTCACAAAATACATAACGTCACAAAAATAAATGACGTCACAAAATACATAACGTTACAAAAATAAATGACGTCACAAAATACATAACGTCACAAAAATAAATGACGTCACAAAATACATAAAGTCACAAAAAATGACGTCACAAAATACAAAACGTCACAAAAATAAATGACGTCACAAAATACATAACGTCACAAAAATAAATGACGTCACAAAATACATAACGTCACAAAAATAAATGACGTCACAAAATACATAACGTCACAAAAATAAATGACGTCACAAAATACATAACGTCACAAAAATAAATGACGTCACAAAATACATAACGTCACAAAAACAAATGACGTCACAAAATACATAACGTCACAAAAATAAATGACGTCACAAAATACATAACGTCACAAAAATAAATGACGTCACAAAAATGAATTACGTCACAAAATACATAACGTCACTAAATATATAACGTCACAAAAATAAATGACGTCACAAAAATTAATTACGTCACAAAATACATAACGTCACAAAAATAAATAACGTCACAAAATACATAATGTCACAAAATACATAACGTCACAAAAATAATTGACGTCACAAAATAAATAAAGTCAAAAAAATAAATGACGTCACAAAATACATAACGTCACAAAAATAAATGACGTCACAAAATACATAACGTCACAAAATTAATGACGTCACAAAAATTAATTACGTCACATAATACATAACGTCACAAAAATTAATTACGTCAAAAAATACATAACCTCACAAAAATAAATGACGTCACAAAATACATAACGTCACAAAAATAAATGACGTCACAAAATACATAACGACACAAAAATAAATGACGTCACAAAATACATAACGTCACAAAAATAAATGACGTCACAAAAATTAATGACGTCACAAAATACATAAAATCACAAAAATAAATGACGTCACAAAAATTAATTACGTCACAAAATACATAACGTCACAAAAATAATTGACGACAAAAAATACATAACCTCACTTAAATAAATGATGTCACAAAATACATAACGTCACAAAAATAAATGACGTCACAAAATACATAACGTCAAAAAAAATGACGTCACAAAATACATAACGTCATATAAATAAATGACGTCACAAAAATTAATTACTTCACAAAATACATAACGTCACAAAAATAAATGACGTCACAAAATACATAACGTAAAAAAATACATTACGTCACAAAAATAAATGACGTCACAAAATACATAACGTCACAAAAATAAATGACGTCACAAAATACATAACGTCACAAAAATAAATGACGTCACAAAAATTAATTACGTCACAAAATACATAACGTCACAAAAATAAATGACGTCACAAAAATTAATTACGTCACAAAATACATAACGTCACAAAAATAAATGACGTCTAAAAATACAAAACCTCACAAAAAGAAATGATGTCACAAAATACATAACGTCACAAAAATAAATGACGTCACAAAACACATAACGTCACAAAAATAAATGACGTCACATAATACATAACGTCACAAAAATAAATGACGTCACAAAATACATAACGTCACAAAAATAAATGACGTCACAAAAATAAATAACGTCACAAAATACAAAACGTCACAAAAATAAATGACGTCACATAATACATAACGTCACAAAAATAAATGACGTCACAAAATACATAACGTCGCAAAAATAAATGACGTCACAAAATACATAACGTCAAAAAAAAATGACGTCACAAAATACATGACGTCACAATAATAAATGACGTCACAAAATACATAACGTCACAAAAATAAATGACGTCACAAAATACATAACGTTACAAAAATAAATGACGTCACAAAATACATAACGTCACAAAAATAAATGACGTCACAAAATACATGACGTCACAAAAATTAATTACTTCACAAAATACATAACGTCACAAAAATAAATGACGTCACAAAATACATAACGTCACAAAATACATTACGTCACAAAAATAAATGACGTCACAAAATACATAACGTCACAAAAATAAATGACGTCACAAAATACATAACGTCACAAAAATAAATGACGTCACAAAAATTAATTACGTCACAAAATACATAACGTCACAAAAATAAATGACGTCACAAAAATTAATTACGTCACAAAATACATAACGTCACAAAAATAAATGACGTCTAAAAATACAAAACCTCACAAAAATAAATGATGTCACAAAATACATAACGTCACAAAAATAAATGACGTCACAAAACACATAACGTCACAAAAATAAATGACGTCACATAATACATAACGTCACAAAAATAAATGACGTCACAAAATACATAACGTCGCAAAAATAAATGACGTCACAAAATACATAACGTCAAAAAAAATGACGTCACAAAATACATGACGTCACAATAATAAATGACGTCACAAAATACATAACGTCACAAAAATAAATGACGTCACAAAATACATAACGTTACAAAAATTAATGACGTCACAAAATACATAACGTCACAATAATAAATGACGTCACAAAATACATAAAGTCACAAAAAATGACGTCACAAAATACAAAACGTCACAAAAATAAATGACGTCACAAAATACATAACGTCACAAAAATAAATGACGTCACAAAAATTAATGACGTCACAAAATACATAAAATCACAAAAATAAATGACGTCACAAAAATTAATTACGTCACAAAATACATAACGTCACAAAAATAATTGACGACAAAAAATACATAACCTCACTTAAATAAATGATGTCACAAAATACATAACGTCACAAAAATAAATGACGTCACAAAATACATAACGTCAAAAAAAATGACGTCACAAAATACATAACGTCATATAAATAAATGACGTCACAAAAATTAATTACTTCACAAAATACATAACGTCACAAAAATAAATGACGTCACAAAATACATAACGTCACAAAATACATTACGTCACAAAAATAAATGACGTCACAAAAATTAATTACGTCACAAAATACATAACGTCACAAAAATAAATGACGTCACAAAAATTAATTACGTCACAAAATACATAACGTCACAAAAATAAATGACGTCACAAAAATTAATTACGTCACAAAATACATAACGTCACAAAAATAAATGACGTCTAAAAATACAAAACCTCACAAAAAGAAATGATGTCACAAAATACATAACGTCACAAAAATAAATGACGTCACAAAACACATAACGTCACAAAAATAAATGACGTCACATAATACATAACGTCACAAAAATAAATGACGTCACAAAATACATAACGTCACAAAAATAAATGACGTCACAAAAATAAATAACGTCACAAAATACAAAACGTCACAAAAATAAATGACGTCACATAATACATAACGTCACAAAAATAAATGACGTCACAAAATACATAACGTCGCAAAAATAAATGACGTCACAAAATACATAACGTCAAAAAAAAATGACGTCACAAAATACATGACGTCACAATAATAAATGACGTCACAAAATACATAACGTCAAAAAATAAATGACGTCACAAAATACATAACGTTACAAAAATAAATGACGTCACAAAATACATAACGTCACAAAAATAAATGACGTCACAAAATACATGACGTCACAAAAATTAATTACTTCACAAAATACATAACGTCACAAAAATAAATGACGTCACAAAATACATAACGTCACAAAATACATTACGTCACAAAAATAAATGACGTCACAAAATACATAACGTCACAAAAATAAATGACGTCACAAAATACATAACGTCACAAAAATAAATGACGTCACAAAAATAAATGACGTCACAAAAATTAATTACGTCACAAAATACATAACGTCACAAAAATTAATTACGTCACAAAATACATAACGTCACAAAAATAAATGACGTCTAAAAATACAAAACCTCACAAAAATAAATGATGTCACAAAATACATAACGTCACAAAAATAAATGACGTCACAAAACACATAACGTCACAAAAATAAATGACGTCACATAATACATAACGTCGCAAAAATAAATGACGTCACAAAATACATAACGTCAAAAAAAATGACGTCACAAAATACATGACGTCACAATAATAAATGACGTCACAAAATACATAACGTCACAAAAATAAATGACGTCACAAAATACATAACGTTACAAAAATAAATGACGTCACAAAATACATAACGTTACAATAATAAATGACGTCACAAAATACATAAAGTCACAAAAAATGACGTCACAAAATACAAAACGTCACAAAAATAAATGACGTCACAAAATACATAACGTCACAAAAATAAATGACGTCACAAAATACATAACGTCACAAAAATAAATGACGTCACAAAATACATAACGTCACAAAAATAAATAACGTCACGAAATACATAACGTCACAAAAATAAATGACGTCACAAAATACATAACGTCAAAAAATATATAACGTCACAAAAATAAATGACGTCACAAAAATTAATTACGTCACAAAATACATAACGTCACAAAAATAAATAACGTCACAAAATACATAACGTCACAAAATACATAACGTCACAAAAATAATTGACGTCACAAAATAAATAAAGTCACAAAAATAAATGGCGTCACAAAATACATAACGTCACAAAAATAAATGACGTCACAAAATACATAACGTCACAAAATTAATGACGTCACAAAAATTAATTACGTCACAAAATACATAACGTCACAAAAATTAATTACGTCAAAAAATACATAACCTCACAAAAATAAATGACGTCACAAAATACATAACGTCACAAAAATAAATGACGTCACAAAATACATAACGTCACTAAAATAAATGACGTCACAAAATACATAACGTCACAAAAATAAATGACGTCACAAAATACATAACGTCACAAAATTAATGACGTCACAAAAATTAATTACGTCACAAAATACATAACGTCACAAAAATTAATTACGTCAAAAAATTCATAACCTCACAAAAATAAATGACGTCACAATATACATAACGTCACAAAAATAAATGACGTCACAAAATACATAACGTCACAAAAATAAATGACGTCACAAAATACAGAACGTCACAAAATACATATTGTCACAAAATACATAACTGCAAAAAAATAAATGACGTCACAAAATACATAACGTCACAAAAATAAATGACGTCACAAAATACATAACGTCAAAAAAATAAATGACGTCACAAAATACATAACGTCACAAAAATAAATGACGTCACAAAATACATAACGTCACAAAAATAAATGACGTCACAATAATAAATGACGTCACAAAATACATAACGTTACAAAAATAAATGACGTCACAAAATACATAACGTCACAAAAATAAATGAAGTCACAAAATACATAACGTCACAAAAAAATGACGTCACAAAATACATAACGTCACAAAAATAAATGACGTCACAAAATACATAACGACACAAAAATAAATGACGTCAAAAAATACATAACTCACAAAAATAAATGACGTCACAAAATACATAACGTCACAAAAATAAATGACGTCACAAAATACAAAACGTCACAAAAATAAATGACGTCACAAAATACATAACGTCACAAAAAACAAATGACGTCACAAAATACATAACGTCACAAAAATAAATGACGTCACAAAATACATAACGTCACAAAAATAAATAACGTCACAAAAATTAATTACGTCACAAAATACATAACGTCACAAAATATATAACGTCACAAAAATAAATGACGTCACAAAAATTAATTACGTCACAAAATACATAACGTTACAAAAATAAATGACGTCACAAAATAAATAAAGTCACAAAAATAAATGACGTCACAAAATACATTACGTCACAAAAATAAATGACGTCACAAAATACATAACGTCACAAAATTAATGACGTCACAAAAATTAATTACGTCACAAAATACATAACGTCACAAAAATTAATTACGTCACAAAAAGTAATGACGTCACAAAATACATAACGTCACAAAAATAAATGACGTCACAAAATACATAACGTCACAAAAATAAATGACGTCACAAAAATTAATTACGTCACAAAATACATAACGTCACAAAAATAAATGACGTCACAAAATACATAACGTCACAAAATACATAACGTCACAAAAATAAATGACGTCACAAAATACATAACGTCACAAAAATAAATGACGTCACAAAATACATAACGTCAAAAAAATAAATGACGTCACAAAATATATAACGTCACAAAAAATAAATTACGTTACAAAATGCATAACGTCACAAAAATAAATAATGTCACAAAATACATAACGTCACAAAAATAAATGACGTCATAATATACATATAGTCACAAAAATAAATGACGTCACAAAAATGTATTACGTCACAAAAATAAATAACGTCACAAAATACATAACGTCACAAAATACATAACGGCACAAAAATAAATGACGTCACAAAATACATAACGTCACAAAAATAAATGACGTCACAAAATACATAACGTCAAAAAAATAAATGACGTCACAAAATACATAACGTCACAAAAATAAATGACGTCACAAAATACATAACGTAACAAAAATAAATGACGTCACAATAATAAATGACGTCACAAAATACATAACGTCACAAAAATAAATGACGTCACAAAATACATAACGTCACAAAAATAAATGACGTCACAAAATACATAACGTCACAAAAAAAATGACGTCACAAAATACATAACGTCACAAAAATAAATGACGTCACAAAATACATAACGTCACAAAAATAAATGACGTCACAAAATATTTAACGACACAAAATCAAATGACGTCACAAAATACCTATTTCATAAAATACATAACGTCACAAAAATAAATGACGTCACAAAATAAATAACGTCACAAAAATAAATGACGTCACAAAATACACAAGGTCACAAAAATAAATGACGTCACAAAATACATAACGTCACATGTATACATAACGTCACAAAAATAAATGACGTCACAAAATACATATTGTCACAAAAATAAATGACGTCACAAAAATTAATTACGTCACAAAATACATAGCGTCACAAAATATATAACGTCACAAAAATAAATGACGTCACAAAAATTAATTACGTCACAAAACACATAACGTCACAAAAATAAATAACGTCACAAAATACATAACGTCACAAAAAAAATGACGTCACAAAATACATAACGTCACAAAAATAAATGACGTCACAAAATACATAACGTCTTAAAAATAAATGACGTCACAAAATACATAACGTCACAAAAATAAATGACGTCACAAAATACATAACGTCAAAAAAATAAATGACGTCACAAAATACATAACGTCAAAAAAATAAATGACGTCACAAAATACATAACGTCACAAAAATAAATGACGTCACAAAATACATAACGTCACAAAAATAAATGACGTCACAAAATACATAACGTCACAAAAATAAATGACGTCACAAAAATAAATAACGTCACAAAATACATAACGTCACAAAATACATAACGGCAAAAATATAAATGACGTCACAAAATACATAACGTCACAAAAATAAATGACGTCACAAAATACATAACGTCAAAAAAATAAATGACGTCACAAAATACATAACGTAACAAAAATAAATGACGTCACAAAATACATAACGTCACAAAAGTAAATGACGTCACAATAATAAATGACGTCACAAAATACATAACGTTACAAAAATAAATGACGTCACAAAATACATAACGTCACAAAATGCATATCGTCACAAAAATAAATGAAGTCACAAAATACATAACGTCACAAAAAAATAACGTCACAATATACATAACGTCACAAAAATAAATAACGTCACAAAATACATAACGACACAAAAATAAATGACGTCACAAAATACATAACGTCACAAAAATAAATGACGTCACAAAATACATAACGTCACAAAAATAAATGACGACACAAAATACAAAACGTCACAAAAATAAATGACGTCACAAAATACATAACGTCACAAAAACAAATGACGTCACAAAATACATAACGTCACAAAATTAAATGACGTCACAAATACATAACGTCACAAAAATAAATGACGTCACAAAAATTAATTACGTCACAAAATACATAACGTCACAAAATATATAACGTCACAAAAATAAATGACGTCACAAAAATTAATTACGTCACAAAATACAAAACGTCACAAAATACATAACGGCAAAAAAATAAATGACGTCACAAAATACATAACGTCGCAAAAATAAATGACGTCACAAAATACATAACGTCAAAAAAAAATGACGTCACAAAATACATGAAGTCACAATAATAAATGACGACACAAAATACATAACGTCACAAAAATAAATGACGTCACAAAATACATAACGTTACAAAAATAAATGACGTCACAAAATACATAACGTCACAAAAATAAATGACGTCACAAAATACATAAAGTCACAAAAAATGACGTCACAAAATACAAAACGTTACAAAAATAAATGACGTCACAAAATACATAACGTCACAAAAATAAATGACGTCACAAAATACATAACGTCACAAAAATAAATGACGTCACAAAATACATAACGTCACAAAAACAAATGACGTCACAAAATACATAACGTCACAAAAATAAATGACGTCACAAAATACATAACGTCACAAAAACAAATGACGTCACAAAATACATAACGTCACAAAAATAAATGACGTCACAAAATACATAACGTCACAAAAATAAATGACGTCACAAAAATTAATTACGTCACAAAATACATAACGTCACAAAATATATAACGTCACAAAAATAAATGACGTCACAAAAATTAATTACGTCACAAAATACATAACGTCACAAAAATAAATAACGTCACAAAATACATAATGTCACAAAATACATAACGTCACAAAAATAATTGACGTCACAAAATAAATAAAGTCAAAAAAATAAATGACGTCACAAAATACATAAGTCACAAAAATAAATGACGTCACAAAATACATAACGTCACAAAATTAATGACGTCACAAAAATTAATTACGTCACATAATACATAACGTCACAAAAATTAATTACGTCAAAAAATACATAACCTCACAAAAATAAATGACGTCACAAAATACATAACGTCACAAAAATAAATGACGTCACAAAATACATAACGTCAAAAAAAATGACGTCACAAAATACATAGTGTCATATAAATAAATGACGTCACAAAAATTAATTACTTCACAAAATACATAACGTCACAAAAATAAATGACGTCACAAAATACATAACGTCACAAAATACATTACGTCACAAAAATAAATGACGTCACAAAATACATAACGTCACAAAAATAAATGACGTCACAAAATACATAACGTCACAAAAATAAATGACGTCACAAAAATTAATTACGTCACAAAATACATAACGTCACAAAAATAAATGACGTCACAAAAATTAATTACGTCACAAAATACATAACGTCACAAAAATAAATGACGTCTAAAAATACAAAACCTCACAAAAATAAATGATGTCACAAAATACATAACGTCACAAAAATAAATGACGTCACAAAACACATAACGTCACAAAAATAAATGACGTCACATAATACATAACGTCACAAAAATAAATGACGTCACAAAATACATAACGTCACAAAAATAAATGACGTCACAAAAATAAATAACGTCACAAAATACAAAACGTCACAAAAATAAATGACGTCACATAATACATAACGTCACAAAAATAAATGACGTCACAAAATACATAACGTCGCAAAAATAAATGACGTCACAAAATACATAACGTCAAAAAAAATGACGTCACAAAATACATGACGTCACAATAATAAATGACGTCACAAAATACATAACGTCACAAAAATAAATGACGTCACAAAATACATAACGTTACAAAAATAAATGACGTCACAAAATACATAACGTCACAAAAATAAATGACGTCACAAAATACATGACGTCACAAAAATTAATTACTTCACAAAATACATAACGTCACAAAAATAAATGACGTCACAAAATACATAACGTCACAAAATACATTACGTCACAAAAATAAATGACGTCACAAAATACATAACGTCACAAAAATAAATGACGTCACAAAATACATAACGTCACAAAAATAAATGACGTCACAAAAATTAATTACGTCACAAAATACATAACGTCACAAAAATAAATGACGTAACAAAAATTAATTACGTCACAAAATACATAACGTCACAAAAATAAATGACGTCTAAAAATACAAAACCTCACAAAAATAAATGATGTCACAAAATACATAACGTCACAAAAATAAATGACGTCACAAAACACATAACGTCACAAAAATAAATGACGTCACATAATACATAACGTCACAAAAATAAATGACGTCACAAAATACATAACGTCGCGAAAATAAATGACGTCACAAAATACATAACGTAAAAAAAATGACGTCACAAAATACATGACGTCACAATAATAAATGACGTCACAAAATACATAACGTCACAAAAATAAATGACGTCACAAAATACATAACGTTACAAAAATAAATGACGTCACAAAATACATAACGTCACAATAATAAATGACGTCACAAAATACATAAAGTCACAAAAAATGACGTCACAAAATACAAAACGTCACAAAAATAAATGACGTCACAAAATACATAACGTCACAAAAATAAATGACGTCACAAAATACATAACGTCACAAAAATAAATGACGTCACAAAATACATAACGTCACAAAAATAAATGACGTCACAAAATACATAACGTCACAAAAATAAATGACGTCACAAAATACATAACGTCACAAAATACATAACGTCACAAAAATAATTGACGTCACAAAATAAATAAAGTCACAAAAATAAATGACGTCACAAAATACATAACGTCACAAAAATAAATGACGTCACAAAATACATAACGTCACAAAATTAATGACGTCACAAAAATCAATTACGTCACAAAATACATAACGTCACAAAAATTAATTACGTCAAAAAATACATAACCTCACAAAAATAAATGACGTCACAAAATACATAACGTCACAAAAATAAATGACGTCACAAAATACATAACGTCACTAAAATAAATGACGTCACAAAATACATAACGTCACAAAAATAAATGACGTCACAAAATACATAACGTCACAAAAATAAATGACGTCACAAAAATTAATGACGTCACAAAATACATAACGTCACAAAAATAAATGACGTCACAAAATTAATTACGTCACAAAATACATAACGTCACAAAAATAAATGACGTCAAAAAATACATAACCTCACAAAAATAAATGATGTCACAAAATACATAACGTCACTAAAATAAATGACGTCACAAAATACATAACATCACAAAAATAAATGACGTCACAAAATACATAACGTCACAAATATAAATGACGTCACAAAATACAGAACGTCACAAAATACATATTGTCACAAAATACATAACTGCAAAAAAATAAATGACGTCACAAAATACATAACGTCACAAAAATAAATGACGTCACAAAATACATAACGTCAAAAAAATAAATGACGTCACAAAATACATAACGTCACAAAAATAAATGACGTCACAAAATACATAACGTCACAAAAATAAATGACGTCACAATAATAAATGACGTCACAAAATACATAACGTTACAAAAATAAATGACGTCACAAAATACATAACGTCACAAAAATAAATGAAGTCACAAAATACATAACGTCACAAAAAAATGACGTCACAAAATACATAACGTCACAAAAATAAATGACGTCACAAAATACATAACGACACAAAAATAAATGACGTCAAAAAATACATAACGTCACAAAAATAAATGACGTCACAAAATACATAACGTCACAAAAATAAATGACGTCACAAAATACAAAACGTCACAAAAATAAATGACGTCACAAAATACATAACGTCACAAAAAACAAATGACGTCACAAAATACATAACGTCACAAAAATAAATGACGTCACAAAATACATAACGTCACAAAAATAAATAACGTCACAAAAATTAATTACGTCACAAAATACATAACGTCACAAAATATATAACGTCACAAAAATAAATGACGTCACAAAAATTAATTACGTCACAAAATACATAACGTTACAAAAATAAATGACGTCACAAAATAAATAAAGTCACAAAAATAAATGACGTCACAAAATACATTACGTCACAAAAATAAATGACGTCACAAAATACATAACGTCACAAAATTAATGACGTCACAAAAATTAATTACGTCACAAAATACATAACGTCACAAAAATTAATTACGTCACAAAAAGTAATGACGTCACAAAATACATAACGTCACAAAAATAAATGACGTCACAAAATACATAACGTCACAAAAATAAATGACGTCACAAAAATTAATTACGTCACAAAATACATAACGTCACAAAAATAAATGACGTCACAAAATACATAACGTCACAAAATACATAACGTCACAAAAATAAATGACGTCACAAAATACATAACGTCACAAAAATAAATGACGTCACAAAATACATAACGTCAAAAAAATAAATGACGTCACAAAATACATAACGTCACAAAAAATAAATTACGTTACAAAATGCATAACGTCACAAAAATAAATAATGTCACAAAATACATAACGTCACAAAAATAAATGACGTCATAAAATACATATAGTCACAAAAATAAATGACGTCACAAAAATGTATTACGTCACAAAAATAAATAACGTCACAAAATACATAACGTCACAAAATACATAACGGCACAAAAATAAATGACGTCACAAAATACATAACGTCACAAAAATAAATGACGTCACAAAATACATAACGTCAAAAAAATAAATGACGTCACAAAATACATAACGTCACAAAAATAAATGACGTCACAAAATACATAACGTAACAAAAATAAATGACGTCACAATAATAAATGACGTCACAAAATACATAACGTCACAAAAATAAATGACGTCACAAAATACATAACGTCACAAAAATAAATGACGTCACAAAATACATAACGTCACAAAAAAAATGACGTCACAAAATACATAACGTCACAAAAATAAATGACGTCACAAAATACATAACGTCACAAAAATAAATGACGTCACAAAATATTTAACGACACAAAATCAAATGACGTCACAAAATACCTATTTCATAAAATACATAACGTCACAAAAATAAATGACGTCACAAAATAAATAACGTCACAAAAATAAATGACGTCACAAAATACACGTCACAAAAATAAATGACGTCACAAAATACATAACGTCACATGTATACATAACGTCACAAAAATAAATGACGTCACAAAATACATATTGTCACAAAAATAAATGACGTCACAAAAATTAATTACGTCACAAAATACATAGCGTCACAAAATATATAACGTCACAAAAATAAATGACGTCACAAAAATTAATTACGTCACAAAACACATAACGTCACAAAAATAAATAACGTCACAAAATACATAACGTCACAAAAAAAATGACGTCACAAAATACATAACGTCACAAAAATAAATGACGTCACAAAATACATAACGTCTTAAAAATAAATGACGTCACAAAATACATAACGTCACAAAAATAAATGACGTCACAAAATACATAACGTCAAAAAAATAAATGACGTCACAAAATACATAACGTCACAAAAATAAATGACGTCACAAAATACATAACGTCACAAAAATAAATGACGTCACAAAATACATAACGTCACAAAAATAAATGACGTCACAAAATACATAACGTCACAAAAATAAATGACGTCACAAAAATAAATAACGTCACAAAATACATAACGTCACAAAATACATAACGGCAAAAAAATAAATGACGTCACAAAATACATAACGTCACAAAAATAAATGACGTCACAAAATACATAACGTCAAAAAAATAAATGACGTCACAAAATACATAACGTAACAAAAATAAATGACGTCACAAAATACATAACGTCACAAAAGTAAATGACGTCACAATAATAAATGACGTCACAAAATACATAACGTTACAAAAATAAATGACGTCACAAAATACATAACGTCACAAAATGCATATCGTCACAAAAATAAATGAAGTCACAAAATACATAACGTCACAAAAAAATGACGTCACAATATACATAACGTCACAAAAATAAATGACGTCACAAAATACATAACGACACAAAAATAAATGACGTCACAAAATACATAACGTCACAAAAATAAATGACGTCAAAAAATACATAACGTCACAAAAATAAATGACGTCACAAAAATTAATGACGTCACAAAATACATAACGTCACAAAAATAAATGACGTCACAAAATACATATTGTCACAAAAATAAATGACGTCACAAAAATTAGTTACGTCACAAAATACATAGCGTCACAAAATATATAACGTCACAAAAATAAATGACGTCACAAAAATTAATTACGTCACAAAACACATAACGTCACAAAAATAAATAACGTCACAAAATACATAACGTCACAAAAAAATGACGTCACAAAATACATAGCGTCACAAAAAAAAATGACGTCACAAAATACATAACGTCACAAAAATAAATGACGTCACAAAATACATAACGTCACAAAAATAAATGACGTCACAAAATACATAACGTCAAAAAAATAAATGACGTCACAAAATACATTACGTCACAAAAATAAATGACGTCACAAAATACATAACGTCACAAAAATAAATGACGTCACAAAATACATAACGTCACAAAAATAAATGACGTCACAAAATACATAACGTCACAAAAATAAATGACGTCACAAAAATAAATAACGTCACAAAATACATAACGTCACAAAATACATAACGGCAAAAAAATAAATGACGTCACAAAATACATAACGTCACAAAAATAAATGACGTCACAAAATACATAACGTCACATGTATACATAACGTCACAAAAATAAATGACGTCAAAAAATACATATTGTCACAAAAATAAATGACGTCACAAAAATTAATTACGTCACAAAATACATAACGTCACAAAATATATAACGTCACAAAAATAAATAACGTCACAAAAATTAATTACGTCACAAAACACATAACGTCACAAAAATAAATAACGTCACAAAATACATAACGTCACAAAAAAAATGACGTCACAAAATACATAACGTCACAAAAATAAATGACGTCACAAAATACATAACGTCTTAAAAATAAATGACGTCACAAAATACATAACGTCACAAAAATAAATGACGTCACAAAATACATAACGTCAAAAAAATAAATGACGTCACAAAATACATTACGTCACAAAAATAAATGACGTCACAAAATACATAACGTCACAAAAATAAATGACGTCACAAAATACATAACGTCACAAAAATAAATGACGTCACAAAATACATAACGTCACAAAAATAAATGACGTCACAAAAATAAATAACGTCACAAAATACATAACGTCACAAAATACATAACGGCAAAAAAATAAATGACGTCACAAAATACATAACGTCACAAAAATAAATGACGTCACAAAATACATAACGTCAAAAAAATAAATGACGTCACAAAATATATAACGTAACAAAAATAAATGACGTCACAAAATACATAACGTCACAAAAGTAAATGACGTCAAAATAATAAATGACGTCACAAAATACATAACGTTACAAAAATAAATGACGTCACAAAATACATAACGTCACAAAATACATAACGTCACAAAAATAAATGAAGTCACAAAATACATAACGTCACAAAAAAATGACGTCACAAAATACATAACGTCACAAAAATAAATGACGTCACAAAATACATAACGACACAAAAATAAATGACGTCACAAAATACATAACGTCACAAAAATAAATGACGTCACAAAATACATAACGTCACAAAAATAAATGACGTCACAAAATACAAAACGTCAAAAAAATAAATGACGTCACAAAATACATAACGTCACAAAAACAAATGACGTCACAAAATACATAACGTCACAAAAATAAATGACGTCACAAATACATAACGTCACAAAAATAAATGACGTCACAAAAATTAATTACGTCACAAAATACATAACGTCACAAAATATATAACGTCACAAAAATAAATGACGTCACAAAAATTAATTACGTCACAAAATACATAACGTTACAAAAATAAATGACGTCACAAAATAAATAAAGTCACAAAATAAATGACGTCACAAAATACATTACGTCACAAAAATAAATGACGTCACAAAATACATAACGTCACAAAATTAATGACGTCACAAAAATTAATTACGTCACAAAATACATAACGTCACAAAAATTAATTACGTCACAAAGAGTAATTACGTCACAAAATACATAACGTCACAAAAATAAATGACGTCACAAAATACATAACGTCACAAAAATAAATGACGTCACAAAAATTAATTACGTCACAAAATACATAACGTCACAAAAATAAATGACGTCACAAAATACATAACGTCACAAAATACATAACGTCACAAAAATAAATGACGTCACAAAATACATAACGTCACAAAAATAAATGACGTCACAAAATACATAACGTCGAAAAAATAAATGACGTCACAAAATACATAACGTCAAAAAAATGACGTCACAAAATACATGACGTCACAATAATAAATGACGTCACAAAATACATAACGTCACAAAAATAAATGACGTCACAAAATACATAACGTTACAAAAATAAATGACGTCACAAAATACATAACGTCACAAAAATAAATGACGTCACAAAATACATGACGTCACAAAAATTAATTACTTCACAAAATACATAACGTCACAAAAATAAATGACGTCACAAAATACATAACGTCACAAAATACATTACGTCACAAAAATAAATGACGTCACAAAATACATAACGTCACAAAAATAAATGACGTCACAAAATACATAACGTCACAAAAATAAATGACGTCACAAAAATTAATTACGTCACAAAATACATAACGTCACAAAAATAAATGACGTCACAAAAATTAATTACGTCACAAAATACATAACGTCACAAAAATAAATGACGTCACAAAATACATAACGTCGCAAAAATAAATGACGTCACAAAATACATAACGTCAAAAAAATGACGTCACAAAATACATGACGTCACAATAATAAATGACGTCACAAAATACATAACATCACAAAAATAAATGACGTCACAAAATACATAACGTTACAAAAATAAATGACGTCACAAAATACATAACGTCACAATAATAAATGACGACACAAAATACATAACGTCACAAAAATAAATGACGTCACAAAATACATAACGTCACAAAAATAAATGACGTCACAAAATACATAACGTCACAAAAATAAATGACGTCACAAAAATTAATTACGTCACAAAATACATAACGTCACAAAAATAAATGACGTCACAAAAATTAATTACGTCACAAAATACATAACGTCACAAAAATAAATGACGTCACAAAATACATAACGTCGCAAAAATAAATGACGTCACAAAATACATAACGTCAAAAAAATGACGTCACAAAATACATGACGTCACAATAATAAATGACGTCACAAAATACATAACATC
Organism: Flexamia atlantica; assembly: GCA_035578135.1. Lineage (NCBI taxonomy): Eukaryota > Metazoa > Arthropoda > Insecta > Hemiptera > Cicadellidae > Flexamia > Flexamia atlantica. The sequence goes on from JAQJVK010000061.1 coordinate 1,749,368, forward strand.
ACAAAAATAAATGACGTCACAAAATACATAACGTTACAAAAATAAATGACGTCACAAAATACATAACGTCACAATAATAAATGACGACACAAAATACATAAAGTCACAAAAAATGACGTCACAAAATACAAAACGTCACAAAAATAAATGACGTCACAAAATACATAACGTCACAAAAATAAATGACGTCACAAAATACATAACGTCACAAAAATAAATGACGTCACAAAATACATAACGTCACAAAAATAAATGACGTCACAAAATACATAACGTCACAAAAATAAATGACGTCACAAAATACATAACGTCACAAAAACAAATGACGTCACAAAATACATAACGTCACAAAAATAAATGACGTCACAAAATACATAACGTCACAAAAATAAATGACGTCACAAAAATTAATTACGTCACAAAATACATAACGTCACAAAATATATAACGTCATAAAAATAAATGACGTCACAAAAATTAATTACGTCACAAAATACATAACGTCACAAAAATAAATAACGTCACAAAATACATAACGTCACAAAATACATAACGTCACAAAAATAATTGACGTCACAAAATAAATAAAGTCACAAAAATAAATGACGTCACAAAATACATAACGTCACAAAAATAAATGACGTCACAAAATACATAACGTCACAAAAATAATGACGTCACAAAACTTAATTACGTCACAAAATACATAACGTCACAAAAATTAATTACGTCAAAAAATACATAACCTCACAAAAATAAATGACGTCACAAAATACATAACGTCACAAAAATAAATGACGTCACAAAATACATAACGTCACAAAAATAAATTACGTCACAAAATACATAACGTCACAAAAATAAATGACGTCACAAAATACATAACGTCACAAAAATAAATGACGTCACAAAAATTAATGACGTCACAAAATACATAACGTCACAAAAATAAATGACGTCACAAAATTAATTACGTCACAAAATACATAACGTCACAAAAATAAATGACGTCAAAAAATACATAACCTCACAAAAATAAATGATGTCACAAAATACATAACGTCACTAAAATAAATGACGTCACAAAATACATAACGTCACAAAAATAAATGACGTCACAAAATACATAACGTCACAAAAATAAATGACGTCACAAAATACAGAACGTCACAAAATACATAACGTCACAAAATACATAACGGCAAAAAAATAAATGACGTCACAAAATACATAACGTCACAAAAATAAATGACGTCACAAAATACATAACGTCAAAAAAATAAATGACGTCACAAAATACATAACGTCACAAAAATAAATGACGTCACAAAATACATAACGTCACAAAAATAAATGACGTCACAATAATAAATGACGTCACAAAATACATAACGTTACAAAAATAAATGACGTCACAAAATACATAACGTCACAAAAATAAATGAAGTCACAAAATACATAACGTCACAAAAAAATGACGTCACAAAATACATAACGTCACAAAAATAAATGACGTCACAAAATACATAACGACACAAAAATAAATGACGTCAAAAAATACATAACGTCACAAAAATAAATGACGTCACAAAATACATAACGTCACAAAAATAAATGACGTCACAAAATACATAACGTCACAAAAATAAATGACGTCACAAAATACATAACGTCACAAAAAAAAATGACGTCACAAAAATTAATTAAGTCACAAAATACATAACGTCACAAAAATAAATGACGTCACAAAATACATAACGTCACAAAATACATAACGTCACAAAAATAAATGACGTCACAAAATACATAACGTCACAAAAATAAATGACGTCACAAAAAACATAACGTAAAAAAAATAAATGACGTCACAAAATACATAACGTCACAAAAAATAAATTACGTTACAAAATGCATAACGTCACAAAAATAAAAAATGTCACAAAATACATAACGTCACAAAAATAAATGACGTCATAAAATACATATAGTCACAAAAATAAATGACGTCACAAAAATGTATTACGTCACAAAAATAAATAACGTCACAAAATACATAACGTCACAAAATACATAACGGCACAAAAATAAATGACGTCAAAAAATACATAACGTCACAAAAATAAATGACGTCACAAAATACATAACGTCAAAAAAATAAATGACGTCACAAAATACATAACGTCACAAAAATAAATGACGTCACAAAATACATAACGTAACAAAAATAAATGACGTCACAATAATAAATGACGTCACAAAATACATAACGTCACAAAAATAAATGACGTCACAAAATACATAACGTCACAAAAATAAATGACGTCACAAAATACATAACGTCACAAAAATAAATGACGTCACAAAATACATAACGTCACAAAAAAAATAACGTCACAAAATACATAACGTCACAAAAATAAATGACGTCACAAAATACATAACGTCACAAAAATAAATGACGTCACAAAATATTTAACGACACAAAATCAAATGACGTCACAAAATACCTATTTCATAAAATACATAACGTCACAAAAATAAATGACGTCACAAAATAAATAACGTCACAAAAATAAATGACGTCACAAAATACACAAGGTCACAAAAATAAATGACGTCACAAAATACATAACGTCACATGTATACATAACGTAACAAAAATAAATGACGTCACAAAATACATATTGTCACAAAAATAAATGACGTCACAAAAATTAGTTACGTCACAAAATACATAGCGTCACAAAATATATAACGTCACAAAAATAAATGACGTCACAAAAATTAATTACGTCACAAAATACATAACGTCACAAAAATAAATAACGTCACAAAATACATAACGTCACAAAAAAAATGACGTCACAAAATACATAACGTCACAAAAATAAATGACGTCACAAAATACATAACGTCACAAAAATAAATGACGTCACAAAATACACAACGTCACAAAAATAAATGACGTCACAAAATACATAACGTCACAAAAATAAATGACGTCACAAAATACATAACGTCACAAAAATAAATGACGTCACAAAAATAAATAACGTCACAAAATACATAACGTCACAAAATACATAACGGCAAAAAAATAAATGACGTCACAAAATACATAACGTCACAAAAATAAATGACGTCACAAAATGCATAACGTCAAAAAAATAAATGACGTCACAAAATACATAACGTAACAAAAATAAATGACGTCACAAAATACATAACGTCACAAAAGTAAATGACGTCACAATAATAAATGACGTCACAAAATACATAACGTTACAAAAATAAATGACGTCACAAAATACATAACGTCACAAAATGCATAACGTCACAAAAATAAATGAAGTCACAAAATACATAACGTCACAAAAAAATGACGTCACAAAATACATAACGTCACAAAAATAAATGACGTCACAAAATACATAACGACGCAAAAATAAATGACGTCACAAAATACATAACGTCACAAAAATAAATGATGTCACAAAATAAATAACGTCACAAAAATAAATGACGTCACAAAATACAAAACGTCACAAAAATAAATGACGTCACAAAATACATAACGTCACAAAAACAAATGACGTCACAAAATACATAACGTCACAAAAATAAATGACGTCACAAATACATAACGTCACAAAAATAAATGACGTCACAAAAATTAATTACGTCACAAAATACATAACGTCACAAAATATATAACGTCACAAAAATAAATGACGTCACAAAAATTAATTACGTCACAAAATACATAACGTTACAAAAATAAATGACGTCACAAAATAAATAAAGTCACAAAAATAAATGACGTCACAAAATACATTACGTCACAAAAATAAATGACGTCACAAAATACATAACGTCACAAAATTAATGACGTCACAAAAATTAAATACGTCACAAAATACATAACGTCACAAAAATAAATGACGTCACAAAATACATAACGTCACAAAAATAAATGACGTCACAAAATATTTAACGACACAAAATCAAATGACGTCACAAAATACCTATTTCATAAAATACATAACGTCACAAAAATAAATGACGTCACAAAATAAATAACGTCACAAAAATAAATGACGTCACAAAATACACAACGTCACAAAAATAAATGACGTCACGAAATACATAACGTCACATGTATACATAACGTCACAAAAATAAATGACGTCACAAAATACATATTGTCACAAAAATAAATGACGTCACAAAAATTAGTTACGTCACAAAATACATAGCGTCACAAAATATATAACGTCACAAAAATAAATGACGTCACAAAAATTAATTACGTCACAAAACACATAACGTCACAAAAATAAATAACGTCACAAAATACATAACGTCACAAAAAAAATGACGTCACAAAATACATAACGTCACAAAAATAAATGACGTCACAAAATACATAACGTCACAAAAATAAATGACCTCACAAAATACATAACGTCACAAAAATAAATGACGTCACAAAATACATAACGTCAAAAAAATAAATGACGTCACAAAATACATAACGTCACAAAAATAAATGACGTCACAAAATACATAACGTCAAAAAAATAAATGACGTCACAAAATACATAACGTCACAAAAATAAATGACGTCACAAAATACATAACGTCACAAAAATAAATGACGTCACAAAAATAAATAACGTCACAAAATACATAACGTCACAAAATACATAACGGCAAAAAAATAAATGACGTCACAAAATACATAACGTCACAAAAATAAATGACGTCACAAAATACATAACGTCAAAAAAATAAATGACGTCACAAAATATATAACGTAACAAAAATAAATGACGTCACAAAATACATAACGTCACAAAAGTAAATGACGTCACAATAATAAATGACGTCACAAAATACATAACGTTACAAAAATAAATGACGTCACAAAATACATAACGTCACAAAATACATAACGTCACAAAAATAAATGAAGTCACAAAATACATAACGTCACAAAAAAATGACGTCACAAAATACATAACGTCACAAAAATAAATGACGTCACAAAATACATAACGACACAAAAATAAATGACGTCACAAAATACATAACGTCACAAAAATAAATGACGTCACAAAATACATAACGTCACAAAAATAAATGACGTCACAAAATACAAAACGTCACAAAAATAAATGACGTCACAAAATACATAACGTCACAAAAACAAATGACGTCACAAAATACATAACGTCACAAAAATAAATGACGTCACAAATACATAACGTCACAAAAATAAATGACGTCACAAAAATTAATTACGTCACAAAATACATAACGTCACAAAATATATAACGTCACAAAAATAAATGACGTCACAAAAATTAATTACGTCACAAAATACATAACGTTACAAAAATAAATGACGTCACAAAATAAATAAAGTCACAAAAATAAATGACGTCACAAAATACATTACGTCACAAAAATAAATGACGTCACAAAATACATAACGTCACAAAATTAATGACGTCACAAAAATTAATTACGTCACAAAATACATAACGTCACAAAAATTAATTACGTCACAAAAAGTAATGACGTCACAAAATACATAACGTCACAAAAATAAATGACGTCACAAAATACATAATGTCACAAAAATAAATGACGTCACAAAATACATAACGTCACAAAAATAAATAACGTCACAAAATACATAACGTCACAAAATACATAACGTCACAAAAATAAATGACGTCACAAAATACATAACGTCACAAAAATAAATGACGTCACAAAATACATAACGTCAAAAAAATAAATGACGTCACAAAATACATAACGTCACAAAAAATAAATTACGTTACAAAATGCATAACGTCACAAAAATAAATAATGTCACAAAATACATAACGTCACAAAAATAAATGACGTCATAAAATACATATAGTCACAAAAATAAATGACGTCACAAAAATGTATTACGTCACAAAAATAAATAACGTCACAAAATACATAACGTCACAAAATACATAACGGCACAAAAATAAATGACGTCACAAAATACATAACGTCACAAAAATAAATGACGTCACAAAATACATAACGTCAAAAAAATAAATGACGTCACAAAATACATAACGTCACAAAAATAAATGACGTCACAAAATACATAACGTCACAAAAATAAATGACGTCACAATAATAAATGACGTCACAAAATACATAACGTCACCAAAATAAATGACGTCACAAAATACATAACGTCACAAAAATAAATGACGTCACAAAATACATAACGTCACAAAAATAAATGACGTCACAAAATACATAACGTCATAAAAAATGACGTCACAAAATACATAACGTCACAAAAATAAATGACGTCACAAAATACATAACGTCACAAAAATAAATGACGTCACAAAATATTTAACGACACAAAATTAAATGACGTCACAAAATACATATTTCATAAAATACATAACGTCACAAAAATAAATGACGTCACAAAATAAATAACGTAACAAAAATAAATGACGGCACAAAATACACAACGTCACAAAAATAAATGACGTCACAAAATACATAACGTCACATGTATACATAACGTCACAAAAATAAATGACGTCACAAAATACATATTGTCACAAAAATAAATGACGTCACAAAAATTAATTACGTCACAAAATACATAACGTCACAAAATATATAACGTCACAAAAATAAATGACGTCACAAAAATTAATTACGTCACAAAACACATAACGTCACAAAAATAAATAACGTCACAAAATACATAACGTCACAAAATACATAACGTCACAAAAATTAATGACGTCACAAAATAAATAAAGTCACAAAAAAAATTACGTCACAAAATACTCAACGTCACAAAAATAAATGACGTCACAAAATATATAACGTCACAAAAATAAATGACGTCACAAAAATTAATTACGTCACAAAATACATAACGTCACAAAAATAAATAACGTCACAAAATACATAACGTCACAAAATACATAACGTCACAAAAATAAATGACGTCACAAAATAAATAAAGTCACAAAAATAAATGACGTCACAAAATACATAACGTCACAAAACACATAACGTCACAAAATTAATGACGTAACAAAAATTAATTACGTCACAAAATACATAACGTCACAAAAATTAATTACGTCAAAAAATACATAACCTCACAAAAATAAATGACGTCACAAAATACATAACGTCACAAAAATAAATGACGTCACAAAATACATAGCGTCACAAAAATAAATGACGTCACAAAATACATAACGTCACAAAAATGAATGACGTCACAAAAATTAATGACGTCACAAAATACATAACGTCACAAAAATAAATGACGTCAGAAAAATTAATTACGTCACAAAATACATAACGTCACAAAAATTAATGACGTCAAAAAATACATGACCTGACAAAAATAAATGATGTCACAAAATACATAACGTCACAAAAATAAATGACGTCACAAAATACATAACGTCACAAAAATAAATGACGTCACAAAATACATAACGTCACAAAAATTAATTACGTCAAAAAATACATAACCTCACAAAAATAAATGACGTCACAAAAATTAATTACGTCACAAAATACATAACGTCACAAAATATATAAAGTCACAAAAATAAATGACGTCACAAAAATAAATGACGTCACAAAATACATAACGTCACAAAAATTAATTACGTCAAAAAATACATAACCTCACAAAAATAAATGACGTCACAAAATACATAACGTCACAAAAATAAATGACGTCACAAAATACATAACGTCACAAAAATAAATGACGTCACAAAATACATAACGTCACAAAAATAAATGACGTCACAAAAATTAATGACGTCACAAAATACATAACGTCACAAAAATAAATAACGTCAGAAAAATTAATTACTTCACAAAATACATAACGTCACAAAAAAAATGACGTCAAAAAATACATGACCTGACAAAAATAAATGATGTCACAAAATACATAACGTCACAAAAATAAATGACGTCACAAAATACATAACGTCACAAAAATAAATGACGTCACAAAATACATAACGTCACAAAAATAAATGACGTCACAAAAATTAATTACGTCACAAAATACATAACGTCACAAAATATATAACGTCACAAAAATAAATGACGTCACAAAAATTAATTACGTCACAAAGTACATAACGTCACAAAAATAAATAACTTCACAAAATACATAACGTCACAAAATACATAACGTCACAAAAATAAATGACGTCACAAAATACATAACGTCACAAAAATAAATGACGTCACAAAATACATTACGTCACAAAAATAAATGATGTCACAAAATACATAACGTCAAAAAAATAATTGACGTCACAAAATACATAACGTCATAAAAATAAATGACGTCACAAAAATTAATTACTTCACAAAATACATAACGTCACAAAAATAAAAGACGTCACAAAATACATAACGTCACAAAATACATTACGTCACAAAAATAAATGACGTCATAAAAATACATAACGTCACAAAAATAAATGACGTCACAAAATACATAACGTCACAAAAATAAATGACGTCACAAAAATTAATTACGTCACAATATACATAACGTCACAAAAATAAATGACGTCAAAAAATACATAACCTCACAAATATAATTGATGTCACAAAATACATAACGTCACAAAAATAAATGACGTCACAAAATACATAACGTCACAAAAATAAATGACGTCACAAAATACATAACGTCACAAAAATAAATGACGTCACAAAATGCATAACGTCACAAAAATAAATAACGTCACAAAATACATAACGTCACAAAATACATAACGTCACAAAAATAAATGACGTCACAAAATAAATAAAGTCACAAAAATAAATGACGTCACAAAATACATAACGTCACAAAAATAAATAACGTCACAAAATACATAACGTCACAAAATTAATGAGGTCACAAAAATTAATTACGTCACAAAATACATAACGTCACAAAAATTAATTACGTCAAAAAATACATAACCTCACAAAAATAAATGACGTCACAAAATACATACCGTCACAAAAATAAATGACGTCACAAAATACATAACGTCAAAAAATAAATGACGTCACAAAATAAATAACGTCATAAAAATAAATGACGTCACAAAAATTAATTACTTCACAAAATACATAACGTCACAAAAATAAATGACGTCACAAAATACATAACGTCACAGAATACATTACGTCACAAAAATAAATGACGTCACAAAATACATAACGTCACAAAAATAAATGACGTCACAAAATACATAGCGTCACAAAAATAAATGACGTCACAAAAATTAATTACGTCACAAAATACATAACGTCACAAAAATAAATGACGTCACAAAAATTAATTACGTCACAAAATACATAACGTCACAAAAATAAATGACGTCAAAAAATACATAACCTCACAAAAATAAATAATGTCACAAAATACATAACGTCACAAAACTAAATGACGTCACAAAATACATAACGTCACAAAAATAAATGACGTCACAAAATACATAACGTCACAAAAATAAATGACGTCACAAAAATTAATTACATCACAAAATACATAACGTCAAAAAATATATAACGTCACAAAAATAAATGACGTCACATAAATTAATTACGTCACAAAATACATAACGTCACAAAAATAAATAACGTCACAAAATACATAACGTTACAAAAATAAATAACTGTGCAAAATAAATAAAGTCACAAAAATAAATGACGTCACAAAATACATAACGTCAAAAAAATAAATGACGTCACAAAATACATAACGTCATAAAAATAAATGACGTTCAAAAATTAATGACTTCACAAAATACATAACGTCACAAAAATAAATGACGTCACAAAAATTAATGACGTCACAAAATACATAACGTCACAAAAATAAATGACGTCAGAAAAATTAATTACGTCAAAAAATACATAACCTCACAAAAATAAATGACGTCACAAAAATTAATTACGTCACAAAATACATAACGTCACAAAATATATAAAGTCACAAAAATAAATGACGTCACAAAAATTAATTACGTCACAAAATACATAACGTCACAAAAATAAATAACGTCACAAAATATATAACGTCACAAAATACATAACGTTACAAAAATAAATGACGTCACAAAATAAATAATGTCACAAAAATAAATGACGTCACAAAATACATAACGTCACAAAAATTAATTACGTCAAAAAATACATAACCTCACAAAAATAAATGACGTCACAAAATACATAATGTCACAAAAATTAATTACGTCAAAAAATACATAACCTCACAAAAATAAATGACGTCACAAAATACATAACGTCACAAAAATAAATGACGTCACAAAATACATAACGTCACAAAAATAAATGACGTCACAAAATACATAACGTCACAAAAATAAATGACGTCACAAAAATTGATGACGTCACAAAATACATAACGTCACAAAAAAATGACGTCAAAAAATACATGACCTGACAAAAATAAATGATGTCACAAAATACATAACGTCACAAAAATAAATGACGTCACAAAATACATAACGTCACAAAAATAAATGACGTCACAAAATACATAACGTCACAAAAATAAATGACGTCACAAAAATTAATTACGTCACAAAATACATAACGTCACAAAATATATAACGTCACAAAAATAAATGGCGTCGCAAAATAAAGTCACAAAAATAAATGACGTCACAAAATACATAACGTTACAAAAATAAATGATGTCACAAAATACATAACGTCACAAAAATAAATGACGTCACAAAATACATAACCTCACAAAAATAAATGACGTCACAAAATACATAACGTCACAAAAATAAATGACGTCACAAAATACATAACGTCAAAAAATAAATGACGTCACAAAATAAATAACGTCATAAAAATAAATGACGTCACAAAAATTAATTACTTCACAAAATACATAACGTCACAAAAATAAATGACGTCACAAAATACATAACGTCACAGAATACATTACGTCACAAAAATAAATGACGTCACAAAATACATAACGTCACAAAAATAAATGACGTCACAAAATACATAGCGTCACAAAAATAAATGACGTCACAAAAATTAATTACGTCACAAAATACATAACATCACAATAATAAATGACGTCACAAAAATTAATTACGTCACAAAATACATAACGTCACAAAAATAAATGACGTCAAAAAATACATAACCTCACAAAAATAAATAATGTCACAAAATACATAACGTCACAAAACTAAATGACGTCACAAAATACATAACGTCACAAAAATAAATGACGTCACAAAATACATAACGTCACAAAAATAAATGACGTCACAAAAATTAATTACATCACATAATACATAACGTCAAAAAATATATAACGTCACAAAAATAAATGACGTCACAAAAATTAATTACGTCACAAAATACATAACGTCACAAAAATAAATAACGTCACAAAATACATAACGTTACAAAAATAAATGACGTCGCAAAATAAATAAAGTCACAAAAATAAATGACGTCACAAAATACATAACGTCAAAAAAATAAATGACGTCACAAAATACATAACGTCATAAAAATAAATGACGTCACAAAAATTAATTACTTCACAAAATACATAACGTCACAAAAATAAATGACGTCACAAAATACATAACGTCACAAAAATAAATGACGTCACAAAATACATAACGTCACAAAAAATGACGTCTCAAAATACATAACGTCACAAAAATAAATGACGTCACAAAATACATAACGTCACAAAAATAAATGACGTCACAAAAATTAATGACGTCACAAAATACATAACGTCACAAAAATAAATGACGTCAGAAAAATTAATTACGTCACAAAATACATAACGTCACAAAAATAAATGACGTCAAAAAATACATGACCTGACAAAAATAAATGATGTCACAAAATACATAACGTCACAAAAATAAATGACGTCACAAAATACATAACGTCACAAAAATAAATGACGTCACAAAATACATAACGTCACAAAAATAAATGACGTCACAAAATACATAACGTCACAAAAATAAATGACGTCACAAAAATTAATGACGTCACAAAATACATAACGTCACAAAAATAAATGACGTCAGAAAAATACATAACCTCACAAAAATAAATGACGTCACAAAAATTAATTACGTCACAAAATACATAACGTCACAAAATATATAAAGTCACAAAAATAAATGACGTCACAAAAATTAATTACGTCACAAAATACATAACGTCACAAAAATAAATAACGTCACAAAATATATAACGTCACAAAATACATAACGTTACAAAAATAAATGACGTCACAAAATAAATAATGTCACAAAAATAAATGACGTCACAAAATACATAACGTCACAAAAATTAATTACGTCAAAAAATACATAACCTCACAAAAATAAATGACGTCACAAAATACATAACGTCACAAAAATTAATTACGTCAAAAAATACATAACCTCACAAAAATAAATGACGTCACAAAATACATAACGTCACAAAAATAAATGACGTCACAAAATACATAACGTCACAAAAATAAATGACGTCACAAAATACATAACGTCACAAAAATAAATGACGTCACAAAAATTAATGACGTCACAAAATACATAACGTCACAAAAATAAATGACGTCAGAAAAATTAATTACGTCACAAAATACATAACCTCACAAAAATAAATGACGTCACAAAATACATAACGTCACAAAAATTAATTACGTCAAAAAATACATAACCTCACAAAAATAAATGACGTCACAAAATAAATGACGTCACAAAATGCATAACGTCACAAAAATAAATGACGTAACAAAAATAAATAACGTCACAAAATACATAACGTCACAAAATACATAACGTCACAAAAATAAATGACGTCACAAAATACATAACGTCACAAAAATAAATGACGTCACAAAAAAATAACGTCAAAAAAATAAATGACGTCACAAAATACATAACGTCACAAAAATAAATGACGTCACAAAATACATAACGTCACAAAAATAAATGACGTCACAATAATAAATGACGTCACAAAATACATAACGTCACAAAAATAAATGACGTCACAAAATACATAACGTTACAAAAATAAATGACGTCACAAAATACATAACGTCACAAAAATAAATGACGTCACAAAATACATAACGTCACAAAAAATGACGTCTCAAAATACATAACGTCACAAAAATAAATGACGTCACAAAATACATAACGTCACAAAAATAAATGACGTTACAAAAAACATAACGTCACAAAAATAAATGACGTCACAAAAATTAATGACGTCACAAAATACATAACGTCACAAAAATAAATGACGTCAGAAAAATTAATTACGTCACAAAATACATAACGTCACAAAATAAAATGACGTCAAAAAATACATGACTTGACAAAAATAAATGATGTTACAAAATACATAACGTCACAAAAATAAATGACGTCACAAAATACATAACGTCACAAAAATAAATGACGTCACAAAATACATAACGTCACAAAAATAAATGACGTCACAAAAATTAATTACGTCACAAAATACATAACGTCACAAAATATATAACGTCACAAAAATAAATGACGACACAAAAATTAATTACGTCACAAAATACATAACGTCACAAAAATAAATAACGTCACAAAATACATAACGTCACAAAATACATAACGTTACAAAAATAAATGGCGTCACAAAATAAAGTCACAAAAATAAATGACGTCACAAAATACATAACGTTACAAAAATAAATGATGTCACAAATAACATAACGTCACAAAATAAATGACGTCACAAAATACATAACGTCACAAAAATAAATGACGTCACAAAATACATAACGTCACAAAAATAAATGATGTCACAAAATACATAACGTCAAAAAAATAAATGACGTCACAAAATACATAACGTCATAAAAATAAATGACGTCACAAAAATTAATTACTTCACAAAATACATAACGTCACAAAAATAAAAGACGTCACAAAATACATAACGTCACAAAATATATTACGTCACAAAAATAAATGACGTCACAAAATACATAACGTCACAAAAATAAATGACGTCACAAAAATTAATTACGTCACAAAATACATAACGTCACAAAAATAAATGACGTCAAAAAATACATAACCTCACAAATATAATTGATGTCACAAAATACATAACGTCACAAAAATAAATGACGTCACAAAATACATAACGTCACAAAAATAAATGACGTCACAAAATACATAACGTCACAAAAATAAATGACGTCACAAAATGCATAACGTCACAAAAATAAATGACGTAACAAAAATAAATAACGTCACAAAATACATAACGTCACAAAATACATAACGTCACAAAAATAAATGACGTCACAAAATACATAACGTCACAAAAATAAATGACGTCACAAAAAAATAACGTCAAAAAAATAAATGACGTCACAAAATACATAACGTCACAAAAATAAATGACGTCACAAAATACATAACGTCACAAAAATAAAGACGTCACAAAATAAATAAAGTCACAAAAATAAATGACGTCACAAAATACATTACGTCACAAAAATAAATGACGTCACAAAATACATAACGTCACAAAATTAATGACGTCACAAAAATTAATTACGTCACAAAATACATAACGTCACAAAAATTAATTACGTCACAAAAAGTAATGACGTCACAAAATACATAACGTCACAAAAATAAATGACGTCACAAAAATTAATTACGTCACAAAATACATAACGTCACAAAAATAAATGACGTCACAAAATACATAACGTCACAAAATACATAACGTCACAAAAATAAATGACGTCACAAAATACATAACGTCACAAAAATAAATGACGTCACAAAATACATAACGTCAAAAAAATAAATGACGTCACAAAATACATAACGTCACAAAAAATAAATTACGTTACAAAATGCATAACGTCACAAAAATAAATAATGTCACAAAATACATAACGTCACAAAAATACATGACGTCATAAAATACATATAGTCACAAAAATAAATGACGTCACAAAAATGTATTACGTCACAAAAATAAATAACGTCACAAAATACATAACGTCACAAAATACATAACGGCACAAAAATAAATGACGTCACAAAATACACAATGTCACAAAAATAAATGACGTCACAAAATACATAACGTCAAAAAAATAAATGACGTCACAAAATACATAACGTCACAAAAATAAATGACGTCACAAAATACATAACGTCACAAAAATAAATGACGTCACAATAATAAATGACGTCACAAAATACATAACGTCACAAAAATAAATGACGTCACAAAATACATAACGTCACAAAAATAAATGACGTCACAAAATACATAACGTCACAAAAATAAATGACGTCACAAAATACATAACGTCACAAAAAAAATGACGTCACAAAATACATAACGTCACAAAAATAAATGACGTCACAAAATACATAACGTCACAAAAATAAATGACGTCACAAAATACATATTTCATAAAATACATAACGTCACAAAAATAAATGACGTCACAAAATAAATAACGTAACAAAAATAAATGACGGCACAAAATACACAACGTCACAAAAATAAATGACGTCACAAAATACATAACGTCACATGTATAAATAACGTCACAAAAATAAATGACGTCACAAAATACATAACGTCACAAAAAAAATGACGTCACAAAATACATAACGTCACAAAAATAAATGACGTCACAAAATACATAACGTCACAAAAATAAATGACGTCACAAAATACATAACGTCACAAAATTAAATGACGTCACAAAATACATATTTCATAAAATACATAACGTCACAAAAATAAATGACGTCACAAAATAAATAACGTAACAAAAATAAATGACGGCACAAAATACACAACGTCACAAAAATAAATGACGTCACAAAATACATAACGTCACATGTATAAATAACGTCACAAAAATAAATGACGTCACAAAATACATTTTGTCACAAAAATAAATGACGTCACAAAAATTAATTACGTCACAAAATACATAACGTCACAAAATATATAACGTCACAAAAATAAATGACGTCACAAAATATTTAACGACACAAAATTAAATGACGTCACAAAATACATATTTCATAAAATACATAACGTCACAAAAATTAATTACGTCACAAAACACATAACGTCACAAAAATAAATAACGTCACAAAATACATAACGTCACAAAATACATACGTCACAAAAATAAATGACGTCACAAAATACATAACGTCGCAAAAATAAATGATGTCACAAATTACATAACGTCAAAAAAATAAATGACGTCACAAAATACATAAGGTCACAAAAATAAATGACGTCACAAAATACATAACGTCACAAAAATAAATGACGTCACAAAATACATAACGTCACAAAAACAAATGACGTCACAAAATACATAACGTCACATAAATAAATGACGTCACAAAATACATAACGTCACAAAAATAAATGACGTCACAAAAATTAATAACGTCACAAAATACATAACGTCACAAAATATATAACGTCACAAAAATAAATTACGTCACAAAAATTAATTACGTCACAAAATACATAACGTCACAAAAATAAATAACGTCACAAAATACATAACGTCACAAAATACATAACGTCAAAAAAATAAATGACGTCACAAAATACATAACGTAACAAAAATAAATGACGTCACAAAATACATAACGTCACAAAAGTAAATGACGTCACAATAATAAATGACGTCACAAAATACATAACGTTACAAAAATAAATGACGTCACAAAATACATAACGTCACAAAATACATAACGTCACAAAAATAAATGAAGTCACAAAATACATAACGTCACAAAAAAATGACGTCACAAAATACATAACGTCACAAAAATAAATGACGTCACAAAATACATAACGACACAAAAATAAATGACGTCACAAAATACATAACGTCACAAAAATAAATGACGTCACAAAATACATAACGTCACAAAAATAAATGACGTCACAAAATACAAAACGTCACAAAAATAAATGACGTCACAAAATACATAACGTCACAAAAACAAATGACGTCACAAAATACATAACGTCACAAAAATAAATGACGTCACAAATACATAACGTCACAAAAATAAATGACGTCACAAAAATTAATTACGTCACAAAATACATAACGTCACAAAAATTAATTACGTCACAAAAAGTAATGACGTCACAAAATACATAACGTCACAAAAATAAATGACGTCACAAAAATTAATTACGTCACAAAATACATAACGTTACAAAAATAAATGACGTCACAAAATAAATAAAGTCACAAAAATAAATGACGTCACAAAATACATTACGTCACAAAAATAAATGACGTCACAAAATACATAACGTCACAAAATTAATGACGTCACAAAAATTAATTACGTCACAAAATACATAACGTCACAAAAATTAATTACGTCACAAAAAGTAATGACGTCACAAAATACATAACGTCACAAAAATAAATGACGTCACAAAAATTAATTACGTCACAAAATACATAACGTCACAAAAATAAATGACGTCACAAAATACATAACGTCACAAAATACATAACGTCACAAAAATAAATGACGTCACAAAATACATAACGTCACAAAAATAAATGACGTCACAAAATACATAACGTCAAAAAAATAAATGACGTCACAAAATACATAACGTCACAAAAAATAAATTACGTTACAAAATGCATAACGTCACAAAAATAAATAATGTCACAAAATACATAACGTCACAAAAATACATGACGTCATAAAATACATATAGTCACAAAAATAAATGACGTCACAAAAATGTATTACGTCACAAAAATAAATAACGTCACAAAATACATAACGTCACAAAATACATAACGGCACAAAAATAAATGACGTCACAAAATACATAATGTCACAAAAATAAATGACGTCACAAAATACATAACGTCAAAAAAATAAATGACGTCACAAAATACATAACGTCACAAAAATAAATGACGTCACAATAATAAATGACGTCACAAAATACATAACGTCACAAAAATAAATGACGTCACAAAATACATAACGTCACAAAAATAAATGACGTCACAAAATACATAACGTCACAAAAATAAATGACGTCACAAAATACATAACGTCACAAAAAAAATGACGTCACAAAATACATAACGTCACAAAAATAAATGACGTCACAAAATACATAACGTCACAAAAATAAATGACGTCACAAAATACATAACGTCACAAAATTAAATGACGTCACAAAATACATATTTCATAAAATACATAACGTCACAAAAATAAATGACGTCACAAAATAAATAACGTAACAAAAATAAATGACGGCACAAAATACACAACGTCACAAAAATAAATGACGTCACAAAATACATAACGTCACATGTATAAATAACGTCACAAAAATAAATGACGTCACAAAATACATTTTGTCACAAAAATAAATGACGTCACAAAAATTAATTACGTCACAAAATACATAACGTCACAAAATATATAACGTCACAAAAATAAATGACGTCACAATAATAAATGACGTCACAAAATACATAACGTCACAAAAATAAATGACGTCACAAAATACATAACGTTACAAAAATAAATGACGTCACAAAATACATAACGTCACAAAAATAAATGACGTCACAAAATACATAACGTCACAAAAAATGACGTCTCAAAATACATAACGTCACAAAAATAAATGACGTCACAAAATACATAACGTCACAAAAATAAATGACGTTACAAAAAACATAACGTCACAAAAATAAATGACGTCACAAAATACATAACGTCACAAAAATAAATGACGTCACAAAATACATAACGTCACAAAAATAAATGACGTCACAAAATACATAACGTCACAAAAACAAATGACGTCACAAAATACATAACGTCACAAAAATAAATGACGTCACAAAATACATAACGTCACAAAAATAAATGACGTCACAAAAATTAATAACGTCACAAAATACATAACGTCACAAAATATATAACGTCACAAAAATAACTGACGTCACAAAAATTAATTACGTCACAAAATACATAACGTCACAAAAATAAATAACGTCACAAAATACATAACGTCACAAAATACATAACGTCACAAAAATAAATGACGTCACAAAATAAATAAAGTCACAAAAATAAATGACGTCACAAAATACATAACGTCACAAAAATAAATGACGTCACAAAATACATAACGTCACAAAATTAATGAGGTCACAAAAATTAATTACGTCACAAAATACATAACGTCACAAAAATTAATTACGTCAAAAAATACATAACCTCACAAAAATAAATGACGTCACAAAATACATAACGTCACAAAAATAAATGACGTCACAAAATACATAACGTCAAAAAATAAATGACGTCACAAAATAAATAACGTCATAAAAATAAATGATGTCACAAAAATTAATTACTTCACAAAATACATAACGTCACAAAAATAAATGACGTCACAAAATACATAACGTCACAGAATACATTACGTCACAAAAATAAATGACGTCACAAAATACATAACGTCACAAAAATAAATGACGTCACAAAATACATAACGTCACAAAAATAATTGACGTCACAAAAATTAATTACGTCACAAAATACATAACGTCACAAAAATAAATGACGTCAAAAAATACATAACCTCACAAAAATAAATAATGTCACAAAATACATAACGTCACAAAACTAAATGACGTCACAAAATACATAACGTCACAAAAATAAATGACGTCACAAAATACATAACGTCACAAAAATAAATGACGTCACAAAAATTAATTACATCACAAAATACATAACGTCAAAAAATATATAACGTCACAAAAATAAATGACGTCACAAAAATTAATTACGTCACAAAATACATAACGTCACAAAAATAAATAACGTCACAAAATACATAACGTTACAAAAATAAATGACGTCGCAAAATAAATAAAGTCACAAAAATAAATGACGTCACAAAATACATAACGTCAAAAAAATAAATGACGTCACAAAATACATAACGTCATAAAAATAAATGACGTCACAAAAATTAATTACTTCACAAAATACATAACGTCACAAAAATAAATGACGTCACAAAATACATAACGTCACAAAATACATTACGTCACAAAAATAAATGACGTCACAAAAAACATAACGTCACAAAAATAAATGACGTCACAAAATACATAACGTCACAAAAATAAATGACGTCACAAAAATAAATAACGTCACAAAATACAAAACGTCACAAAATACATAACGTCACAAATATAAATGACGTCATAAAATACATAACGTCACAAAAATAAATGACGTCACAAAAAAAATAACGTCAAAAAAATAAATGACGTCACAAAATACATAACGTCACAAAAATAAATGACGTCACAAAATACATAACGTCACAAAAATTAATGACGTCACAATAATAAATGACGTCACAAAATACATAACGTCACAAAAATAAATGACGTCACAAAATACATAACGTTACAAAAATAAATGACGTCACAAAATACATAACGTCACAAAAATAAATGACGTCACAAAATACATAACGTCACAAAAAATGACGTCTCAAAATACAAAACGTCACAAAAATAAATGACGTCACAAAATACATAACGTCATAAAAATAAATGACGTCACAAAAATTAATTACTTCACAAAATACATAACGTCACAAAAATAAATGACGTCACAAAATACATAACGTCACAAAATGCATTACGTCACAAAAATAAATGACGTCACAAAATACATAACGTCACAAAAATAAATGACGTCACAAAATACATAACGTCACAAAAATAAATGACGTCACAAAAATTAATTACGTCACAAAATACATAACGTCACAAAAATAAATGACGTCACAAAAATTAATTACGTCACAAAATACATAACGTCACAAAAATAAATGAAGTCAAAAAATACATAACCTCACAAAAATAAATGATGTCACAAAATACATAACGTCACAAAAATAAATGACGTCACAAAATACATAACGTCACAAAAATAAATGACGTCACATAATACATAACGTCACAAAAATTAATGACGTCACAAAATACATAACGTCACAAAAATAAATGACGTCACGAAAATAAATAACGTCACAAAATACATAACGTCACAAAATACATAACGGCAAAAAAAATAAATGACGTCACAAAATACATAACGTCGCAAAAATAAATGACGTCACAAATTACATAACGTCAAAAAAATAAATGACGTCACAAAATACATAAGGTCACAAAAATAAATGACGTCACAAAATACATAACGTCACAAAAATAAATGACGTCACAAAATACATAACGTCACAAAAACAAATGACGTCACAAAATACATAACGTCACATAAATAAATGACGTCACAAAATACATAACGTCACAAAAATAAATGACGTCACAAAAATTAATAACGTCACAAAATACATAACGTCACAAAATATATAACGTCACAAAAATAAATTACGTCACAAAAATTAATTACGTCACAAAATACATAACGTCACAAAAATAAATAACGTCACAAAATACATAACGTCACAAAATACATAACGTCAAAAAAATAAATGACGTCACAAAATACATAACGTAACAAAAATAAATGACGTCACAAAATACATAACGTCACAAAAGTAAATGACGTCACAATAATAAATGACGTCACAAAATACATAACGTCACAAAAATAAATAACGTCACAAAATACATAACGTCACAAAATACATAACGTCACAAAAATAAATGAAGTCACAAAATACATAACGTCACAAAAAAATGACGTCACAAAATACATAACGTCACAAAAATAAATGACGTCACAAAATACATAACGACACAAAAATAAATGACGTCACAAAATACATAACGTCACAAAAATAAATGACGTCACAAAATACATAACGTCACAAAAATAAATGACGTCACAAAATACAAAACGTCACAAAAATAAATGACGTCACAAAATACATAACGTCAAAAAACAAATGACGTCACAAAATACATAACGTCAAAAAAATAAATGACGTCACAAATACATAACGTCACAAAAATAAATGACGTCACAAAAATTAATTACGTCACAAAATACATAACGTCACAAAAATTAATTACGTCACAAAAAGTAATGACGTCACAAAATACATAACGTCACAAAAATAAATGACGTCACAAAAATTAATTACGTCACAAAATACATAACGTTACAAAAATAAATGACGTCACAAAATAAATAAAGTCACAAAAATAAATGACGTCACAAAATACATTACGTCACAAAAATAAATGACGTCACAAAATACATAACGTCACAAAATTAATGACGTCACAAAAATTAATTACGTCACAAAATACATAACGTCACAAAAATTAATTACGTCACAAAAAGTAATGACGTCACAAAATACATAACGTCACAAAAATAAATGACGTCACAAAAATTAATTACGTCACAAAATACATAACGTCACAAAAATAAATGACGTCACAAAATACATAACGTCACAAAATACATAACGTCACAAAAATAAATGACGTCACAAAATACATAACGTCACAAAAATAAATGACGTCACAAAATACATAACGTCAAAAAAATAAATGACGTCACAAAATACATAACGTCACAAAAAATAAATTACGTTACAAAATGCATAACGTCACAAAAATAAATAATGTCACAAAATACATAACGTCACAAAAATACATGACGTCATAAAATACATATAGTCACAAAAATAAATGACGTCACAAAAATGTATTACGTCACAAAAATAAATAACGTCACAAAATACATAACGTCACAAAATACATAACGGCACAAAAATAAATGACGTCACAAAATACATAATGTCACTAAAATAAATGACGTCACAAAATACATAACGTCAAAAAAATAAATGACGTCACAAAATACATAACGTCACAAAAATAAATGACGTCACAAAATACATAACGTCACAAAAATAAATGACGTCACAATAATAAATGACGTCACAAAATACATAACGTCACAAAAATAAATGACGTCACAAAATACATAACGTCACAAAAATAAATGACGTCACAAAATACATAACGTCACAAAAATAAATGACGTCACAAAATACATAACGTCACAAAAAAATGACGTCACAAAATACATAACGTCACAAAAATAAATGACGTCACAAAATACATAACGTCACAAAAATAAATGACGTCACAAAATACATAACGTCACAAAATTAAATGACGTCACAAAATACATATTTCATAAAATACATAACGTCACAAAAATAAATGACGTCACAAAATAAATAATGTAACAAAAATAAATGACGGCACAAAATACACAACGTCACAAAAATAAATGACGTCACAAAATACATAACGTCACATGTATAAATAACGTCACAAAAATAAATGACGTCACAAAATACATTTTGTCACAAAAATAAATGACGTCACAAAAATTAATTACGTCACAAAATACATAACGTCACAAAATATATAACGTCACAAAAATAAATGACGTCACAATAATAAATGACGTCACAAAATACATAACGTCACAAAAATAAATGACGTCACAAAATACATAACGTTACAAAAATAAATGACGTCACAAAATACATAACGTCACAAAAATAAATGACGTCACAAAATACATAACGTCACAAAAAATGACGTCTCAAAATACATAACGTCACAAAAATAAATGACGTCACAAAATACATAACGTCACAAAAATAAATGACGTTACAAAAAACATAACGTCACAAAAATAAATGACGTCACAAAATACATAACGTCACAAAAATAAATGACGTCACAAAATACATAACGTCACAAAAATAAATGACGTCACAAAATACATAACGTCACAAAAACAAATGACGTCACAAAATACATAACGTCACAAAAATAAATGACGTCACAAAATACATAACGTCACAAAAATAAATGACGTCACAAAAATTAATAACGTCACAAAATACATAACGTCACAAAATATATAACGTCACAAAAATAACTGACGTCACAAAAATTAATTACGTCACAAAATACATAACGTCACAAAAATAAATAACGTCACAAAATACATAACGTCACAAAATACATAACGTCACAAAAATAAATGACGTCACAAAATAAATAAAGTCACAAAAATAAATGACGTCACAAAATACATAACGTCACAAAAATAAATGACGTCACAAAATACATAACGTCACAAAATTAATGAGGTCACAAAAATTAATTACGTCACAAAATACATAACGTCACAAAAATTAATTACGTCAAAAAATACATAACCTCACAAAAATAAATGACGTCACAAAATACATAACGTCACAAAAATAAATGACGTCACAAAATACATAACGTCAAAAAATAAATGACGTCACAAAATAAATAACGTCATAAAAATAAATGATGTCACAAAAATTAATTACTTCACAAAATACATAACGTCACAAAAATAAATGACGTCACAAAATACATAACGTCACAGAATACATTACGTCACAAAAATAAATGACGTCACAAAATACATAACGTCACAAAAATAAATGACGTCACAAAATACATAACGTCACAAAAATAATTGACGTCACAAAAATTAATTACGTCACAAAATACATAACGTCACAAAAATAAATGACGTCAAAAAATACATAACCTCACAAAAATAAATAATGTCACAAAATACATAACGTCACAAAACTAAATGACGTCACAAAATACATAACGTCACAAAAATAAATGACGTCACAAAATACATAACGTCACAAAAATAAATGACGTCACAAAAATTAATTACATCACAAAATACATAACGTCAAAAAATATATAACGTCACAAAAATAAATGACGTCACAAAAATTAATTACGTCACAAAATACATAACGTCACAAAAATAAATAACGTCACAAAATACATAACGTTACAAAAATAAATGACGTCGCAAAATAAATAAAGTCACAAAAATAAATGACGTCACAAAATACATAACGTCAAAAAAATAAATGACGTCACAAAATACATAACGTCATAAAAATAAATGACGTCACAAAAATTAATTACTTCACAAAATACATAACGTCACAAAAATAAATGACGTCACAAAATACATAACGTCACAAAATACATTACGTCACAAAAATAAATGACGTCACAAAAAACATAACGTCACAAAAATAAATGACGTCACAAAATACATAACGTCACAAAAATAAATGACGTCACAAAAATAAATAACGTCACAAAATACAAAACGTCACAAAATACATAACGTCACAAATATAAATGACGTCATAAAATACATAACGTCACAAAAATAAATGACGTCACAAAAAAAATAACGTCAAAAAAATAAATGACGTCACAAAATACATAACGTCACAAAAATAAATGACGTCACAAAATACATAACGTCACAAAAATTAATGACGTCACAATAATAAATGACGTCACAAAATACATAACGTCACAAAAATAAATGACGTCACAAAATACATAACGTTACAAAAATAAATGACGTCACAAAATACACAACGTCACAAAAATAAATGACGTCACAAAATACATAACGTCACAAAAAATGACGTCTCAAAATACAAAACGTCACAAAAATAAATGACGTCACAAAATACATAACGTCATAAAAATAAATGACGTCACAAAAATTAATTACTTCACAAAATACATAACGTCACAAAAATAAATGACGTCACAAAATACATAACGTCACAAAATGCATTACGTCACAAAAATAAATGACGTCACAAAATACATAGCGTCACAAAAATAAATGACGTCACAAAATACATAACGTCACAAAAATAAATGACGTCACAAAAATTAATTACGTCACAAAATACATAACGTCACAAAAATAAATGACGTCACAAAAATTAATTACGTCACAAAATACATAACGTCACAAAAATAAATGAAGTCAAAAAATACATAACCTCACAAAAATAAATGATGTCACAAAATACATAACGTCACAAAAATAAATGACGTCACAAAATACATAACGTCACAAAAATAAATGACGTCACATAATACATAACGTCACAAAAATTAATGACGTCACAAAATACATAACGTCACAAAAATAAATGACGTCACGAAAATAAATAACGTCACAAAATACATAACGTCACAAAATACATAACGGCAAAAAAAATAAATGACGTCACAAAATACATAACGTCGCAAAAATAAATGACGTCACAAATTACATAACGTCAAAAAAATAAATGACGTCACAAAATACATAAGGTCACAAAAATAAATGACGTCACAAAATACATAACGTCACAAAAATAAATGACGTCACAAAATACATAACGTCACAAAAACAAATGACGTCACAAAATACATAACGTCACATAAATAAATGACGTCACAAAATACATAACGTCACAAAAATAAATGACGTCACAAAAATTAATAACGTCACAAAATACATAACGTCACAAAATATATAACGTCACAAAAATAAATTACGTCACAAAAATTAATTACGTCACAAAATACATAACGTCACAAAAATAAATAACGTCACAAAATACATAACGTCACAAAATACATAACGTTACAAAAATAAATGACGTTACAAAATAAATAAAGTCACAAAAATAAATGACGTCACAAAATACATAACGTCACAAAATACATAACGTCACAAAAATAAATAACGTCACAAAATACATAACGTCAAAAAAATAAATGACGTCACAAAATACATAACCTCACAAAAAATAAATTACGTCACAAAATGCATAATGTCACAAAAATAAATAATGTCACAAAATACATAACGTCACAAAAATAAATGACGTCATAAAATACATAACGTCACAAAAATAAATGACGTCACAGAAAATTATTACGTCACAAAAATAAATAACGTCACAAAATACACAACGTCACAACATACATAACGGCACAAAAATAAATTACGTCACAAAATACATAATGTCACGAAAATAAATGACGTCACAAAATACATAACGTCAAAAAAATAAATGATGTCACAAAATACATAACGTCACAAAAATAAATGACGTCACAAAATACATAACGTCACAAAAATAAATGACGTCACAAAATACATAACGTCACAAAAAAATGACGTCACAAAATACATAACGTCACAAAAATAAATGAGGTCACAAAATACATATTTCATAAAATACATAACGTCACAAAAATAAATGACCTCACAAAATAAATAACGTCACAAAAATAAATGACGTCACAAAATACACAACGTCACAAAAATAAATGACGCATAACGTCACATGTATACATAACGTCACAAAAATAAATGACGTCACAAAATACATATTGTCACAAAAATAAATGACGTCACAAAAATTAATTACGTCACAAAATACATAACGTCACAAAATATATAACGTCACAAAAATAAATGACGTCACAAAAATTAATTACGTCACAAAATACATAACGTCACAAAAATAAATAACGTCACAAAATACATAACGTCACAAAATACATAACGTCACAAAAATAAATGACGTCACAAAATAAATAAAGTCACAAAAATAAATGACGTCACAAAATACACAACGTCACAAAAATAAATGACGTCACAAAAAATATAACGTCACAAAAATAAATGACGTCACAAAAATTAATTACGTCACAAAATACATAACGTCACAAAAATAAATGACGTCACAAAAATTAATTACGTCACAAAATACATAACGTCACAAAAATAAATGACGTCAAAAAATACATAACCTCACAAAAATAAATGATGTCACAAAATACATAACGTCACAAAAATAAATGACGTCACAAAATACATAACGTCACAAAAATAAATGACGTCACATAATACTTAACGTCACAAAAATAAATGACGTCACAAAATACATAACGTCACAAAAATAAATGACGTCACAAAAATTAATAACGTCACAAAATACATAACGTCACAAAATACATAACGGCAAAAAAATAAATGACGTCACAAAATACATAACGTCGCAAAAATAAATGACGTCACAAAATACATAACGTCAACAAAAATAAATGACGTCACAAAATACATAACGTCACAAAAATAAATGACGTCACAAAATACATAACGTCACAAAAATAAATGACGTCACAAAATACATAACGTTACAAAAATAAATGACGTCACAAAATACATAACGTCACAAAAATAAATGACGTCACAAAATACATAACGTCACAAAAAATGACGTCACAAAATACAAAACGTCACAAAAATAAATGACGTCACAAAATACATAACGTCACAAAAATAAATGACATCACAAAATACATAACGTCACAAAAATAAATGACGTCACAAAATACATAACGTCACAAAAATAAATGACGTCACAAAATACATAATGTCACAAAAATAAATGACGTCACAAAATACATAACGTCACAAAAACAAATGACGTCACAAAATACATAACGTCACAAAAATAAATTACGTCACAAAATACATAACGTCACAAAAATAAATGACGTCACAAATATTAATTACGTCACCAAAATACATAACGTCACAAAAATAAATAACGTCACAAAATACATAACGTCACAAAATACATAACTTCACAAAAATAATTGACGTCACAAAATACATAACGTCACAAAAACAAATGACGTCACAAAATACATAACGTCACAAAAATAAATTACGTCACAAAATACATAACGTCACAAAAATAAATGACGTCACAAAAATTAATTACGACACCAAAATACATAACGTCACAAAAATAAATAACGTCACAAAATACATAACGTCACAAAATACATAACTTCACAAAAATAATTGACGTCACAAAATAAATAAAGTCACAAAAATAAATGACGTCACAAAATACATAACGTCACAAAAATAAATGACGTCACAAAATACATAACGTCACAGAATTAATGACGTCACAAAAATTAATTACGTCACAAAATACACAACGTCACAAAAATTAATTACGTCAAAAAATACATAACCTCACAAAAATAAATGACGTCACAAAATACATAACGTCACAAAAATAAATGACGTCACAAAATACATAACGTCACTAAAATAAATGACGTCACAAAATACATAACGTCACAAAAATAAATGACGTCACAAAATACATAACGTCACAAAAATAAATGACGTCACATAATACATAACGTCACAAAAATAAATGACGTCACAAAATACATAACGTCACAAAAATAAATGACGTCACAAAAATTAATAACGTCACAAAATACATAACGTCACAAAATACATAACGGCAAAAAAATAAATGACGTCACAAAATACATAACGTCGCAAAAATAAATGACGTCACAAAATACATAACGTCAACAAAAATAAATGACGTCACAAAATACATAACGTCACAAAAATAAATGACGTCACAAAATACATAACGTCACAAAAATAAATGACGTCACAAAATACATAACGTTACAAAAATAAATGACGTCACAAAATACATAACGTCACAAAAATAAATGACGTCACAAAATACATAACGTCACAAAAAAATGACGTCACAAAATACAAAACGTCACAAAAATAAATGACGTCACAAAATACATAACGTCACAAAAATAAATGACATCACAAAATACATAACGTCACAAAAATAAATGACGTCACAAAATACATAACGTCACAAAAATAAATGACGTCACAAAATACATAATGTCACAAAAATAAATGACGTCACAAAATACATAACGTCACAAAAACAAATGACGTCACAAAATACATAACGTCACAAAAATAAATTACGTCACAAAATACATAACGTCACAAAAATAAATGACGTCACAAAAATTAATTACGTCACAAAAAACATAACGTCACAAAAATAAATGAAGTCACAAAATACATAACGTCACAAAAAAATGACGTCACAAAATACATAACGTCACAAAAATAAATGACGTCACAAAATACATAACGACACAAAAATAAATGACGTCACAAAATACATAACGTCACAAAAATAAATGACGTCACAAAATTCATAACGTCACAAAAATAAATGACGTCACAAAATACATAACGTCACAAAAATAAATGACGTCACAAAATACATATCGTCACAAAAACAAATGACGTCACAAAATACATAACGTCACAAAAATAAATGACGTTACAAAATACATAACGTCACAAAATATATAACGTCACAAAAATAAATGACACAAAATACATAACGTCACAAAAATAAATAACGTCACAAAATACATAACGTCACAAAATACATAACGTTACAAAAATAAATGACGTCACAAAATACATAACGTCACAAAAACAAATGACGTCACAAAATACATAACGTCACAAAAATAAAAGACGTCACAAAATACATAACGTCACAAAATATATAACGTCACAAAAATAAATGACGTCACAAAAATTAATTACGTCACAAAATACATAACGTCACAAAAATAAATAACGTCACAAAATACATAACGTCACAAAATACATAACGTTACAAAAATAAATGACGTTACAAAATAAATAAAGTCACAAAAATAAATGACGTCACAAAATACATAACGTCACAAAAATAAATGACGTCACAAAATACATAACGTCACAAAATTAATGACGTCACAAAAATTAATTACGTCACAAAATACATAACGTCAAAAAAATTAATTACGTCAAAAAATACATAACCTCACAAAAATAAATGACGTCACAGAATACATAACGTCACAAAAATAAATGACGTCACAAAATACATAACGTCACAAAAATAAATGACGTCACAAAATACATAACGTCACAAAAATAAATGACGTCACAAAAAGTAATGACGTCACAAAATACATAACGTCACAAAAATAAATGACGTCACAAAATACATAACGTCACAAAAATTAATGACGTCACAAAAATTAATTACGTCACAAAATACATAACGTCACAAAAATAAATGACGTCACAAAATACATAACGTCACAAAAATAAATAACGTCACAAAATACATAACGTCAAAAAAATAAATGACGTCACAAAATACATAACCTCACAAAAAATAAATTACGTCACAAAATGCATAATGTCACAAAAATAAATAATGTCACAAAATACATAACGTCACAAAAATAAATGACGTCATAAAATACATAACGTCACAAAAATAAATGACGTCACAAAAAATTATTACGTCACAAAAATAAATAACGTCACAAAATACACAACGTCACAACATACATAACGGCACAAAAATAAATTACGTCACAAAATACATAATGTCACGAAAATAAATGACGTCACAAAATACATAACGTCAAAAAAATGAATGACGTCACAAAATACATAACGTCTCAAAAATAAATGACGTCACAAAATACATAACGTCACAAAAATAAATGACGTCACAATAATAAATGACGTCACAGAATACATAACGTCACAAAAATAAATGACGTCACAATAATAAATGACGTCACAGAATACATAACGTCACAAAAATAAATGACGCCACAAAATACATAACGTCACAAAAATAAATGACGTCACAAAATACATAACGTCACAAAAATAAATGACGTCACAAAATACATAACGTCACAAAAAAATGACGTCACAAAATACATAACGTCACAAAAATAAATGAGGTCACAAAATACATATTTCATAAAATACATAACGTCACAAAAATAAATGACCTCACAAAATAAATAACGTCACAAAAATAAATGACGTCACAAAATACACAACGTCACAAAAATAAATGACGCATAACGTCACATGTATACATAACGTCACAAAAATAAATGACGTCACAAAATACATATTGTCAAAAAAATAAATGACGTCACAAAAATTAATTACGTCACAAAATACATAACGTCACAAAATATATAACGTCACAAAAATAAATGACGTCACAAAAATTAATTACGTCACAAAATACATAACGTCACAAAAATAAATAACGTCACAAAATACATAACGTCACAAAATACATAACGTCACAAAAATAAATGACGTCACAAAATAAATAAAGTCACAAAAATAAATGACGTCACAAAATACACAACGTCACAAAAATAAATGACGTCACAAAAAATATAACGTCACAAAAATAAATGACGTCACAAAAATTAATTACGTCACAAAATACATAACGTCACAAAAATAAATGACGTCACAAAAATTAATTACGTCACAAAATACATAACGTCACAAAAATAAATGACGTCACAAAATACATAACGTCACAAAAATAAATGACGTCACAAAAATAAATAACGTCACAAAATACAAAACGTCACAAAATACATAACGTCACAAATATAAATGACGTCATAAAATACATAACGTCACAAAAATAAATGACGTCACAAAAAAAATAACGTCAAAAAAATAAATGACGTCACAAAATACATAACGTCACAAAAATAAATGACGTCACAAAATACATAACGTCACAAAAATTAATGACGTCACAATAATAAATGACGTCACAAAATACATAACGTCACAAAAATAAATGACGTCACAAAATACATAACGTTACAAAAATAAATGACGTCACAAAATACATAACGTCACAAAAATAAATGACGTCACAAAATACATAACGTCACAAAAAATGACGTCTCAAAATACAAAACGTCACAAAAATAAATGACGTCACAAAAATTAATTACGTCACAAAATACATAACGTCACAAAAATAAATGACGTCACAAAAATTAATTACGTCACAAAATACATAACGTCACAAAAATAAATGACGTCACAAAATACATAACGTCACAAAATGCATTACGTCACAAAAATAAATGACGTCACAAAATACATAGCGTCACAAAAATAAATGACGTCACAAAATACATAACGTCACAAAAATAAATGACGTCACAAAAATTAATTACGTCACAAAATACATAACGTCACAAAAATAAATGACGTCACAAAAATTAATTACGTCACAAAATACATAACGTCACAAAAATAAATGAAGTCAAAAAATACATAACCTCACAAAAATAAATGATGTCACAAAATACATAACGTCACAAAAATAAATGACGTCACAAAATACATAACGTCACAAAAATAAATGACGTCACATAATACATAACGTCACAAAAATTAATGACGTCACAAAATACATAACGTCACAAAAATAAATGACGTCACGAAAATAAATAACGTCACAAAATACATAACGTCACAAAATACATAACGGCAAAAAAAATAAATGACGTCACAAAATACATAACGTCGCAAAAATAAATGACGTCACAAATTACATAACGTCAAAAAAATAAATGACGTCACAAAATACATAAGGTCACAAAAATAAATGACGTCACAAAATACATAACGTCACAAAAATAAATGACGTCACAAAATACATAACGTCACAAAAACAAATGACGTCACAAAATACATAACGTCACATAAATAAATGACGTCACAAAATACATAACGTCACAAAAATAAATGACGTCACAAAAATTAATAACGTCACAAAATACATAACGTCACAAAATATATAACGTCACAAAAATAAATTACGTCACAAAAATTAATTACGTCACAAAATACATAACGTCACAAAAATAAATAACGTCACAAAATACATAACGTCACAAAATACATAACGTTACAAAAATAAATGACGTTACAAAATAAATAAAGTCACAAAAATAAATGACGTCACAAAATACATAACGTCACAAAATACATAACGTCACAAAAATAAATAACGTCACAAAATACATAACGTCAAAAAAATAAATGACGTCACAAAATACATAACCTCACAAAAAATAAATTACGTCACAAAATGCATAATGTCACAAAAATAAATAATGTCACAAAATACATAACGTCACAAAAATAAATGACGTCATAAAATACATAACGTCACAAAAATAAATGACGTCACAGAAAATTATTACGTCACAAAAATAAATAACGTCACAAAATACACAACGTCACAACATACATAACGGCACAAAAATAAATTACGTCACAAAATACATAATGTCACGAAAATAAATGACGTCACAAAATACATAACGTCAAAAAAATAAATGATGTCACAAAATACATAACGTCACAAAAATAAATGACGTCACAAAATACATAACGTCACAAAAATAAATGACGTCACAAAATACATAACGTCACAAAAAAATGACGTCACAAAATACATAACGTCACAAAAATAAATGAGGTCACAAAATACATATTTCATAAAATACATAACGTCACAAAAATAAATGACCTCACAAAATAAATAACGTCACAAAAATAAATGACGTCACAAAATACACAACGTCACAAAAATAAATGACGCATAACGTCACATGTATACATAACGTCACAAAAATAAATGACGTCACAAAATACATATTGTCACAAAAATAAATGACGTCACAAAAATTAATTACGTCACAAAATACATAACGTCACAAAATATATAACGTCACAAAAATAAATGACGTCACAAAAATTAATTACGTCACAAAATACATAACGTCACAAAAATAAATAACGTCACAAAATACATAACGTCACAAAATACATAACGTCACAAAAATAAATGACGTCACAAAATAAATAAAGTCACAAAAATAAATGACGTCACAAAATACACAACGTCACAAAAATAAATGACGTCACAAAAAATATAACGTCACAAAAATAAATGACGTCACAAAAATTAATTACGTCACAAAATACATAACGTCACAAAAATAAATGACGTCACAAAAATTAATTACGTCACAAAATACATAACGTCACAAAAATAAATGACGTCAAAAAATACATAACCTCACAAAAATAAATGATGTCACAAAATACATAACGTCACAAAAATAAATGACGTCACAAAATACATAACGTCACAAAAATAAATGACGTCACATAATACTTAACGTCACAAAAATAAATGACGTCACAAAATACATAACGTCACAAAAATAAATGACGTCACAAAAATTAATAACGTCACAAAATACATAACGTCACAAAATACATAACGGCAAAAAAATAAATGACGTCACAAAATACATAACGTCGCAAAAATAAATGACGTCACAAAATACATAACGTCAACAAAAATAAATGACGTCACAAAATACATAACGTCACAAAAATAAATGACGTCACAAAATACATAACGTCACAAAAATAAATGACGTCACAAAATACATAACGTTACAAAAATAAATGACGTCACAAAATACATAACGTCACAAAAATAAATGACGTCACAAAATACATAACGTCACAAAAAATGACGTCACAAAATACAAAACGTCACAAAAATAAATGACGTCACAAAATACATAACGTCACAAAAATAAATGACATCACAAAATACATAACGTCACAAAAATAAATGACGTCACAAAATACATAACGTCACAAAAATAAATGACGTCACAAAATACATAATGTCACAAAAATAAATGACGTCACAAAATACATAACGTCACAAAAACAAATGACGTCACAAAATACATAACGTCACAAAAATAAATTACGTCACAAAATACATAACGTCACAAAAATAAATGACGTCACAAAAATTAATTACGTCACCAAAATACATAACGTCACAAAAATAAATAACGTCACAAAATACATAACGTCACAAAATACATAACTTCACAAAAATAATTGACGTCACAAAATACATAACGTCACAAAAACAAATGACGTCACAAAATACATAACGTCACAAAAATAAATTACGTCACAAAATACATAACGTCACAAAAATAAATGACGTCACAAAAATTAATTACGACACCAAAATACATAACGTCACAAAAATAAATAACGTCACAAAATACATAACGTCACAAAATACATAACTTCACAAAAATAATTGACGTCACAAAATAAATAAAGTCACAAAAATAAATGACGTCACAAAATACATAACGTCACAAAAATAAATGACGTCACAAAATACATAACGTCACAGAATTAATGACGTCACAAAAATTAATTACGTCACAAAATACACAACGTCACAAAAATTAATTACGTCAAAAAATACATAACCTCACAAAAATAAATGACGTCACAAAATACATAACGTCACAAAAATAAATGACGTCACAAAATACATAACGTCACTAAAATAAATGACGTCACAAAATACATAACGTCACAAAAATAAATGACGTCACAAAATACATAACGTCACAAAAATAAATGACGTCACATAATACATAACGTCACAAAAATAAATGACGTCACAAAATACATAACGTCACAAAAATAAATGACGTCACAAAAATTAATAACGTCACAAAATACATAACGTCACAAAATACATAACGGCAAAAAAATAAATGACGTCACAAAATACATAACGTCGCAAAAATAAATGACGTCACAAAATACATAACGTCAACAAAAATAAATGACGTCACAAAATACATAACGTCACAAAAATAAATGACGTCACAAAATACATAACGTCACAAAAATAAATGACGTCACAAAATACATAACGTTACAAAAATAAATGACGTCACAAAATACATAACGTCACAAAAATAAATGACGTCACAAAATACATAACGTCACAAAAAAATGACGTCACAAAATACAAAACGTCACAAAAATAAATGACGTCACAAAATACATAACGTCACAAAAATAAATGACATCACAAAATACATAACGTCACAAAAATAAATGACGTCACAAAATACATAACGTCACAAAAATAAATGACGTCACAAAATACATAATGTCACAAAAATAAATGACGTCACAAAATACATAACGTCACAAAAACAAATGACGTCACAAAATACATAACGTCACAAAAATAAATTACGTCACAAAATACATAACGTCACAAAAATAAATGACGTCACAAAAATTAATTACGTCACAAAAACATAACGTCACAAAAATAAATGAAGTCACAAAATACATAACGTCACAAAAAAATGACGTCACAAAATACATAACGTCACAAAAATAAATGACGTCACAAAATACATAACGACACAAAAATAAATGACGTCACAAAATACATAACGTCACAAAAATAAATGACGTCACAAAATTCATAACGTCACAAAAATAAATGACGTCACAAAATACATAACGTCACAA
This sequence comes from Flexamia atlantica, assembly GCA_035578135.1. Taxonomy (NCBI): domain Eukaryota; kingdom Metazoa; phylum Arthropoda; class Insecta; order Hemiptera; family Cicadellidae; genus Flexamia; species Flexamia atlantica. The sequence continues at coordinate 1,786,699 of JAQJVK010000061.1, forward strand.
AAATAAATGACGTCACAAAATACATATCGTCACAAAAACAAATGACGTCACAAAATACATAACGTCACAAAAATAAATGACGTTACAAAATACATAACGTCACAAAATATATAACGTCACAAAAATAAATGACACAAAATACATAACGTCACAAAAATAAATAACGTCACAAAATACATAACGTCACAAAATACATAACGTTACAAAAATAAATGACGTCACAAAATACATAACGTCACAAAAACAAATGACGTCACAAAATACATAACGTCACAAAAATAAAAGACGTCACAAAATACATAACGTCACAAAATATATAACGTCACAAAAATAAATGACGTCACAAAAATTAATTACGTCACAAAATACATAACGTCACAAAAATAAATAACGTCACAAAATACATAACGTCACAAAATACATAACGTTACAAAAATAAATGACGTTACAAAATAAATAAAGTCACAAAAATAAATGACGTCACAAAATACATAACGTCACAAAAATAAATGACGTCACAAAATACATAACGTCACAAAATTAATGACGTCACAAAAATTAATTACGTCACAAAATACATAACGTCAAAAAAATTAATTACGTCAAAAAATACATAACCTCACAAAAATAAATGACGTCACAGAATACATAACGTCACAAAAATAAATGACGTCACAAAATACATAACGTCACAAAAATAAATGACGTCACAAAATACATAACGTCACAAAAATAAATGACGTCACAAAAAGTAATGACGTCACAAAATACATAACGTCACAAAAATAAATGACGTCACAAAATACATAACGTCACAAAAATTAATGACGTCACAAAAATTAATTACGTCACAAAATACATAACGTCACAAAAATAAATGACGTCACAAAATACATAACGTCACAAAAATAAATAACGTCACAAAATACATAACGTCAAAAAAATAAATGACGTCACAAAATACATAACCTCACAAAAAATAAATTACGTCACAAAATGCATAATGTCACAAAAATAAATAATGTCACAAAATACATAACGTCACAAAAATAAATGACGTCATAAAATACATAACGTCACAAAAATAAATGACGTCACAAAAAATTATTACGTCACAAAAATAAATAACGTCACAAAATACACAACGTCACAACATACATAACGGCACAAAAATAAATTACGTCACAAAATACATAATGTCACGAAAATAAATGACGTCACAAAATACATAACGTCAAAAAAATGAATGACGTCACAAAATACATAACGTCTCAAAAATAAATGACGTCACAAAATACATAACGTCACAAAAATAAATGACGTCACAATAATAAATGACGTCACAGAATACATAACGTCACAAAAATAAATGACGTCACAATAATAAATGACGTCACAGAATACATAACGTCACAAAAATAAATGACGCCACAAAATACATAACGTCACAAAAATAAATGACGTCACAAAATACATAACGTCACAAAAATAAATGACGTCACAAAATACATAACGTCACAAAAAAATGACGTCACAAAATACATAACGTCACAAAAATAAATGAGGTCACAAAATACATATTTCATAAAATACATAACGTCACAAAAATAAATGACCTCACAAAATAAATAACGTCACAAAAATAAATGACGTCACAAAATACACAACGTCACAAAAATAAATGACGCATAACGTCACATGTATACATAACGTCACAAAAATAAATGACGTCACAAAATACATATTGTCAAAAAAATAAATGACGTCACAAAAATTAATTACGTCACAAAATACATAACGTCACAAAATATATAACGTCACAAAAATAAATGACGTCACAAAAATTAATTACGTCACAAAATACATAACGTCACAAAAATAAATAACGTCACAAAATACATAACGTCACAAAATACATAACGTCACAAAAATAAATGACGTCACAAAATAAATAAAGTCACAAAAATAAATGACGTCACAAAATACACAACGTCACAAAAATAAATGACGTCACAAAAAATATAACGTCACAAAAATAAATGACGTCACAAAAATTAATTACGTCACAAAATACATAACGTCACAAAAATAAATGACGTCACAAAAATTAATTACGTCACAAAATACATAACGTCACAAAAATAAATGACGTCAAAAAATACATAATCTCACAAAAATAAATGATGTCACAAAATACATAACGTCACAAAAATAAATGACGTCACAAAATACATAACGTCACAAAAATAAATGACGTCACATAATACTTAACGTCACAAAAATAAATGACGTCACAAAATACATAACGTCACAAAAATAAATGACGTCACAAAAATTAATAACGTCACAAAATACATAACGTCACAAAATACATAACGGCAAAAAAATAAATGACGTCACAAAATACATAACGTCGCAAAAATAAATGACGTCACAAAATACATAACGTCAACAAAAATAAATGACGTCACAAAATACATAACGTCACAAAAATAAATGACGTCACAAAATACATAACGTCACAAAAATAAATGACGTCACAAAATACATAACGTTACAAAAATAAATGACGTCACAAAATACATAACGTCACAAAAATAAATGACGTCACAAAATACATAACGTCACAAAAAATGACGTCACAAAATACAAAACGTCACAAAAATAAATGACGTCACAAAATACATAACGTCACAAAAATAAATGACATCACAAAATACATAACGTCACAAAAATAAATGACGTCACAAAATACATAACGTCACAAAAATAAATGACGTCACAAAATACATAATGTCACAAAAATAAATGACGTCACAAAATACATAACGTCACAAAAACAAATGACGTCACAAAATACATAACGTCACAAAAATAAATTACGTCACAAAATACATAACGTCACAAAAATAAATGACGTCACAAAAATTAATTACGTCACCAAAATACATAACGTCACAAAAATAAATAACGTCACAAAATACATAACGTCACAAAATACATAACTTCACAAAAATAATTGACGTCACAAAATACATAACGTCACAAAAACAAATGACGTCACAAAATACATAACGTCACAAAAATAAATTAGGTCACAAAATACATAACGTCACAAAAATAAATGACGTCACAAAAATTAATTACGTCACCAAAATACATAACGTCACAAAAATAAATAACGTCACAAAATACATAACGTCACAAAATACATAACTTCACAAAAATAATTGACGTCACAAAATAAATAAAGTCACAAAAATAAATGACGTCACAAAATACATAACGTCACAAAAATAAATGACGTCACAAAATACATAACGTCACAGAATTAATGACGTCACAAAAATTAATTACGTCACAAAATACACAACGTCAAAAAAATTAATTACGTCAAAAAATACATAACCTCACAAAAATAAATGACGTCACAAAATACATAACGTCACAAAAATAAATGACGTCACAAAATACATAACGTCACTAAAATAAATGACGTCACAAAATACATAACGTCACAAAAATAAATGACGTCACAAAATACATAACGTCACAAAAATAAATGACGTCACATAATACATAACGTCAGAAAAATAAATGACGTCACAAAATACATAACGTCACAAAAATAAATGACGTCACAAAAATTAATAACGTCCCAAAATACATAACGTCACAAAATACATAACGGCAAAAAAATAAATGACGTCACAAAATACATAACGTCGCAAAAATAAATGACGTCACAAAATACATAACGTCAACAAAAATAAATGACGTCACAAAATACATAACGTCACAAAAATAAATGACGTCACAAAATACATAACGTCACAAAAATAAATGACGTCACAAAATACATAACGTTACAAAAATAAATGACATCACAAAATACATAACGTCACAAAAATAAATGACGTCACAAAATACATAACGTCACAAAAAAATGACGTCACAAAATACAAAACGTCACAAAAATAAATGACGTCACAAAATACATAACGTCACAAAAATAAATGACATCACAAAATACATAACGTCACAAAAATAAATGACGTCACAAAATACATAACGTCACAAAAATAAATGACGTCACAAAATACATAATGTCACAAAAATAAATGACGTCACAAAATACATAACGTCACAAAAACAAATGACGTCACAAAATACATCACGTCACAAAAATAAATTACGTCACAAAATACATAACGTCACAAAAATAAATGACGTCACAAAAATTAATTACGTCACCAAAATACATAACGTCACAAAAATAAATAACGTCACAAAATACATAACGTCACAAAATACATAACTTCACAAAAATAATTGACGTCACAAAATAAATAAATTCACAAAAACTAAATGACGTCACAAAATACATAACGTCACAAAAATAAATGACGTCACAAAATACATAACGTCACAGAATTAATGACGTCACAAACATTAATTACGTCACAAAAAACACAACGTCACAAAAATTAATTACGTCAAAAAATACATAACCTCACAAAAATAAATGACGTCACAAAATACATAACGTCACAAAAATAAATGACGTCACAAAATACATAACGTCACTAAAATAAATGACGTCACAAAATACATAACGTCACAAAAATAAATGACGTCACAAAATACATAACGTCACAAAAATAAATGACGTCACATAATACATAACGTCACAAAAATAAATGACGTCACAAAATACATAACGTCACAAAAATAAATGACGTCACAAAAATTAATAACGTCACAAAATACATAACGTCACAAAATACATAACGGCAAAAAAATAAATGACGTCACAAAATACATAACGTCGCAAAAATAAATGACGTCACAAAATACATAACGTCAACAAAAATAAATGACGTCACAAAATACATAACGTCACAAAAATAAATGACGTCACAAAATACATAACGTCACAAAAATAAATGACGTCACAAAATACATAACGTTACAAAAATAAATGACGTCACAAAATACATAACGTCACAAAAATAAATGACGTCACAAAATACATAACGTCACAAAAAAATGACGTCACAAAATACAAAACGTCACAAAAATAAATGACGTCACAAAATACATAACGTCACAAAAATAAATGACATCACAAAATACATAACGTCACAAAAATAAATGACGTCACAAAATACATAACGTCACAAAAATAAATGACGTCACAAAATACATAATGTCACAAAAATAAATGACGTCACAAAATACATAACGTCACAAAAACAAATGACGTCACAAAATACATAACGTCACAAAAATAAATTACGTCACAAAATACATAACGTCACAAAAATAAATGACGTCACAAAAATTAATTACGTCACCAAAATACATAACATCACAAAAATAAATAACGTCACAAAATACATAACGTCACAAAATACATAACTTCACAAAAATAATTGACGTCACAAAATAAATAAAGTCACAAAAATAAATGACGTCACAAAATACATAACGTCACAAAAATAAATGACGTCACAAAATACATAACGTCACAGAATTAATGACGTCACAAACATTAATTACGTCACAAAATACACAACGTCACAAAAATTAATTACGTCAAAAAATACATAACCTCACAAAAATAAATGACGTCACAAAATACATAACGTCACAAAAATAAATGACGTCACAAAATACATAACGTCACTAAAATAAATGACGTCACAAAATACATATCGTCACAAAAATAAATGACGTCACAAAATACATAACGTCACAAAAATAAATGACGTCACAAAAATTAATGACGTCACAAAATACATAACGTCACAAAAATAAATGACGTCACAAAATACATAACGTCACAAAATTAATTGAGTCACAAAATACATAACGTCACAAAAATAAATGACGTCAAAAAATACATAACCTCACAAAAATAAATGATGTCACAAAATACATAACGTCACTAAAATAAATGACGACACAAAATACATAACTTCACAAAAATAAATGACGTCACAAAATACATAACGTCACAAAAATAAATGACGTCACAAAATACATAACGTCACAAAAATAAATGACGTCACAAAAATTAATAACGTCACAAAATACATAACGTCACAAAATACATAACGGCAAAAAAATAAATGACGTCACAAAATACATAACGTCACAAAAATAAATGACGTCACAAAATACATAACGTCACAATAATAAATGACGTCACAAAATACATAACGTCACAAAAATAAATGACGTCACAAAATACATAACGTCACAAAAATAAATGACGTCACAAAATACATAACGTCACAAAAATAAATGACGTCACAAAATACATAACGTCACAAAAATAAATGACGTCACAAAATACATAACGTCACAAAAATAAATGACGTCACAAAATACATAACGTCACAAAAACAAATTGCGTCACAAAATACATAACGTCACAAAAATAAATGACGTCACAAAATACATAACGTCACAAAATATATAACGTCACAAAAATAAATGACGTCACAAAAATTAATTACGTCACAAAATACATAACGTCACAAAAATAAATAACGTCACAAAATACATAACGTCAAAAAATACATAACGTTACAAAAATAAATGACGTCACAAAATACATAACGTCACAAAAACAAATGACGTCACAAAATACATAACGTCACAAAAATAAATGACGTCACAATATACATAACGTCACAAAATATATAACGTCACAAAAATAAATGACGTCACAAAATAAATAAAGTCACAAAAATAAATGACGTCACAAAATACATAACGTCACAAAAATAAATGACGTCACAAAATACATAACGTCAAAAAATTAATGACGTCACAAAAATTAATTACGTCACAAAATACATAACGTCAAAAAAATTAATTACGTCAAAAAATACATAACCTCACAAAAATAAATGACGTCACAGAATACATAACGTCACAAAAATAAATGACGTCACAAAATACATAACGTCACAAAAATAAATGACGTCACAAAATACATAACGTCACAAAAATAAATGACGTCACAAAAAGTAATGACGTCACAAAATACATAACGTCACAAAAATAAATGACGTCACAAAATACATAACGTCACAAAAATTAATGACGTCACAAAAATTAATTACGTCACAAAATACATAACGTCACAAAAATAAATGACGTCACAAAATACATAACGTCACAAAATACATAACGTCACATAAATAAATAACGTCACAAAAAACATAACGTCAAAAAAATAAATGACGTCACAAAATACATAACGTCACAAAAAATAAATTACGTCACAAAATGCATAATGTCACAAAAATAAATAATGTCACAAAATACATAACGTCACAAAAATAAATGACGTCATAAAATACATAACGTCACAAAAATAAATGACGTCATAAAAAATTATTACGTCACAAAAAAAAATAACGTCACAAAATACATAACGTCACAACATACATAACGGCACAAAAATAAATTACGTCACAAAATACATAATGTCACAAAAATAAATGACGTCACAAAATACATAACGTCAAAAAAATAAATGACGTCACAAAATACATAACGTCACAAAAATAAATGACGTCACAAAATACATAACGTCACAAAAATAAATGACGTCACAATAATAAATGACGTCACAGAATACATAACGTCACAAAAATAAATGACGCCACAAAATACATAACGTCACAAAATAAATGACGTCACAAAATACATAACGTCACAAAAATAAATGACGTCACAAAATACATAACGTCACAAAAAAATGACGTCACAAAATACATAACGTCACAAAAATAAATGACGTCACAAAATACATATTTCATAAAATACATAACGTCACAAAAATAAATGACGTCACAAAATAAATAAAGTCACAAAAATAAATGACGTCACAAAAATAAATGACGTCACAAAATACATAACGTCACAAAATTAATGACGTCACAAAAATTAATTACGTCACAAAATACATAACGTCACAAAAATTAATTACGTCAAAAAATACATAACCTCACAAAAATAAATGACGTCACAAAATACATAACGTCACAAAAATAAATGACGTCACAAAATACATAACGTCACAAAAATAAATGACGTCACAAAAATTAATGACGTCACAAAATACATAACGTCACAAAAATAAATGACGTCAGAAAAATTAATTACGTCACAAAATACATAACGTCACAAAAATAAATGACGTCAAAAAATACATGACCTGACAAAAATAAATGATGTCACAAAATACATAACGTAACAAAAATAAATGACGTCACAAAATACATAACGTCACAAAAATAAATGACGTCACAAAATACATAACGTCACAAAAATAAATGACGTCACAAAAATTAATTACGTCACAAAATACATAACGTCACAAAATATATAACGTCACAAAAATAAATGACGTCACAAAAATTAATTACGTCACAAAATACATAACGTCACAAAAATAAATAACGTCACAAAATCCATAACGTCAAAAAATACATAACGTTACAAAAATAAATGACGTCACAAAATAAATAATGTCACAAAAATAAATGACGTCACAAAATACATAACGTCTCAAAAATTAATTACGTCAAAAAATATATAACCTCACAAAAATAAATGACGTCACAAAATACATAACGTCACAAAAATTAATTACCTCAAAAAATACATAACCTCACAAAAATAAATGACGTCACAAAATACATAACGTCACAAAAATAAATGACGTCACAAAATACATAACGTCACAAAAATAAATGACGTCACAAAATACTTAACGTCACAAAAATAAATGACGTCACAAAAATTAATGACATCACAAAATACATAACGTCACAAAAATAAATGACGTCAGAAAAATTATTTACGTCACAAAATACATAACGTCACAAAAATAAATGACGTCAAAAAATACATGACCTGACAAAAATAAATGATGTCACAAAATACATAACGTCACAAAAATAAATGACGTCACAAAATACATAACGTCACAAAAATAAATGACGTCACAAAATACATAACGTCACAAAAATAAATGACGTCACAAAAATTAATTACGTCACAAAATACATAACGTCACAAAATATATAACGTCAAAAAAATAAATGACGTCACAAAATACATAAAGTCACAAAAATAAATAACGTCACAAAATACATAACGTCACAAAATACATAACGTTACAAAAATAAATGACGTCACAAAATAAATAAAGTCACAAAAATAAATGACGTCACAAAATACATAACGTCACAAAAATAAATGACGTCACAAAATACATAACGTCACAAAAATAAATGACGTCACAAAATACATAACGTTACAAAAATAAATGACGTCACAAAATACATAACGTCACAAAAATAAATGACGTCACAAAATACATAACGTCACAAAAAAATGACGTCACAAAATACAAAACGTCACAAAAATAAATGACGTCACAAAATACATAACGTCACAAAAATAAATGACATCACAAAATACATAACGTCACAAAAATAAATGACGTCACAAAATACATAACGTCACAAAAATAAATGACGTCACAAAATACATAATGTCACAAAAATAAATGACATCACAAAATACATAACGTCACAAAAACAAATGACGTCACAAAATACATAACGTCACAAAAATAAATTACGTCACAAAATACATAACGTCACAAAAATAAATGACGTCACAAAAATTAATTACGTCACCAAAATACATAACGTCACAAAAATAAATAACGTCACAAAATGCATAACGTCACAAAATACATAACTTCACAAAAATAATTGACGTCACAAAATAAATAAAGTCACAAAAATAAATAACGTCACAAAATACATAACGTCACAAAAATAAATGACGTCACAAAATACATAACGTCACAGAATTAATGACGTCACAAACATTAATTACGTCACAAAATACACAACGTCACAAAAATTAATTACGTCAAAAAATACATAACCTCACAAAAATAAATGACGTCACAAAATACATAACGTCACAAAAATAAATGACGTCACAAAATACATAACGTCACTAAAATAAATGACGTCACAAAATACATAACGTCACAAAAATAAATGACGTCACAAAATACATAACGTCACAAAAATAAATGACGTCACAAAAATTAATGACGTCACAAAATACATAACGTCACAAAAATAAATGACGTCACAAAATACATAACGTCACAAAATTAATTGCGTCACAAAATACATAACGTCACAAAAAATAATGACGTCAAAAAATACATAACCTCACAAAAATAAATGATGTCACAAAATACATAACGTCACTAAAATAAATGACGTCACAAAATACATAACTTCACAAAAATAAATGACGTCACAAAATACATAACGTCACAAAAATAAATGACGTCACAAAATACATAACGTCACAAAAATAAATGACGTCACAAAAATAAATAACGTCACAAAATACATAACGTCACAAAATACATAACGGCAAAAAAATAAATGACGTCACAAAATACATAACGTCACAAAAATAAATGACGTCACAAAATACATAACGTCACAAAAATAAATGACGTCACAATAATAAATGACGTCACAAAATACATAACGTCACAAAAATAAATGACGTCACAAAATACATAACGTCAAAAAAATAAATGACGTCACAAAATACATAACGTCACAAAAATAAATGACGTCACAAAATACATAACGTCACAAAAATAAATGACGTCACAAAATACATAACGTCACAAAAATAAATGACGTCACAAAATACATAACGTCACAAAAACAAATGACGTCACAAAATACATAACGTCACAAAAATAAATGACGTCACAAAATACATAACGTCACAAAAACAAATGACGTCACAAAATACATAACGTCACAAAAACAAATGACGTCACAAAATACATAACGTCACAAAAATAAATGACGTCACAAAATACATAACGTCACAAAATATATAACGTCACAAAAATAAATGACGTCACAAAAATTAATTACGTCACAAAATACATAACGTCACAAAAATAAATAACGTCACAAAATACATAACGTCAAAAAATACATAACGTTACAAAAATAAATGACGTCACAAAATACATAACGTCACAAAAACAAATGACGTCACAAAATACATAACGTCACAAAAATAAATGACGTCACAATATACATAACGTCACAAAATATATAACGTCACAAAAATAAATGACGTCACAAAATAAATAAAGTCACAAAAATAAATGACGTCACAAAATACATAACGTCACAAAAATAAATGACGTCACAAAATACATAACGTCACAAAATTAATGACGTCACAAAACTTAATTACGTCACAAAATACATAACGTCAAAAAAATTAATTACGTCAAAAAATACATAACCTCACAAAAATAAATGACGTCACAGAATACATAACGTCACAAAAATAAATGACGTCACAAAATACATAACGTCACAAAAATAAATGACGTCACAAAATACATAACGTCACAAAAATAAATGACGTCACAAAAAGTAATGACGTCACAAAATACATAACGTCACAAAAATAAATGACGTCACAAAATACATAACGTCACAAAAATTAATGACGTCACAAAAATTAATTACGTCACAAAATACATAACGTCACAAAAATAAATGACGTCACAAAATACATAACGTCACAAAATACATAACGTCACAAAAATAAATAACGTCACAAAAATAAATGACGTCACAAAAAGTAATGACGTCACAAAATACATAACGTCACAAAAATAAATGACGTCACAAAATGCATAATGTCACAAAAATAAATAATGTCACAAAATACATAACGTCACAAAAATAAATGACGTCATAAAATACATAACGTCACAAAAATAAATGACGTCACAAAAAATTATTACGTCACAAAAATAAATAACGTCACAAAATACATAACGTCACAACATACATAACGGCACAAAAATAAATTACGTCACAAAATACATAATGTCACAAAAATAAATGACGTCACAAAATACATAACGTCAAAAAAATAAATGACGTCACAAAATACATAACGTCACAAAAATAAATGACGTCACAAAATACATAACGTCACAAAAATAAATGACGTCACAATAATAAATGACGTCACAGAATACATAACGTCACAAAAATAAATGACGCCACAAAATACATAACGTCACAAAATAAATGACGTCACAAAATACATAACGTCACAAAAATAAATGACGTCACAAAATACATAACGTCACAAAAAAATGACGTCACAAAATACATAACGTCACAAAAATAAATGACGTCACAAAATACATATTTCATAAATTACATAACGTCACAAAAATAAATGACGTCACAAAATAAATAAAGTCACAAAAATAAATGACGTCACAAAAATAAATGACGTCACAAAATACATAACGTCACAAAATTAATGACGTCACAAAAATTAATTACGTCACAAAATACATAACGTCACAAAAATTAATTACGTCAAAAAATACATAACATCACAAAAATAAATGACGTCACAAAATACATAACGTCACAAAAATAAATGACGTCACAAAATACATAACGTCACAAAAATAAATGACGTCACAAAAATTAATGACGTCACAAAATACATAACGTCACAAAAATAAATGACGTCAGAAAAATTAATTACGTCACAAAATACATAACGTCACAAAAATAAATGACGTCAAAAAATACATGACCTGACAAAAATAAATGATGTCACAAAATACATAACGTAACAAAAATAAATGACGTCACAAAATACATAACGTCACAAAAATAAATGACGTCACAAAATACATAACGTCACAAAAATAAATGACGTCACAAAAATTAATTACGTACCAAAATACATAACGTCACAAAATATATAACGTCACAAAAATAAATGACGTCACAAAAATTAATTACGTCACAAAATACATAACGTCACAAAAATAAATAACGTCACAAAATCCATAACGTCAAAAAATACATAACGTTACAAAAATAAATGACGTCACAAAATAAATAATGTCACAAAAATAAATGACGTCACAAAATACATAACGTCTCAAAAATTAATTACGTCAAAAAATATATAACCTCACAAAAATAAATGACGTCACAAAATACATAACGTCACAAAAATAAATGACGTCACAATAATAAATGACGTCACAGATTACTTAACGTCACAAAAATAAATGACGCCACAAAATACATAACGTCACAAAATAAATGACGTCACAAAATACATAACGTCACAAAAATAAATGACGTCACAAAATAC